>BQMF02000011.1:1200000-1800000 GCA_027922465.2 Turritopsis dohrnii
ACTAATTAAAACTGACATGCTAAAAATGATTCATGCTAACTTAATTACTGAATATAATTGAATAATTGGAACAATTTGATTTTTTTTTAAAATTCTTTCCGCTTCATGTAGGCAGAAAATCATTAACTGATTAGTGAAAAGTGCCTCCTCAAAGAGCATAAATTTATAAAAACATATAGCTGATGAGGCTTAACATATTACTTTATGTATATGAGCTGAATAGTAACTATAATCAGATAACTCACTTTAATAAAAATAATATATAGTGGATTTGTTTAAATTCATTGCATTTTTTGAATTGGATTAATATAGATGTTACGTATAGCTGTTTCTTAAAAATACATGCAAGAGTGAGAAAACAGTATTTGTATTTCTTAAAATTGTATTTCTTGAATGACAGCAGGAGTTTCTTTTTTGTTTTTTAGATATATTTATTTACCATACTGTTAACCCCTGCTCCGGTCTAGAAAACCTTAGAAAATGTTATTTAAACTGAGCAGACGCCTATTACTACAATCACAAGTATTATTTTTTTTATTTAATTTGGATAAAGAAAAAATATACATTGTATAATATATATGATATTTTATTATTTGAATAATGATATTTAATGAATCTTTCATCATTAGATCCCAAGACAGTTGAAGATGTCATATGAAAGTTTACGTTTCCTATCTTCAGACATAAAGGTATTATGCTATATACTAATAAAATAATAAACAGTTACGTTTACAATTAGTTCTAAGAAAATGAAAGTATATCTATCTGTTTATTATTTTTTTTATGTTGACACACCTCCATTCCTCCTCTTTAGTTGGCTTTATAGAAACAAGATTTATTTCTATTGTGTATAGATAATACATAAAAAGCTCTTGTGATCTTGATAATGTTTTTGTTTATATTGTGCTATTTCAAGTTTTTATTGTGTAATGCATACTGAAATCTTTGTTTTTTCAAGAGCTTTGCTTTATTCTTTTCATACTTGTTAATGTTAAATCAATAAAAAGTAAAATGCAATAGATAGATGAATTATGATTAGGGAATTGATATATCACATAGTTCACACTGTTGTCATGATAACTTTTGAATTCCAAAAATGCTTGAGAATAGTTGATGCAAATATTTGTATATACCATATATCTACAAAGGAACTACACTAAATGTTTTTATTTGCAAAAATATTGAGTAAATGACACAGAAGAAGAAAACTCATTGTATATTATACCTATACCTTTAGTTAAAAAATTCAGCCAAAACCAAAAAATTAAGAATGTTTACCTTTGATACATCTTAAGCAAGAACAAAACATAACCCAAGTAAATTTAACTTTAAGACTGTATTTTCATTTTGATATGTTTTGTATATTATATACACATTTTTACACGCTTCACATTTGTGGAAATTAAAATAAGCCTAGTGATTTTGATTAACAAATTTCACATTTAGGAAACATTTTGTAAAAATGCTGTTTATATGTTCCTTCTATCCTTCTTGTACATACTTTGATTTTGGTTCATAATAGACTGGATAACACTCATAATTCTTAAGTGGATAAATCAATCATGACAAAACATTCTTTGTTGTTATTCAACGCTCAATAAAAACTTTATCACACGCAGCTGAAAGATGAGACGTCTCCTCTAAAAGTATATTATTTCATAAACACAGATCTTTGAAAAACTTTTTTTGGGAATGTAACTCGTTATTGATTTCTCTAATAATTCTTGTCTATGACTGCTATGAGTGCTTAAATTCAACTTAACCTCTTCCATTAGAATTTTGAGATATTATAAAATATAAATTTATGTTTTAATTTATGTTTAAGTATGACAACTTATCAGTTAAACTTACAACCTCTCCACGCCAAAAGCCTAAAGATGATCCTGAAAACCTTGTTTTTGGTAAAACTATGGCTGACCATATGCTTGTGGTCGAATGGAATATCAATGATGGTTGGGGATCACCAACAATATTGCCATTTAGTCCATTGGGCTTACAACCCAGTGCTTCAGTATTGCACTATGGAATAGAGGTATTCTTTTGTTTGCATTTGAATTACATTGTTATTAAAAATAGCCCTGCAATTTGAAGAGCAATGTCTTTTAGGTGTTTGAAGGGCTAAAAGCTTACAGATTTGATGATGGCACAATTTCCATGTTCCGTCCAGACCAAAATATGGGAAGATTTCACAATTCAGCTCAACGTTTAAGCTTGCCGGTAAGCTTTCTAACTATATAAACTTTGTAACTAAGATCTTCATGGACTATGATGACGTATATGTCTATATATGTTTCTCATAATATGTTTCTCATTTATCTTTGCAGTCTTTTGACAAGAATGAGTTACTTAAATGTATCACAGAATTGGTTCGGATTGATCAAGATTGGATCCCTGATGCTGATCAATGTTCATTATACATAAGGCCAACCATGATAGCTACTGAGGTTTGTTAGATCAGTTTCTATTGCTTGCCCATTAATTTGCCATTGCGTATTGAAACTTTAATTTGGTTTGTATATACAGCCTTCACTTGGAGTAAAACCACCCGAGAGTGCAATGCTTTTCGTCATCTCAGGACCGGTTGGACCTTATTTTGCAAGTGGATCTTTTAAACCAGTGTCTCTTCTAGCTGATCCTAATTTTGTGAGGGCTTGGCCTGGTGGTATTGGTGATTGTAAAGCTGGAGGGTAAGCATTGATGACTAATTTATTTCCTTTGTGTTCGTAATTGATGTGGTCTCATTCTTTGAATAACTTCTGGTTAAAGATGTCAATCAGTTTTTGTTGCATTGTTGTCATGATGACTGGGTTATACATGATAACAGAATGAATTAAAAAAACAGATAGCATTAGTTAAAATCTCAGATGCTTTATCACTTTACGTTGTCCATGAAAAAGAAATGACGTGTTTAAATAATCATCTTGAAAATCAGGTTGAAAAGAAAATGACAACGAATTGTTCTACAAGTCCAATATTCATTTAGACAAATTTTACATTGATAAATTTTCAGTCACCATGATCACATGGTAATTCGCGGATTCTTTTTATGAAATGTTACACTACATTAGAAACAGAAAATTGGAAAAAACGTAAATTAAATTTTGTTTCTGTTGTAAAATCTAAAAGCTTTTTTGGATATTATAATACATGTTTGTTTTGATAATAAAAACCACCAGGTTTCAGATTATATTTTATAAGTGCTGTCCAAACGACGTCACAGCCCCACCCCAAAAAAAATTTAAGAACCAAATTTTTACATCAACCCTTCACTAATAAAGTGTATGGCAAGAAAACGTCAAAAAGATCAATACAAAACAGTTAAAACCGTTATCAAAAAAACGTCAGTTATCAAGATATTTTTGCTTTTCTGTTATTATTTGATTAGGGATACAATGCAATGTTTTCCAGTAATCGTAAGACTACTATATATTAGATACTACTATAATAAAAAAATGTTTCTCATCTCTGAAGGACCAAATAAATAAAAAAAAACAGTCACATTAAAAGTAGTACATACAGTTTCCTATAGTAAAAGTCCTATCAAAAGTCACAACTTCATCGATGTTCACTGTGCACACGAACTCCTTTGTAAAAACATCTCTTCTATTTGTATCATGTGTATAAGCTCTAGTTTCAATTCACATTTTCATTTTAGTCCTCCAGGTTTGTATCCGAAAAAAAAAACACTAACATAATTTTCAAAATCTTTTGAAGTTCTACCTGAGAAAATATTTAAGAAAATATACCTTTGTACTTTTAGAAATTATGGTCCAACAATTTATGCGCAACGAATTGCTCAACAAAAAGGTTGTTCCCAATGTTTATGGTTGTATAAGGATCAGGTAAAATGAAAATTTTACTTTTTATTTTTATTATTGTTTGTATCACTGTTAAAAAAATCTGAGAATTGAAACCTATTGTGCAACACTGTACAACACTTATTTGATATACCACATTGCATACATAAAATGAAAGGACGAAAAATGCCTTACGATTTATGTTATATCAGATGATACTTTCAAAAACAAGAGAGGATTATTGAATCAAATTTAAAGCAATGTAGAAACAGTTGACAATCCTACTACAAACAGTGAGTGGAAATGAAGAAGGGTTGAAAGAAGTGGAAAAAAAGCATTAGAAAGACTTCAATTTTGCTAGTCTTGATAATCAAAACACAGCAGGCTTTTCATTGTGTTGTTTGTTAGAGAGAAGTGAGGACCTCTGTGAATGATGTTGTATTAGGCTACAACAAAGCCGTTTTTCATGACTGTTGGTTCTATATCATTACATGATTTTTATACTATTTACATTTTAGGTGACAGAGGTTGGAACAATGAACTTCTTCATGTATTGGATCAATGAGCAAGGAGGTCAGGACGTTTTTATTTTTCAAAACTGTTTATTTCTGCAAACGAAATCTGCTTAAAACAGAGGTGACCTTAACGGTGGTAAGCCTGTTTAGCCTTTATTGCTTACTTAAGAACTTCCTTTATACGTTACAGAAGAAGAATTGGTCACACCACCATTAAATGGCCTCATACTGCCAGGCATTACGCGGAAATCTTTGCTGGAACTTGCTAGGGCACAGGTAAATCCGATATTGTTATGATTACGACATCTGGCATCCCCTTTTTTTTCTAATATTTTCTTGTTGCCTAATTGAATTTTGTGAAGACGCATGTTAAACCATCGTGGATAAGTAAGATAGAGAATTGAAAGTTTTTCTGTACATTCATTTGTAAATTTTTTATTGTAATTTTTATTGCCCCCGCAGCGAGCGTAAGCGAGCGAGGAGGCATAGTAGTTTCACGAAATAGGCAAATGTCAGTTTCCGATTTTGTTCTTCATCATCATCATCTTCTTCATCCTCCAACTTTCGTGTTGACGTTACACGGTGGAATACAATTATTAGCTGACTTTGCTTTTTTCCCGTTTCAAAGCATGGTACTGTAAGTGGGAGACAAAATGTTTTTCTCTTTCCTAATTTATTATTATATTATACTATGTTATTTAGGAAGATCGTATGCTAAAATTGCTTAGACATTTTTCGTGTTACTTTTGTGTTGTTTTAGTGAAGTGAACGACAAGGATTTTGAAGCACAGCTTGATATCCGAAATTTTGCCAACCATACATTTTATTTTTGTATATATTTTAACTCTAAATTCTTCTTTCAATAATTTTGTTTAATGCACTGATTTTTGGCGGATCTTCCCTTCAAAAGATTTTAGTTGGATTTCTGTGTATACAAGAAAGCCATATTACAAATTGTCGTTCTTCGTGTTTTTTTTCTTTGACTGTCTTCCAAACCTAGTGTGATCACGATCAATAAAACCTATATATTTTTTTCTTGTTTTTTTTATGTAAACTTTGGCTATTTTTTGTTTTAAATCAAAGTTTGAAACGTATGGATTTTTCGTTTTAATTTTTTTTTTTTTAAAGTTTTTTTTTGGCTCTTACAGAATGTTTTTAACAAATCTTATTTTAATTATAAAAATTATAAAATATGTATCCATGGTTTCAATTCACACATTTCTCTTGTTTGTAGCAAATACTTTCTAATATTACTTGTTAAGCCTTATTTACACTTTTTGAAAGGTATATTAGCATCAGTGTAACTTAGACCTAAGAGATAACAAAAAGTAACAAAGTTTTGTGCATATTTTCATCTGTTTAAGTGTAGATCTATTTGGTTTGCATATTGCAAGTTGGTTTTGAAATGCCAAAAACTGATTTTGTCAAAATATTTAAGCATATAACTTTGCCTCATATCAGGTCCCAAATCAACCCAAACATTTTTTTTTCGGCCAAAAACTTGTTTTCGTTTCCGCTGTTAATGTATAGCTTGCTGTCTCTATAAATTGGAATGCTTGAGCACGGGGGCATTTTTAGCTAAAGCTACATGCTAGTTGTAATTTTTTTTTTTTTTTTGGTATACGTATTTCATCTCTTGTAGTACGCATTCTCTCAATGAATTATTTCTGTTTTTCTTAGAATAAATTTCAAGTCTCTGAACGGGTGTTCAGCATTCATGAACTGATACAAGCAAACAGTGAAGGCAGGGTTGGTGTCTCTTTAAGTTGTTTGAGCATTTAACAGTCCATCTATAGAAGTGATCCCAAGACAACTATATTAGCAGTTATTCAATGGCTCAACTGTTGATTAAACTTAATTTCCATAGGTCTTCATTTTATAGTCAGCTGCAAATGCCAACAACATATTTTTATCGCATGCGCTGTTGAGACAAATTTCCGCTGTGCCGATTTATTTCATAAATAAAATATTTCTCTTGAGTTTTGTCGTAAAGTTTGAATTCATTCTACTTTTGCAATCGACCTGTTTCGCAGTCAAGTTTAACCAATCAGATATTAAATAGCAAATATTACGCACCGTTTTTAATATCAGAAGGGTTAGCGGAAGATAGAAAATCTTATTATTTTGCTCTTTCAATATTCAATCAACTGGAAATAAAATTTGCAGTTAAGATCTCAAGTCTGTTTATCCGTTTTATGTTTTTTTATAAACTTTAAATTTTTCCTTACTATAGGTGAAAGAAATATTTGGTGCTGGCACAGCATGCGTTGTTTGTCCTATTGACAAAATCTTGTATCAAGACGAGGTAAAACTTATGAATAATGTACTTTTAAAGTAGTGCGAAACTCATTGTCTGGAAAGATGACCCTGATAAGAGCAATTAAGAAAAATTGCAATCAAGTCTTGTTTGTTTCCACCTGTTTACTTTGTTTATTGATTTTTGAGAGTGAAATAACCAGTCTAATAATAACCAGTCTAATAATAACCAGCCTATAAGAATTTTTATTATAACGTATTGTGTTTTTTAGTTCATCGTCATCGACGCAGCAAATAAAGTTGGCTTTCCACTGGCTGAAAAATTTTATAATCAACTTAATGACATACAGGTGAGTGGTGTTTTCAAGGTCGTCAAAATCAACAACGTTTGACCTTCATACCTAATGCCAAATTCCCCTTTATTTGCCTCATGCGAAGTTCGTCATGAGTTAACGACTAAAGTCTGGAGCAGCTAAAGTCTATTTGAAACTTCAGACATATAGCAACTAATTATGACAACAAAAGCTTCGTTGAATATTTTTATTTTTCAGTATGGACGCCAACCGCATCATTGGAACCATTTAGTTTGTTCACCTGAAATCAAAAAGATAGATAACCTCTGATAAGCTCTGAATAATTTCTGATACGTTTATTTTGAATGTGTGCGTGTGTATTTAAATTCCAGATCTTGTCATTCACAATTCTTTTCGTTTAGTTGTTCTGCCAACTACATTTTTAAAAACCCTTTGCATTTAGTCCCCTCCTTACTGTGATGCGTGATGCATAAAATGGATGAATTGACTTGAATTTGTTTCTTGTAAAAAAATAAAAAACTTCTTAAATATCTTTCAAGGTTTCTCTCAATTTTGTTTTGGGTTTGTTTTGCACGCTTCCGTTTTATCAAGCTTATCTCACTAGCCTCTGCACTATATGCACCATCCTTTGCACTATAAACTCGTTTATACACGTTCGCATAACCTTATTTAAAAAAAATTGTATTAATCAATTAATATGCAAGCTTGGTTGTTTATGTTGATGTTTATTTTATTTTAACGTTATGACAAATTTATTTATTTACATCTCGTTCCGCACTGGTTATAAAACCAGCTCGTATTCGATATGGGAGATGAGTCAATAACCTTGGATCTTACTGCGATATTTTTATTGCATCAATTCAAAGGAATTGTTATTTACAATGTTGCCAAAGATCCTGATAAATTTTACAGTTTCTAAGGTTAATGACTTATCTTGACGAGGCAGAAAATGATTTTATTCTTATCGTTACTGAAAAAATGTTGCGAAGCACAGATTGTAGGATCCTGTGTTTTCTGCGGAGAAATTTAGGAATATCATTTGCGTTTTTTTCCATTTTCTGTATGTTTAACTTGTTGTTTCAATATTTATTTTATATGCACGTTGTGAAAGTAGCTATTTAAGAAAGTGAAAGCAGTTATTTAAGAAAAAAACCGAAATTTTATGTGTATTAACAATACTTGTCTTTACTGTCTTGTATGTGTTCATGAAACAAAGAGTTTTTTTGCTCATAGAAATAATTGATTGGAATCTTAACAGTAGGGAGCAGAACAAATTATTTCATCAAATTCCCTGCATATCCGTTGTCCAGGTCTTATTAAAGCAAGAAGCCCTGGGAGTGAGGTTGGGTAATAGCGGATTCATCTTGAAGTTTAGTGTTGAGCAAATTTATTTTTGACGTTTTGAAAATTCTATACACTGTTCAGTATGTCCACCAGACTTTTCGAATTTTCAACAATACAATGCGGTTTTTATGCCGTTGGAAAGAGGATTTTTTCAGCTCTCAAAAATATAAGTTATTAGTTATGAATATTTTTATTTTAAAGAATATTAAGTATTTTTTGTTTCGATACGGTTTCTAATTTTGTAATGATCAATAAAACAGACTTTTAACGAGCAATTAACCTTTTGTTTCGTTGAAACAACCAATGTTGGTGGTGTTGTGCTAATTTTGTCACGAAATTTTTTTGAAAAGGCACAAACTTCTTTTCCCTGTGTAAACTTTTTTTATTATTTTTTATTATGTTTTCTATTATGATTTAGTAATTTTATATTCCCAACGCATTGCCAAAATCTTTATAAGCGAGAAAACATTCAATCATGCAGTTAATAGTGCAGCAGCGAATTTTCGTTGTAAGAAAGTTTCACGAGACAAAAAGTTATGTAGCTGTTATTCAGGCTTTTAGACAACAGTCTCTGGGGTAGAAATCCACCACCAAAATACACGATTCAAAGTTTTAAAATCTTTGTAAATGAGTTTTAGAAATGAAACTTTCATGTTTAAAGCTTGTAAAAACGTAAAGTTTTCCTTATACAGTGTGTTTCGTAATGTTGGAAATGGAAATTTTAAAGTTGTTTTTGTAAATGAATATACCGAATTTCAAAATATTTTTACATCAATGGAAAGCCATTTCCAAGCTCTGTCGGCTAGTATATTTTTGTGAAAAATGAAAAAGTGGGTTTTGAAAAAATAAGGAAAATGTCATCGAAAAATGTAATTAAATTTTTAATGGTCGATTAACACGTACTTTAATTACATCGTGCTTATTGTTTCAAAACACTGAATCCATTCAAATTTTTATTAATTTTATGTTTGCGCTGAGACCCCCAAATTGATATTTTAAAACATAAAAGTTTAACGTTTTTCGTGAACACACAGCTTAAATTTGTTTATTGTTTTCCAAATTGCTGTCATTGTTTCAAAACATCTTTTCTTTTCATTCACATCTTAATCGACCATTAAAAATTTAATTACATTTTTCCTAGACATTTTCCTTATTTTTTCAAAAACCACTTTTTCATTTTTCACAAAAACATACTATCCAAAAGAACTTCAAAATGGCTTTCCGACGGTGTAAAAATTGTTTTGAAATTCGGTATATTTATTTAAAAAAAACAGCTTTAAAATTTCCATTTCCAACATTACGAAACACACTGTATAAACCCAGTTTTATTGCAATATTTTAGCTTTTTATGATTTCCCATGCTACTCGAGTCGTTAACTCCTATTCAAGCAAGCATTAATTTTGATCATTATTGATTTAATGTCATGGTTTGATGGTAAAATCGATTTTTCAGTGTGTTTCATAATGTTAGAAATGGAAATTTTAAAGTTGTTTTTTTAAATGAATATACAAAATTTCAAAATAATTTTTGCATCAATGGAAAGCCATTTTCAAGCACTTTCGGCTAGTATATTTTTGTGAAAAGTGAAAAAGTGGGTTTTGAAAAAATAAGAAAAATGTCATCGAAAAATGTAATTAAATTTTTAATGGTCGATTAAAATGTGAATGAAAAGAAAAGATTTTTTCAAACAATGACAGCAATTTGGAAAACAATAAACAAAGTTAAGCTGTGTGTTCATGAAATACGTTTAACTTTTATGTTTTAAAATATCAATTTGGGGGTCTCAGCGCAAACATAAAATTAATAAGAAATTTGAATGGATTCAGTGTTTTGAAACAATAAGCACGATGTAATTAAACTACGTGTTAATCGACCATTAAAAATTTAATTACATTTTTTCAAAACCCACCTTTTCATTTTTCACAAAAACATGCTATCCGAAAGAACTTGAAAATGGCTTTCCAACGGTGTAAAAATTATTATGAAATTCGGTATATTCATATAAAAAAACAGCTTTAAAATTTCCATTTGCAACATTACGAAACACACTGTATTTCCCGAAAAATTGGTTTTTCTATGAAAAAGGTCATATATTTAGAAAGAGCAAAACATTTTCTTTCTGTTAATATAAAAATTGAAAGAAACAAGCACGAAAAACAACAGATATGCTTATTGAAAGTTAGGTGCCCACTTTCTGGTGGACACACTGTATATTAGGCGACAAGCATAATGATCAACAACGGAAAAGAGATGTGATAATGTTTTATTATTGAAAGACAGACCAATAACACGATTCATCCACATTCAATAACACCAGGAGAGAGCTGATTGAAATTATGAAAATTTGAAGCATTTCATATTTATTTTTCGATATTTATTTACGCTTCATTAGAAGAAAAACTGAAATAAGAACAAAAGGCGGGAACTAAATTTCGCGGACAAAAAGGAGTTTCGCGACGACGCCGTGGGAATGAGGTTTGGGAATTTAATTTTGCTGATGACTAGAATAATTCTTAATATGCTGACTTAGTATGCTGAAGAGTACCGTACTCTTCTTTTCACACAAGAACATTAACGAAATTGAAAAAGTGTTGAATAAAGATTTTGCTGTTATTTGTGAATGGTTAGAGATAAATGAGCTCATCATTAACACAAAGAAAGGAAAAACAGAAGTAATGGTATTCGGCGCCTGTCAAAAGTTAAAGAACACACCACCAATTAATGTCAAGCACAATTTTGTAAAAATAAATAACACTGACTCTTATAAATATCTTGGTGTCACCATAAACTGCTCATTGAATATGACAGAATATGTCAGAACTAGTCAAAAAAGCATCCTCAAGGGCGAGACTTTTAAAATCTATGAGGTATTTACTCCACTCGAAATCAGCTATGCAAGTTTACAACACTATGATTCTACCTGTCCTGACCTATTGTCCATTTGCTACCTTTGCCACTGTCCCACAAAACCTGCCAACGAGAAGTCCATCGAAAATCGAGCCTGTAAGATTATTGGTGGTGATATTCCTGTTCCATCATCCTCGTGTAACAGTTCAGAAAAAGCGTATTGTTACCTACGTTCGGAAATGTATTGAAAAGGACGTCTGTGAAAATTTTCAAAATTACTTTTCGCTACACGAATCAAATGTAAACACACGAAGTAACAAGTTGATGATTAAACTACCAAAAGTAAAACTTGAAGTTGCAAGGAAAAGTTTTCTCTTTCAAGGTGCAAGGGCGTATAAACGACTTATCAAGAGAAGTTAGAATGGAAAAGAACTTTAAGAAATTCAAATCTCCATTAAAATCCCTAGATGTTTGAACAGTTTTATATAGGTTCCAACATTTTCTTAATTTCGTAATTTCTTTTGTTAGTTCCTTTTATAGATACATAATGTCACTGACAAAAATTCCGGGACACTATCTTCCCAACATCGTTTTTCTGAGGATCTTAGAGATATTCAAATTTTTCCTTTTCATTTTTTTAAATCATTTTTATCAGCACTAATTTTTTAATAACTTTTATTGTTTTTAACATTCTTTTAGTGTAATAATCAATCTTTCCTTTTTCTTCCTTCCCCGGTCGGTAGTTTACTGCAAACAAAAACACGCTTGCAGGATTATTTTTGATGTGGATCGATTTATACACCCCGAACCTTTATTTATTAAACTTGGGATTCTTAGTATCTACAAATTAAACATATTCCAAGTATTAACCTTCATGTTTAAAAGTAAGCTCGAACGGAAAGTTATTGGGGTAAATAACTTTCCGTAACCAATTTTCCAGAGTCCAAAATAAATATAATACTAGATATTCAAGGAATAACTACAAAATTCCTCAAAAACGCCTGAAAGTAGCAACCTTTTCTATCGCCCATCGTGGCTCAGCCCTCAGGAACAATATCTTGCAAAATGCAGAAAAGAACACTAGGTCTATTTACCATTTCAAAAGATCTGTAAAAATAAAGTTGTTTAATAGTGACATTGATTTTTCTCAGTTTTTTTAGGCTGTTATATTTCAACAGCGCCTAGCACGCCATTTTTTCTCTTTAGTTTATGTTGGTATCATTCGTTTGTTTTTCATTTTCATTTTTATATTTGTTCTTTCCTTTTCATTTCACACTGTACATGCGTTTTCCTTTTGCTTGTAAATATTTCTGCCCAGATAGGTATTTTGTTTTCATGTTTTCGTATATTATTAGATTATTAGTAGTAGTATATTGAAAAAGTAAACTAGTTGTGATTACACGGGGCTTGATATGATAAGAGGCACTTCTGCCTTCTGCTTGCTCCAGCCATTATATGCGATTATATTTGAGATTTGTATATGATATTGACGAAATAAAATAAATAAATGAATAGTTTGCATAGGACACAAGAATGCCCGAACTCCAATCCTTTCAACGCGAGTATTCCTCTTCCACATCATATTTGGCTAATTTGAAATAAGTGCACGAAAAGGGGAAAATGCTCACAAAAACTTTTACGGAAGACCCGCAAAACTGCGAAATCTGCGAAATTTAGTTCCCGCAAAATTTAGCTCCTTTATTAAAGTAAAGTGAAAAATAAGAACACGAAGTCCGTACACACAAGTGACACACATACAACACACACACACATAAAACGTGTTGTGTCGGTTCCTCAAACCTCTAGCCCGGTTTCCTCCCCGCCGAGGAGAATCCCCAGGATTTACTTTTGCTGCGGCTACTGGGCAAACATTTGGGAAATGACATGAGCGTGCGAAGCAAAAGTAAAATGAAAGTGCAGTTTCAGTTGGTAACTTTTGTTTGTAAAGATTTTGACTTATACGTTACTTTTATCTTGTTTCCCTTTCATTATATTATTTATGGTGTTACTCAAGGATCAATAGGAACTTTAGGACCGTGATCAAGGTCTTGCTGGATTATTGTGCTTTCAAAAGTCTTGTGCGCACAACCTTCTTTGTGTTGTGTTGTTGTGTTGTGTTGTGTTGTGTTGTGTTGTGTCGACCTTATTAAGCCTTCTTAAGATCTTACTTAAAAAAAAAACAACCCAGCAGAGAGGGACGACGTCCTGTCTGGAGATTCCTGGTGGTAATAGCTTAATTCCAAAAGAAACACTTTTATGATGATGACCAGTAAAACTAGACTGAAAAAGAAATAATGTTATGATAAATGTTACATAGAGTGCTTGCTCCCCTCCTCCACTAACTTTAGCTAGGCACTATTTCCTTTTCGCACCCCCCTTAATGTATCTGATCCTAGCCCTAACCCTAACCCTGACCCTAAAACATCCTGTACGGGAGAGTGAGGGGTGCAAAAAGGAAATAGCGCCCTTTAGCTATTATAAAGCTGCAAAATTCATCAATGCAAATGGATTTAGCACCACAATTGGTCATTCTAGATTTTCAATCAACAAGAACAAACAAGGAGAGAATATGATTGATTACCTTATTCTAGGAAATTAACGCGCAATGATTTTAACACGAAGAAAATTAACGAGAAGAAAATTAACGCAAATGAGGACCATTGACTTTATTTTTTCAACAAAATTAACGCGAATCATGTAAACAGATTTCAAAGTCTATAAAATTAAGGCGAAGTTTTCTAAGTTGACATTGACGAAGATGAGGGGGAATATGCGATGCTGATGAAACTGATGCGGAAATGGAACGGCAAAACCTCGGGTCAAAGCAAGTGAAACACATTTTAGTATATACATTTTGAGGTTTTGTTAAAAAAGTTCGAAATATTATGCAGATAAAATTAACGCCTTATGATGTTACCCCCTTATAAAATTACGGGCTAGAAAATTAATGTATATGAAATTAACGCATTTTAAAAAACCGCGTTAATTTTCTAGCGCGTTAATAAAGTGATGCAAATAACAAAATTGTGTTGAATGTAGTGTTCATAATAACAGTTTAATCCCTTTTCTCTCGATTTTCTCTGCTACTGCAGATATAAGACAACCACAGGCTTATAAAAATGCATGCTGTTACTGTTTACAAATCGAAGGCAGCCATACTTTTATCAGTGAAGTTTTTTAGAAAACACTAGTGCTATCTCGACAAGTCAACTTTTGATTGCAAAAAAATCTAGACATGTGCTGGGAATTGCACTATTGTGAGCATGCAGAGAGAGATATGAAAAAGTATAATAATTGCAGCAAAGACATTTTCCATTGTAAAAAGTCTTCTAACAGCATTAAAATAAGCTTTTAAAATATCACATGACTTTTTTACTGACGTCACAATGTGACTACTGTTTTCTGTTTGTGAACGCGCAATACAGAAAGTTCAAAATATTTCAACTTGAAAATATAAACTGCATAACATCTGATTAAGACTTTGAGGTCTTGATGTTGAACAAATCTGTCCTCGAAATAGCTTCCATTTATTATTGCAGATTTAGAAACAAATTTTCCGTGATGAAAGAAAGAAATAACAAAGTACGTATATCATAAAATTCTTCTTTTGTGATATGAAATATTTTTATATGATGCTCAAAGATCATTCAAAATTGGAAAATCAAAACTATTGCATGGTTTCTATAAACTGTATTATTTGTGCCTTTTAAAATGAGTTTTTGTAGTAAAGCCAGTCCCAATATTATATTGCCATCTTTGACGAGCCCGACATTTCTCTTTCACAGGATTGGGAAAGGAAAAATACGAAATTGTCTCTGCTTCAGGCCACTTAGTCTTACCCCTTTTATTGGAACAAGTAAATCCTTGACAATAAGCTATGTTGTTACAGTAGAGAACGCTGTATTAATAATAAGATTTTCAACAACAAAACACTGTATAGTGTTAATAGTTTATTCAGAAAATAACACGAAATGAACAAATTCTTGAAAATACAGCTCTCACCTTGTGACGTCATAAAATTGCGCATTAAGAAAAGTTTAAACTCTTATTACTTTGTAATTATTAACGAAAATAAACTAAAAATTTTCACAATGTCTTATTTTTATATATAGAATTGATATTTAAAAAAATTATTGACATTTTTTTCTGACGTTAATTCTCCTTTAACAGAAAGAAATATTTATTTAAAACATTATTGAGATGTACACTTTCTTGAGCAAACCCACCAAGACTAAACTTTCTGTCTAGTTTTAGTGACTGTAAATGACAAAGATCACAAGGACCGCAATAGCAGCAAAATGAAGTTATACCTAAAAGCGATTCTTTCTTCAAAAATAATAACTTTTTTTCACATGTAAAAAACTTTTATGATGTGATTTCAAAAAAGAAGACACTAAACCTGAACTTTTAATAATTATTAACCTACCATTATGCTACCACTAATTGCATAAGTGTCTTGTTTGGTACTTGTGTTTAATTGTCTGTGTTTTATTATTCACATTTGCTATATAACATTCTACAATCTATCAATATTGCTTAGGATAAAATAAAATGGCAGTTAGTATAGCTGTTATTGGTCGAGACAACGAACCATTATATATACGGACGAATTTGCCTGAACCAGATTTGAAGTTCCATTACATAGTCCATACATGTCTAGATGTGATCGAAGAAAAGACTTCATCTTTGTCAAAGACATCTCAAGATCCAAGAGAATTATATTTAGGTTTACTTTACCCAACCGAGGATTATAAAGTGTATGGATATGTCACAAACACCAAGATTAAGTTTGTTATCATAGTCCAAGCCATGAATACAACTCTACGTGACAATGATATTCGAATGATGTTTCGTAAGATTCACAGCAGTTATGTGTCAATGGTGGCAAATCCTTTTTACAGTCCTGGTGATCCAATCAATTCAAAACACTTTCAAACCGCAGTTGATACCTTAATGAAATAAAGATTATTATATTCTTGTTGACATTACAGTTGCTATATAAATAATACTCGAGGAAATCGTTACTATTTCACAAAACAAATACTTTCGAGACCATTGTAGATTGTATAGTGTACTCAGAATTGTTTAGTATCTTAAGGCGTGAGTAAGGGAAAAAGCATGATTATCCTTAATTTCAGTGTAAAAATTGTTTATTTGGTATCAAAGTATATAATTTTAGAAAACCATGAATCTGCTCTATCAGAAAATATCAAAATTATTTTGAAATAATAATAATTTCAGGTTTTTTGAGGCCAATAAAAAAGGGGTGTGTATTTTATATTTGAAGCTTCATTGTCAAAACGGCTGAAGCTACTTTTTGGCATTTTCAAATCATAAGATGCCAATCTAAAAACGTTTTTTTTCTTTTTTCCTAAAATTATGTATATATTTTTGAAGATATTTTTCACTTCTTTTTGACAGCTTGTTTTTTTCCTATATTTTTATCAAATTTAACATCATAACTCAAGTTCTGTTCATTTTTATGAAAAAAATAAAATAACGTTTTTAGATCAGTTATTTAGCTTGAATTATTTCTAGATTTCTACCTCAGAGCTCCTTTCGTTCTTACATTGGGGCTTCAAATGTATCAGTCACTTTCTTAAAAAATGAACACAGCGAAAAAGCGTTTTAAAGTTTTTATAGAACTTACAACTAAACATGCAGAATATATAATCATTATTTTGATCTCTGACTTTAACCATTCGAAAATTCAGGTCATTTTACATCGGATTAGTGAAAAAAATGAAAAAGCAAAATTTTCACGAAGGTTTCTCTTTTACTCACGCCTTAACAGAATTATGATTTCTATTGAATAAACAAAGAATTTATAAACCCATTCATTCCCAATACCATTAAGTGTAACTGTCATAGTGTAACCCTATATTATTTTTGTAAAGTTTCATTGAATGTAAGTATCACATACCTTAGGCTGACATTTTTGCATTGTCTTACTTTAGCAAATTTTGGGTGTAATTTGCTAAATCAAAGTTATGGAAACTTTTTTGTAAAAATCCTCCCTAGATTGAACTCTGTACATTCTGTTACCCACACCTTGCATCAGTTGTATCACTTATTGAACATGTACTGGATTTTCTTGCTAATTAACTTCTGAACTTCATCTTTTTCCAATTCTTTATCCATATTACAGTCAACATCAATCTTTTTCTGTTTGTCGTATCTTCATACTCACATTTTATTGGTTAGTAGTTTTCAGACACAAAATGTTTTTTTTATTTCTCTTAATTTGACTTATTTACAACACTCTTGTTGAAAGCTTTGGTTATAACCTATTTGGATTTTGAATCCACGTTTGAACAAGAGGACTCCGATCTTACAGAAGATAAAACAACATAAAACAACAGGTAAGTTTTGTCGCCTGGTATGCAGTAGAAGTGAAGAGGAAAATTGAAGGGGCTCCACTGTCAGAGCAAATAGAAGTCAATTTTAACCTGATACAATTGAAGCCTATTCGTGCAAACTGGATGTTTGAAATGTATCTCCTAACATTGCAGAGGGAAAATCACCATTATTTTTAAATGGCTGGAAAATATCAAGGATTATCAGAGTGGTAAATAAAACCTCTTTTAAAAGACTTTTCCTCCAGTGGACCTTTTTATGTAATAATTATTGTATAAGTATGACATTGTCAAGTTTTTAGATAAAATTGTGTTTTTTTAATTTTGGACGAATCTGTAATTTTTCCCTCACTAATATTAACCTGTTTTACGTTAAATTGAGTTAACACTAAATCTGAATCCATCAATTTTCACTAAGGTTAACTAATGCAAAAAAAAAGATTGGCCTGAGATACATTGTCGACCAATGCCTTTGCATGGAAATCAATCCATTTCTAAGGATCTGATGCTGGCAGTGTTGATAGAAAAAAATTTTTAAAGCTTTTTTGTTTTCATATAATGACAGTGTTTAGTGTTATTTGACATAATTCTGATAACGATCTATGACAATTTGATAGCTTAATATGATAGTGTTAATAGCAAAGAACTTCCCATACTAAACTGTGCATTACAATTACTTGAGCAACAGGTCTGTAGGATAATTATGAAGAGATCTTACGATGGTCTTGAAGTAAAGCAAAATAAAAGAAATGATTTCAAAGTGGTACCAATCAGCCAATACCAATTGGAGTTTCCATTTTATCGTAAACCTGTGGAGATCGGACATTTCTCATTGGATGGTGAACGGATTTTTCATCATGATGCAAGTCAGCTGAAGTATTATGTCCCACCTCCTGTAGGCATCAAGTTAGACTTAAGGAAAGGTTATGATACTTGCATAGAAAAAGATGATGATGTGAAGGAACGTTTGACTCATTTATTGAAGTGGATAATAAAAAACAAGCACAAGTTTCAAGTGAACCCTGGAGCATATCACAACAAAGAGAGGGATTCGAAAAAGTGAGTTGATTTTAAAAGTTGTATCTTTCATTTAAATGAATAATGATGGCTTGAGAAAATGTTTGTCTTTAAGAGCTTTAGTAGACAACAAGAGATTTCTAAAAGATAGCTTCGCCTAGTTTGAATGGTTGTACCTAATTTTTGACTTAAAGATACTTTGCTGAATAAGTGATGTATTCATTGAGAGAAAGGGTTTCAAAAATAGAATAGATGTCAAGCATCTTATGTTTTTTGAATATCAGAGCAAGCACTATCATTGCTAGTGTTTTGTATGAAATTAAGAAATGAATATCATGCTTTTATTTGATAATAAAATGATAGCTATGACTACCACAATGAGCTATTCCCATGTTCATTTTAATAGTTCTTCACAGTAATTCCATTGTTGGTTTTTCATTTCAGCTTAAATACTGATTTCATCTCATGGCGAGGTCATTTTACCAAGTTCCTATGCACTCCTTACGAAAATCGTGAGCCCTGGAAAATGGCAGCAACATTACATAATGGAACCATATACATCAGTGAAATTGAAACAGAAAAGGCAAAAAATGATCGATTAAATCGAACAGATAGACATCGAGAAATGTGTTACTGGGGGTTTAAGTTTGAAGATTATGTTACAAAGCCTTGTTTTGGTGTGTATTGTTCTTTTATTAGAAACTAAATGGAATGCATTTTATGTTTTCTATATTCTTGAACAAGGAAGCTCATTTTAGAATTATCTTCTATTCAGAGCTAACTTGTGTTCAAAAAGTAAGATAATTATCTGATTGACTTTAATTTAAGTTTTCCTGTTACAAATTTTTATAATGTCTTATTACATGTCAAGAATTCAATTCTGTTATGGTTTTAGGAACATCAATCAATAAAAAGTTGGCAAAAATTGTTAATACCAATGAAGCCTTTTGCTCCATTGTTCGGACTAGATTAAACAAACATTCAATTGTGATTGGCTGTGAAGTGGATTGTTGTTGGGAAGACAATTCAGAAAAGCCTCCTGCAAATTACATTGAACTAAAAACAACGAGAGCCATGCAAACGTATAGACAGAAGCAAAATTTTACGAGATACAAACTACTCAAATTTTGGGCTCAAAGCTTTCTAGCTGGCGTACCAAAAATCATTGTTGGCTTACGAAACGATGATGGCATTGTTTCGGAACTTCAATCCTATGATACTATCAACATCCCTGTTGAATGTGAGAAATATAATAACATTTGGGAGGCTAACATTTGCACAAATTTTCTAGATTCCTTACTGACTTGGATGAAAGAAGTGATTGTTATCGATAATGTTGATACTGTGTATGTGTTTTCATTTGATTGTCCGTTTGACAAAATTTCTGTGTGCATGACTAAAGATGGCTCAGAAAGATTTCTTCCTGATTGGTTTGTTAATGATGTACTGAAATAAAATTTTGCACATTCATTTTGTGTAAGACAATCAATCTTCTTTTTATTTTGATCTATTGCCTGGTACAATCTCCTTTTTAATGAAATGAAAAAACCGTAAAGCAATTCTATTAGATTATAAAGATCATTTTAATGGGTGGAGTCCATTGAATCTTTAAATAATATGGTTCTTTTTTAATAGAAAAACTTGTAACAGTCATAATTTCTCTAAGAATTCAAAGGAATCATTAGATATTAATAATAAAGTACAAAGAGTTTTATTTTACTTTAGGATCTACCCTGTGGGGTTAGCTTTTATCATTTCTTTGAACAAGTCATGCAATGCCTTGTCATAATTCAAAATAAAATAATTTTTTTTATCCCTTTTCAATTATTGCTGTCTAAAGCATTATAAAGCCTGAAGTGAAGGAAGCAGAAATAAAATATCTCTTGTATTCATCTTTGGTTCTTTGATATTAGAATTTCAAAGAAATCATTATCTAGCTGATGGTTTTAAGTTTTTCAGGTGCATAAAATGAATGTTTTGATTAAGATAACCTTCCACATGACCATAAAGTTTGTATTTATACTATGTAAAGTGGTTTAGCTTTAAGTCAGTGACTTTATTAAGATGACTTGGAACTCTGAAAACTAATTATACATTCTCAAATTTCAATGAAAATTGTATTTTTTAACGTGAAATATTTTAACTGGACCAAAAGGAAAACACTGGAAATTCTAGTGAAAATCGAGGAAATTAAATCATGTTCACATTATTAAGAAATTCCATGAGAAATGAGCATTGTGGGAAGTGTTTTGGTTTCAGAAACATTCAAAATTAAAACTTCACAATAAAAATACTTTGCACTTTTTTTTTCTTATTCCTGGGAGTATCGTAAAAAAAAGAAAAACATTCTTGTCTATTTTCAAAGCTACTGTTTTCATGGTTGTGTAATTTATCCCACTGAGAATTTAGCAAATTGTCAAATAATTGATATGCTAAAAACAAAGATGAGATGACAAGTTGTTAACCTTTCTTCATAGTTAAAGTATAAAGTTTTGTTTTAATCAAGCTTTATAATATGTTCTCCTTATTTTTAAAGGTAGATTAACAGTTTTATTTTAAGTAATGTTATTAACAGTTGTCAATTTTAAAAGTGTACAAAAGTTTTTGTTTTTGATTATTAAAGAAACAGATGTTGTAAATTATACACCATTTCCATTATCTGTTGGAAGTTATTAGGTTTAACTAATGTTATTTACTACATAGTTGTTTCAGTTTCAGTTTTTCTTGTGTCTGTTAGTTTTGTGTCCAGCAATACTTGTTTATATCTGTTTAGTATGTTCATAGAATAAGTAATTGTACGTAAAAACTCATTTTCAGTTAATCTCCTGTTAGCCGGTTCTTTTGCTATCTTTAAATTTGTAGGTCGATGCTGGAAGACTAATGATTGCAATCCGAGTACACACATTTTTACACACATTTTTTATAAGAGCTTGAGGCTGTTTGTTCTTATAATGTTGTTCTTAGCAAGAAAAAAAGTTTCAAATTTCAGCCTCATTTTCTTGGAACTTGCATCAAAAATAAATCTGTTTAAATGCAACTTTGCTATACAAGCTCTTTCTTATGTCTTGCCAACTCAAGTTAATTTGAAAAATTAGTTTTTGCAGTTAGAGAAATAAATTATTAAAAATGGTACTAATCGCATTTACTAGTAGAGAATTGCTAGAAAACTGACAATTTGTTTATTGGAACAAAAATTTGAGGCTCAGTTTGTGTTCTTATAAAGTTGTTCTTATAAAAGAAAGCTGATGTGTCAGACTATTAAAGCCTAGATTTGTCGGAAAATGGAGTGTATTGAACTTACCATAAATAAGTTTGATGGCATTGTATTTTTTCCTTCTATTTTTTTATTTGGTTCACGTATTTCAGATAAAGCTTTACCGACAATAAAATGTTTAAAATGCATCACCATTAGGTGTTTGATAGGGATTAGAAGAATGTGACATTCAGTCTAGTTTGATTGTGAGATATTTACAGTTAAATTCATGTTTTATCCGGTAGTCAATATAATGAGAAATGAGGAAGCTTTAATGAAAAAACGATAGAAGAAACGTAATGTTTATTCTTGATTATGGAAGATGGATATATTGAAAACAATGATGGTGAGCAGAGGTATGGTCCAAGCATAACAACTGATTCGGGTAAGTTAACTATTGTCTCGAAAACTATTGCTAGAAATTGAAAAGTTTGATTTTTGTGACGACAGAGAGAGTTTATGTAACACATTTGTTAATAGCATTAACAAAACACTCCCTGATCAAAATTGTTTTCTCTGTTCTTTGAAAAAGTGATGGAAGATAAAAACATCAAGTCATTCTAGATAATCTCAACTTGAAATTGTTTTTTTAGGTTGGATACCAAAGTTCTTTGAGGGAAACTATAGAACGACTCAGCTCTTGTTCACTAAAAGAAATGGTCGAACTGTAAGCTAAACCATTCCTACCATTTCTGATACTTCATGCCACAATAGTAGTATATATAAATCATGAAAGAATTGACGGCATCACTGCCTATAAGCCTATGTAATAGCAATATCTTTTATGTTTTTCTCTGTGTTGTATCTTCTTAATCTCTTTAGTGCAGTGCACATTTAGATTTTGATTCAGAGTTGGCATGTTAGTTGTAACAGATTTTCTTTTCGTAATCTTCAGCTCACACTGTAGTAGTTATTTTCTGTTGTTTTGGAAGTTTTTAAAGGCTCCCATTGGAGATCAGAAATTCTGACTTTTACAATGTGTTTGATTTATTTTTACTTTTTGAAGCTGAAAGTTTTATAATAGTGTAATTTTTATTTCATTACTATTTAGGTGACTTACTTAAAGAAACCTAGAGACTTATATGCTTTAAAATCTACTATTAAAACAGGTCTGAGATGGTAAGGATTGATGCATTATTTTCATTGAATTTAATATTTATTTTTCTCATATAAAATGTTTTCTTTTCCAATCCGCAAGGCCTGTAGAATCACAAGTGTTACCAGAACGCCCGCATCACATCCTGTATACACCCCCAAGACCAGAATTACTTAACAAAAAAGGTGAGGTCCACATTAGATTTGTGTTTTTTCCATGATTTCCAGTTTTAATTTTTTTTGAAATAGTGTTTTACGAATTCACTTTACTAGAATTCATCCATCTGTTTAGGGTTAGGGTTTATTCTATTGTTTTAGTTATCTCGTATTTAATTTTTTTTGTAAAGATTATTATTGTTTTTGTTGTTTTTGATAGAGAAAGAGATCTACCCTCCCCATAAATCAGCCAATATTTTTGGAAAAGTTGTATATGATAATTCATCAGATCCAGAAGTTAAATATGTGAGTAACCTTCGTAATAATGACTTCGTAATAATGACTTCGTAATAATGACTTCGTAATAGGGATAAGCACAGAACAATTATAAAGCAAATCATGGAATCATTTTTCTTCACTTTTTTTTTCTTTTTCTCTAGAATGTATGAACATTAACCATTTGTAATTGAATGCAATTTCGATTGTTCAGTTTCCGAAAAAAAATTTTTTTATAGTTTATATCATCGAAAACTAATTCAAAGCTTCCAAGACTACAGCCGTATTATTCACTGAAAGATGAAAACGATAAGACGTTGGTGTTTGAATCACGTTTTGAAAGTGGCAATTTGATGAGAGCTGTTAAGGTGTAAGAATATAAAAAAAAACTTTCACATAGTGTTATGAGTAATGTGATGAAAAGACAGATTGGGCTATATAATGGCAGTGGACATAACTTACTTTGCTGAGAATTGATGATTTTCATAAGAAATTCCAGGGAATTTTTTGCTGAATTGAAGCAAAAAAAGAAACCCTGTCACCTTGAAAATATATAGTAAAAAGATTATCCCACTTTTTAACGTTTTACTAAAAAGTTGCTTGATTATAAAAAAATTATTGAACCTTATTTTTATTAAAAAGCTAAAAACATTTTGTGAGTATTTATTTTTCACAACACCTTTTGTTCATATTTCAAATGAATTTATTTTTAAGTATAGCACCAGAAAGGAAAAAATTCATGTGTGATTTTTCAAAAATTCGCAAAATTCATGAAAAAGTTAGAAAATATTAGATTTACACAAACACATTATCGTAAGGGAAGAGGAATTCTGTCTTTTAATGTCAGTACAAAAGTGTTGTCAGCCAGTGAGACTGATATAAAAAAAAGTTGTAATTGTCATGAAGAAAATAGTTAGCATAGCAGATGAGAAAATTGTAATGCTGCTATCAATTTCTTGAATAAAAACCATTTTTAGTCACTTTTCCATGCAGACTTAAAATGTATTCTGGTTTGTGTTAAGGGGAGAGCATGACTACCAGTTGTGGCTTCAATTTGATTTGTACACAAAGAAACATACACAATGGTTTTATTTTCAAATCAAAAACACGTGTCCCAATATAACGTACAGATTCACCATCATGAATTTTCTGAAGGTATGTTTTGTTCATTTCATCTGGTTCCCATTGAATTTCTGTTTTCTTCCGTCTTTTTTCTTTTTTTTTGGCGTAACCCTCATTTTAAAGGTTTTTGAAGGTTTCTCTGTATGGATTGTAAAACTTTGCCCAGAATAATGGTTTTATTGTATTTATGTGATAATAGTTATAATCTTAGCTTGTTGTTTTATTTCTAGTCTGGTAGTCTTTACAATGAGGGGATGAAACCCTTATTGTATTCTGAAAAAGATGCACAAAAAAAGAATATTGGGTGGGTGCGTGCTGGATCCGATATCAAATATTATAAAAATGAAATAAGGTGAGTTCATAGTATTTTTATTGGGTTCTTTTTCGTAGTTCTGATAAACAATTACTATCGGACTGTCCCTACTATTAAAAAAACTGCTTGTTGGTATAAGTTGAGTATTTACCTGAATGAATCAGTAAAATCTTGGTTTTTTTTAGGGTAGAAGACCATAGGGATAGATGTTATTATTCACTACACTGGACTTGCACTTTTCCAAACGAATCTGATACTTATTACTTTGCACACTCATATCCTTACACATATTCGGATCTACAAGTAATTCTTTTTCCTGTGCAAAATCCTTTTGGTTGATAGGAAAACCTTCACTACTGTATAATGCAGTCTTTTTAACAGCGTCCAATTTTAATCATATAGGAATACCTGACATACTTGAGTACTGACCAACAGCGTCGAAAAGTTTGTAAACAAAGAGTGTTGTGTCAAACATTAGCTGGAAATTCTGTTTACATTCTAACTATAACTGCCCCAACTAGATGCCCAAAACAAGCAAAGGTATATTTTTCTTTATGATAAAGTTTACATCAATGTGTATCTATTTCTTATCTCCTAAATCAGAGCTAATTATATCCGTAATATCTGTGGTTTTAAAAGCATGTTGAAACTACAGCAACTCTCTCATCATTTACCCTTGCATCAATTGAACCTATGCAAATGATTAATCAAACACATAATGCTGTTTTTTTTCCTTGATTTTACTTTCTTTCATGTAGATGAAGAAAGCCATTGTGATCTCTGCTCGTATTCATCCTGGTGAAACAGTGGCTAGTTGGATGATGAAGGGTCTACTGGATTATTTGACGAGTAATGAACCAGATGCTGTTGTAAGTAAAGTGTTTATTATCTGCCACTTGTCACATAAAATTCCAACAGGCATCAGTCTCCATACTTATATGTGAATTTAAATCACAGAATGATGAATGGTTATAAGTCTTGAAAAGCTGATCGCAAAAATGGGTTCATTATGCTAATGATGAGCTATTGGCTGAATTAAACACTTGATCTCACTAAATGTCCCCATGTATTGCCAGATCCCTGGTGACCATCGTTTACTGAGATATTTCCCCCTTACATGGCATTCTTTTGCTTTGTTCCTACTCGGTGTTACACTGAAATTCCTCTATACAAAATGAATAAATAATTAACCAAGAAAATATTAATTTTTAACTTCTGTACTTATAAAAGCAAGTTCTGCAAGAAAAGTCCAGTTGGTCAAAGCAAGGAAAAATTGAAAAGCTAAAATAAAGTGACTTCCAAAATGAAGGTCTCAAAAAGGCATTTGTAGGCTGATCATGTTCGATCAGGAGATTCAAGAGACTAAACAAAAAGGTTCAAAATATGGAATAATAGAGAATGCAAGAGACAATTCCCAGTTGGCGAAATCATCAAAAAATCGCTGTGAAGAGCATTTCCATTGAAATAGTGTGTATATTTCTTGAGAAATGCACACCGTTGCAGTGATTTTTCAACAAATTTGCCTACTGGGCTGCGGTTTATTATGAAATTTCATGTTTATGATTTTCATTTTTGTGGGAACCATGGTAACGAAACAATGTGTTATTGGTTACTTTCAGGTCCTACGAGAGACTTTTATTTTCCAAATAATCCCTATGCTGAACCCTGATGGCGTAATTGTTGGTAATTATCGTTGCTCATTGTCTGGTCGTGACTTGAATCGCAACTATAAAACAGTCCTTAAGGAGTCATTTCCTCCTGTTTGGAGCACAAGATACTTGATTAAAAGGTTTGGAAAAGTTTCATGTTGTCTTGTTGTAAGACCATTAAAACACGCTTTAAAAAATTGCTAAAAATTGCTAGCACACCATAAAGAATTAATGAAAGTTTTTACGTTATGGCTGTTATTACTTTTCTTACTGTATCTATACAGATTAACCGAGCTAGTCTAAATTCCATGTTTGGCTAACCACATGGATAACCAAACATCAGAGTCTATTCACCTGCCAAATTGGTTATTCAACAACCTAGAAAGCTAATCAAAAATCAGCAGGAAGAAGATGAGGTTACTAAACCAGCGTATAGGTGCATAGCTTGTAGAGTTCGATTGTGAAAAGAAGTTTCATTTCATATTATTTGAAATGATTTTGGGGCATTTTGAAAGTTTTAACACAACATTAGGAGATTTGTACCTTCTTACATCCTGAAAAGATGTTCTACCGAAAACAAATACATAACAGGGATAAAACAGTTCTTCAGCAATCAAACTGTTTGGTAATACAGATTTAAATTCTCATTCTGTTGTGGTACTTAGCTTCCGTGAATGACTCATGTTTTTTGTTTTGTTTTTTTTTTTTGTTTTTTTTGTGGGTTTTTTTTTGTGCACTGTGATGATGAGCTCTTGTTTTGTGAAGACCATTGTGGAAATCTTATAAGAAAATATGAAAATGTGAAAATGATAAGCTGAAAGGGTCTTTGTCAGTTTGCATTGAAGTTTACGATGTTTCTGTAAGCTCATTTCGAATTGTTAAAAAAACTATTTTACTTCATGTTTCGAACCTTCCGAGAAATATGTTTTGATTTAATGAAGGTTCGTTTTTACTGATTTTGAAATTTCTATTAGGTTACAAGAAGAAAGGGAGGTAGTATTGTATTGTGATTTTCATGGGCACAGCAGAAAGAAAAATGTTTTCATATATGGGTGTGAAAATAAAGCCGAAAAATCCAAAAGGTATCATTCAAGAGTGTTTCCACTGATGATGAACAAGAACATTCCTGATCTCGTAAGTGTTGTCATGGCGATTTTATCGAAATTCGGAAAACTCGAAATTTTATTACTTCCAGCTTTTTATGTAATTCTGATTTCACACTGCTTCACAAACGACTCAAACATTCGGTTTCATCGAGAAACTACTTTACCTGTTAAAATATCCTTTTTTTTCTTCGTTTTATCATCAACCCTTTCATTTTAGTTTTCTTACAATGCTTGTCGTTTCCATATTCAAAAAAGTAAGGAAGGCACTGGTCGTGTTGTGATGTGGAATCTTGGGATTCGTTACAGCTACACATTGGAGGTATATGGATTTTTTCTCCCTATAAATTCCATTGTAAATGTCTTGTATTGTCAGCATAGACGTGCGTCCACTTCTTGAGATATTTCTATTTTTCTACTATTTGCTTTTGATCCTGACATTTTTATTTTGCACCTTCTTATATCCGAATGTATTGATAATGAGAAATTGTATGCAAGCTGGATTTTCCAGTCAAAATGATGCTAACTGAATGTAATGTAATATTGGTTATAACAGGCTTCGTTCTGTGGAAGTTCATATAACAAGGGCTACCATTTTGGTGTTCAAGATTACGAAGCCATGGGTTATCATTTTTGTGACAGCCTTTTGGACCTGTTTGATCCAGACGCAACCAAGGTAACCTTACTTACACGTGTTGCTTACGTACAGGGTGGAAAGAAACAGAAAACTGTGTTTTCTGGCGGTTGTTCGTTCGCTATTTCATGTGTATGTAGTGCGTAATCTCCAATTGAGTTACTGTGATACAAACCTTGTTGAAATTTCCATGTCGTAGTTCAACAATCTTGTCAGTGAAATCCAAGAACGATTGCAAGCGGCCATGTTGAAGAAAATGCTGGAAGATGGCAAAATTGACGTGTCAGATATAAGCGTCGAACAAATGGAATACATGACTGAGATTGAAAGTGATTCTATCGGATCCGACAGCTCAGTATCCGATGGCTTACCAATGCAGATATTGCATGCATCCATACCAGAGGTTCGTGAACTTTCATAGACAGGTGAAGATCTTCGAAAAAAACAGTGGATCAGGAGATGATTGAATTTGAAGGTTTTAAGACAGAAGAGAAAGTGATTGAAAAGTTTTGAGCTCTTGGTCCGCCATATTGAATTTCTGGGAACAGTCCCAATTACTTAATTTTGAATTTCAACAGAAACTTCTTCAAGTGGTATTTATCTGTACAAAATAAACATCTCTCGTTTGGTTGAAAACTTTTGTCATTCTTTGTATCGTGTAGATATCAAAGAAGAAACGTTTAAAAACGCGCAAAGAACGCAACAAGCACATCAAGAAAGAGAAGAAAGGGCCGGTTCAAAAACCCGCCAAAACGCCGCCCGAACCACCACGAGACAGATCTCCAGGAAAACAAGATGATAAGAAAACAAAAAAGAAAATGTTGCCTATTCGTATGTCCTACACCACCCGGTGCGAAAAACCGTCTCCGCCAAGGAGTGCAACATCCTCCTGTGGTGATCGAACAAATGATTTACTCGACAGGCTGACGTATTCGTACATTCAAGCTGGACTGATAAACGATTCGCTGACTGATGCCTCTCCCTCGTTGCGTTTTGATAGGCATTCACCATGTGAACGTTGTAACCCAGCGTATCACTTATCATATGAGGTCCTTGATGGAGAGCTGGAAAAGTATAAGAACAACAATGAAAATTATTCCTTACATGGTGAGTATTCCGTTTTCAGCGTTTACATCACCTGGCAATTCAACTAAATAGATTGTACGGACGATTTTAAAACGAGTGCACTTACAGCTGCAGTAAAAATGGTTTTTCTCCAACTAAATCATTTTGATTCTCAGTTACCAATTTTATTACGGTTATTTCCTTACTGAAGGTGGTTTTTACCATACTAAACGGATCGAAGTTTTTGTTGGACCCAGTTTTCGTTTTTTCTGCGGAATTTCATAAGGTAGTACCCATCATGTTTGAGCTTTTCTGCCTTCATAGAAATTCATATGCCAACTAACCCTTCGGAAATTAATCCTACGCTTGAACTGGCACGTCGTATAACTACTTACAATTATCGTACTGGGAAAATCCCACCTCGCCTGGGAAAGAAGTTTAGTGTGTGGGCAACCGAACATAACCGGAGAGAAGATTTACTGAAGGTAAAATATTTGGCTTTGTTTTGAATTGGCTTAATAGGTTGGCTTTCTCAGTCAGTTATCTGATTGTAATATGTCGCAGTTTATACTTACTATCGTCTTCTTTCTGGTTTTTGTTTCCAGCGTCGCACGACGTTAAATGAAGGCGATAACGTCGTATACTTACGTCAGAAACTTGAGAATGTGACATCAAAAGAAAAAACGACGTGTATTGTTGATCGTTGCGATGCTTTTGAAAAGTGTAAGTGTTTAGGGTAATAAACTCTCGGTTGCTATTGATAACACACAGTGGACCATTTCTCTTATTTTTACATAGTCTCTTTGATGCTGTAAATTAAGTATGACTTTCAACGATATTGTTATAACATTAAGCCTGCATTCGAAAACGTTGTCCCAGCGGCTGAAATTGTCAAAAGGTCACTGCGATGAAGAGGTTTCTTATTGAAGTAATGTGTATATATCTTTAGAAATACACTCCGTCGCATTGATTTTTCAACGAATAAGGTGTACTTTTTTTAGTTAGCACTCGCAGTCCTTCTCCGAAGAAAGCAAGCGCTGTAGATTTCACCTCAACAAGTCGACCTTATCAAAACATGAAGGTGTCTCCTCCACCCCGTGTAAAGAGTTTAAAACTTCCTGATACTAAGAAAGATTTGCCGAAAATCAACAAGAAGAAGAGCCGTGCATCAGTAAGTGTTTCAGCTTTAAAGCCTGTTTCAGACCCGGCGATTACGACGATTACAAGATAAATTAATCGCCAGGTGTGAACACTCTCAAGTATTTCATTACTAATTAGTAATCAATCAGTAATGTTTGATATTTCATCGTCGTAATCGCCAGGCGTTTACGACGATTCTAACAATTGCAAAAGTGTTCACATTAGACGACTATGACGATCACACTGAATTTTAATTGTCATAATCGTCGTAATCGCGAGGTGTGAACCAGGCTTAACTGAAGTATTGGCTATTTCTGTATTCAAACATACCTGGTACCAAAACTCGATTTCGTGCCAGCGTGGTTTCATTCACCTGAATTTTAAAGCTGGTATAGTGAACCAGTATGAGTTTCATAACTGGCACGGAAATGAAACTGGTATGAGTTCGAACCACCCAATGAGGTACATTCAACAGTTATATATTCGGACAATAAAATATACTCTTTTTTTTCTTGTATTCTTTTACTAGCTGGAATCACTGTATAGCGACTACCGCACTAGCACGGTTTCTCTTGATAAGAATTCTAATATATTCTTCACACCAAGCAAGCGATTTTCATCTCTAACACCTCCCGACTACACAACCATTTCAAAGAGCAGTATACCGGATGTAAAGAAGAACAGGGAGAACTCGAAAGAAAGGCTTTTGTTTACGGGAGGATCTGGGTAAGAGTCAATTGTGCTTTGTTTAATTGTTCGTATTGTAGATCTTTCAGAGTATAAATACTCTGAAAGATCTACGATACGAAACGTTTCATGGTTTCAAAACGTTTCAAAAATTCGTGGTCTAAGTAATAAGTGGATCTTTGAGCAAGCATGATTGAGTGTGTAGTATCACGGTGACCGGTTGAATAGATTGACTGGGTATGACGTTCGCCATCATTGCCTTCAATGCTTTGTTAAAACGTAACCGTGGCTCTGCACATAACTGTCGTGTGTATCACAACTTTCTAAAATATATAGATCTTTTCATAAATTACGTCATTACAAGCATCGTCTCGTTTTCAAGTTTATGAATAATTACGTGCTTAAAATGTGAAAAATGTTTTCCTAAGGTGTGGTTTCTCTTTGTAAACGACGCGAACGTCATTAATAACCAGTTTGAAAACGAGATGTTTGCTTTTAGTGACGTAATTCATGAAAAGGTCTATTATCACCTTGAGATTTGACTTTTGTGTATTCCAATAAATCATTTCAAAGAAGGCCTTTCTTTTATAGGACTCTGCTGAATGTCCAAGGAGACTCGAGAGAAAACATCTTGTGATCTGATTACGCATGACATGGTAGGGTGTAGTGGCTTAAAGATGTTATTTTCCAGTGTTTATCTCTGGCGCTTTGCTGTATTTCTCCATTTCCTGTGTGTTTTTCCACTACAGAACAAATGAGCAGATTCACTTTTATTATAGGATTTACCGTATACGAATTAATTAAAACACATGCTCTGCTTTTTTTTGAATTTTTTGTTCAGATTTGGATTAGAACTTGTGTTATCTGACCTTGCCCTTCTGTCACGAAGTACAATAAACAAGATAATTTCTGGTAATCTGGTCTTAAATCGTGGTTTTTTTCGGTGGATTACATATGACATAAAACGTGAATAATCTAAACAAATCAGATTTAAGTTGTTATTAACACTTTCGTTTCCAGATCACCATCCATTCCAACATGTTTTGATCTTCAGTGTTAGGGTTAATTTATTATACAGTTTAATATACTGGTTATTATTAGTAATAGTGATTTTTTATTTGTAAATTATGTGTACAGAAGACGAAGTTTAAAAATATCTTGTGGAACCGATCGTAGTAGATTATAATGCGATGCGCCCTATTTTTACGCCCTTTTGTCCAGATATTGTTCAGATCTTTAACTTGCATCTTTCTAGAAGTGATGACAGACTGTGTAGTCATAAGATAGAACAACTTGAGTTTTTCTGAATATCTTCGGTACTCTCAGCTTGGCATGAATTTTCCCTTTTAAATTCCACACGTGATTTTACTGTGCTTTCCTCTGGTTGGTGCTTTAAAGTTCTTATTTCCCTTGGTGAGGAAAGTCCAGAATGCAAAGCGCTCGAAGGCGTTAGTTTATTGGTTGGTTGTTTCCCTGAGAAACCGGAATGTGATATGTTTCTCGATTTGTAGTAAATTGGAACGGATTCTCTTCTGTTAATTTCGTATTCTTCTTTTGTTCTGTTTGACCTTTTCTGTCGTGACGACAATCGTCTTTCTTCATTCCCGACACTATCTGACGACCGTCGTATTATATGTCCATTTGTGACGAGTTTGTCTGATATATTTCTTTCTTGATTGGTGAACGGTGAAAATGCACAAACGGGATGACATCCATTATTGTAAATGGAGTTATTTTTTCTTGAGGCTGGAGAATGGACCAGAGTTGGCGAAGCGCGTTTCGATCGATATTTCTCGCCATCTTTCACTCGTCGCCGTCGTTTCGGGGAACTCGCGTTAATTACTCCTGCATTTATGGGATTCATTATTTAATGCATATTTTTGATGTTGATTTCTGTTAGAAGAAAAAAACAAATAAATTGATAAACCTCTTAGAATTTAATTACTGCGCATGCGTAAAGAAACATTGCTAACCCCCGGTCTCCAAAAACACCAATTCAGTAAAACGTGTTTTTATTAATTGTTGCTACTGGGCTAGAAAGGGAATTCAACAAAGCCTGATGAAATCCAGAATTTATTCATTGAAGTTTTTCCAGTGTCAGACATATCCGTATATCAAAAAGGTAAGAAGCCCTGGGGATGAGGTTGAGAGTCAGAGGCAGTTCCTTTACTTTACGCATGCGCCATTACAACGCTCCTCCGGTTTTGTAATCAAAAGTGTCAAATGCACATATACAGAAGAGATGAGCTTTGAAGAAGGATGTATAACTTTATAAACTTTTTGTTTTTGAACGATTTGAATTTTCCCTGTAAAAAATCGTACACTTATTAGTCAAAGATGATGAACCAACGAAACCTTGTTTGGCTAAAAAACATAATTAGAACGCAACTCACTGAATATTGTTGCAAGTTATTTCAAGAATGTGTTTCATAAAATTTGCAAGAAGTGAGGGAAATAAAAGTTTTCGATAATAAGGAGTTGAATCAAAAAGATTATGTTCCTATACATAAAAACACTTGCAGTTGTTTGTCTTTCGAATCATTCATGCTATATTTTTTCTTGTTGTTTATATGAAACTGTAGTCATCAGTGTTATCGAAAAGGTAAGAGACCCTGGGTTTGAGGCTGAGAGTGATGAAAACAAAAAATAACAACAACGAACAAAATCTGAAATATTTCACGATGAAACATCCACTAGTTGGATAAAAATCACAAGGATAAATAGCTTACTATTTCCTTCTTTGCTACGAAAGAAAAAGTATAAATTTTAGTAAATACCTATTGGAGATAACAGCTTATATCATGTCCTTTTCTGCTTCAAAACTATATGATATATTTATACCATGCTCTGTTTCAAAATCTACAAAGCTATATAGTAGCTGTGAACTTACTAAAAGATGGAAAAAGACTTCATCAATTAATTATTAAAAAAAAACTTCTAATCTTTCAAAACATGATATAGATTCTCTTCAGAGATAATATAGCGATAACATGTATGAATTTAGACGTAGAATAATAAAAAACAAGAAGTAAGGACAACAACGCCATATTTATCAAGTTCATCTCGCAGTGGATTACTATATTTTGTTCTATCAGGGGCGTATCATAATGAGAGATTCTTAACCAACCAGGCTTACATCATTTCGCCCTAAATTCGACTGTTTATATCAGAAATTCAATGCCATGGAGAGTGAGGCGTTGGCTTTAAGTGGAAGGTGGTAAAGAAATAGTTAGTTTATTTGTAAATCCAAATAGGTTGATGGAAAATAAAACATTCAAAAAATAGCGACAGATGCATTGCCAGAATAAAGTAAACACACTAATTGATCAATTACTTTTTGTTATCTAAAGGAATATTAATTTGAGAGAAAAAAAATCAAACCTTGAATAGATTCATTGTTCCTTTAAAAATTGAGTTCTTCGACGCATAAAAACATGCATTATTTTCAGTTGGTTTTCCGATTTTTTTTTCAAGAATGATAGATAGTATCCGATTTTCATAATGCGATAAATCTTAACGGATCAAATTTTTATGGAATGCTGTAATCGTATTGCATTCCATTTTCCTATCTTCACAACTTTATCACCATTCTACTTTTGAAATTTTGGAAGGATCTTAGAACAGTATTGATAAAAATTGGTGAGAAGGTACGTTGGCATTTTGGTTTTTCCTCGCCAAATGTAATGCGCTTTAACTCCTCCCTGTGAAGGAAATATCATATGATCAAACAAACATTTTTCGGTCATATTGACGGATGTTTGGGGAGGTAACGGTCAGTAACCATAGCAATGGAAGCCTTTCTAACAGTCGCAGAAAACGCGATTCTGACTAACAGGATGTTAGCGTCCAGGTAAATATAGTTGAAAGATAGTTAAAGTCGTACAGTTGATGAATAGCTAGAATACAAACCAGACTGGAAGCTTTTATGAACACGAAATTTTTGAGAAGTCCTACACTACTTTAGGCATAGAATAACAACTTAAAGTGGGGGAAAGCAAGTCCAATATTTTCATTCAACATCTGTCTAATACCGTGTAGGGTGCAATGTTGGATTTTATATCATCTTGAATGTTGCTGGTAGGTAAAACAAAATATCAAATCAATTTAAGCTTCCGAGTTTTACAACTTCCATCCAACATTACTTCAAATAATTGCCCCACCATAATAGTATTCATGCCGATTTTATGTTGTTAGGTCAAACGTTGCATAGAAGATGAAATAACCCAGCCGGCACATTTGCTACAAAATCCCTGCGAAAGAGTGCATTTCAATAGAAATAAACACACAATTTCAATAAAAGTACTCTCCATTGCAGCTACTTTTTGACGATTTTGCGCACTGTGAAAGAACTTGATTTTGTCCTGTTATAGTTTCTACTAAAATCACTGGAAACTTTTATAGTTGTCGAACTTTTTTCTCTTTAATTACATGAAAGCAGAAATTACTTTACATTTGTTGTTTTATGATGTCATTGAAACAAAAAGAAAACATGAATTGAGTTGTTTATAAATATAATTTAACATTCCAGATTCAAAAATTCTTCATTCTTTCCAAATATTATAATTGTCGATCGGTTCGGGGTACCTAAATCCACATCTTCCACGCAGTAGCATATTTTCTTCTTCATATCGCACTGTTTCTTCTTGAATTGCCCATTGTTTTCACAGCTTGGTATGAACGGGTGCAAGTAGTAACGCGCCTCCAAAAATATACCAGAATGGCGCTTCATCACACACGCTAAAAAGTCAAGTGGACTGAGTTAAGCTAACAAAAGCCAACAGTTGCACTCAGCCATTCAGTAGGAAAATTTGTTGAAAAATTACTTCGAAGGAGTACATTTCTATGGAATTATGAACACTATTTCAGTAAAAACACTCTTCATCGCAGTGTTTTTTGACGACTTTGCCTACTATCACAAATTATCACAAATGCTTAAATATTTAATTTTCAAATAATTTTTCAGACTATACTATGCCTACTCAGTGGGCGAATTTGTGGAAAATCACTGAGAAGAAGTGCGTTTCTATAGAAATATTCACTCTATTTGAAGAAGAGTGCTCTTCATCGCAGTGATTTTTGAAAGATTTTGCCCGCTGATTAACCACATTGATCTACACTTACTCGATGTGCAATTTCCAGGTCGGTCGAATCGAATGATTGAGCCCATAATATTTTCACCAGTTGATGTCAACACACACCAACAAAACCCTGTTTCAGTTGAGCATTGAATTTCTTCCCAACTACCATCTTCTTTACACTTTGGTACGAACTTACCAACCATACCAGGGATTCCAGTGGAGTTTTTTAATTTGGTATTACTGAGAGCTTCATCTCTTGCATCCAAGCAATTGGTGGATATCACTGTAAAAATATACAATCAAAATTTCAATTTCAAAACTGGCTGGCCATTGTGATTCATATAGGAAATTTTCAAAGAATCAATGGGCCTGCCTGAGATAATGTTTATGTTATTGATTTAAACCAAGAAGGTCTCATTTGTCAGAAAGTAGAACAAGTTATCGTTCATTTCAATGAGTCTGGAAAAATGTCAATTTCATTGCTATCTGTTTTTGTTCTTGTTTCACTGCTATTTTATATTGTTCTTGCAAAGTTTTTCCGAAAATAATAGATTACCATTACAAACCATATTATAGGAAGATCAAAATACTGTGTTGAAATTGGAAAAACAATGAAATATTTAGATGGCATACCATTTCTCACAAAGACAAAATCCAGCACAACGACAATTAGAAAAATATAATCCATCGAATGACGAACAAATTGGTACATCAGTAAAATAAAGTTTTCGCGATCGAAACAGTTCAGAAATTTCGTAGTCAATTTCAACGAATTTCACCGAATATTCAGTAAAAGGTACATGGAATGTTCTTTTTCTGGTGTAACAAGACCATCACATTATCATGCTTTGGGTTTAACCAAGCTTCTTCTTTTCGAATCGGTCACACTGACACGTGAAACAATCAGTTTTCAGAGTTGGATCAATGACATGTTTATTCAGCTGGCAACAAAAATAAACATTCCCAGAATAGGTAGATGTAACCGAATACACATTTCCCTGGATTCAGTTTAGACGAAAATATGTTGTTACATAGGCGTATTTATGATCAGTCAAAAAAGGTGAAGGATATCCGACCTTAGAATATTTTTTTTCAGTCTTAAGTTTCGATTAGGTTACTTTCATGATCGTGTCTATTTTACTTTAAGGACAGCTAGCTTCTGTATAAAGCGAATAAAGTGCGAAATAATGAATTAAGAGCGCAGCAGACTTTGTGGAATAAAACGACAATTTTAGACATTAAATCACTTTATACAGCCGCATCATAGTCGAATTTAAAAACAACTCGATAGAACTAAGTAACAGATAGAACGGTAAGTACGTCGAGACTAGCAATCTTGGTTAAATACACCTTTCCCGAATCTCTGTTTAAACGCCGTATCGTCACCTAGTTGTCGTGTCTAACCTGACTTTTAATACTAAAACTGTTTCTAATTATTAGAATAGGAATTGGTAATAATTAAGTTATAAAGTAATGAAGTCAGTGAGACAATGAATCGCATGAAAACGAGGTTAGATATGAAACTCGGCCATAATTCAGTGTTTAATTAAACAGAGATTCGGGAAAGGTCTTATTGCTTATATTAGAACAATTAGTTATACGCCTTAATTAAGTAAATGTGAGCACGGTCATAAATTCATGTGGCTGTGGTTAAAGTCATATCGATGTGATTTTAGCATCAGAACTTGTATGAAGTAATTTTCGCATTTTTGCCGAATACCCGAATAAAAGTAATTTAACTCGGCACGTCGTTTATGCGGCCGTATAAAGTTGTCGTCTAATGACTAAACTCTCCTCCACTAATTTCAACTGAGCTCTAGTACTGCCTCTGGTTGTCAAACCATCAAACCCAACATCTCTTTGATGCATTGTACTGTTACACGCTAATTTCTTCATTACAGGTTTCGCCTAAATGCAAATCGCTACGGGACTATTTTTGATAATTTTCATATTATCATATCAAAACGAGGCAAGGCAAGGATAAAGGCAGGAAAATTCGATGTTAGAAGAGAATTCGGGGATAAGTTCTATGCTACCCAATATTGTTTGAAAACAGCAAAAAGGTTTGATAATTGCAGAACACCGATTTCATGTGCTGGAAATTTCTCAGTTTAAGTGCTATGATAATAAAATACACGTCAAACTAGGCTTCTCATCTGCCTTAAGCGAAAGTTTCAGGAAAGATGCCTTGACAAGACAATTTCGAATTAAAGAAGAGATATGTCTGTAAATCAAGTACACGCTTTTTTATATAAAAACCAGTAAAATCTGACCTGAGGCTGGCTGTTCTTATTTTTGGAGCTTTTTTCATCCTGATTTGTTCTTATTTTGTTCTTAGCTTTAAGAACACAGTTTCAAATTTCAGCCTCATTTTGTTCTTATTTATGGAACTTCCAGTAAAATAGAAATAAATCTTTTTTAAAAGCAACTGGTGAAAACCATGGTTGCTGTTCGGTAATGATCCATTCACACATTTATTGGAAGTGAAAAAAGTGAAAAAAAACAAAAACGATAAACTTCTAAATCGTTTACCAACCTCGAACCCAGGGTCTCTTGCCATTTCGATATAAGAGACCCTGGGTTCGAGGCTGAATCGTTTACCAGTGAGAGAATTCACATCATGAAATTTAATTTTTGGAACAATGATTTGAGCCTTAGATTGTTCTTATTTTGTTCTTATTTTTTGGCCAAATCTGAGGCTCGTGTTCTTATAAAAAAAAGCGTGTAACGTTGCGAAATGAAAATCTACTATACCAGGTACGCACGATAATTACTTTATTGTCCCTTTCACGAAATATGTCTTTTACATCTCATCTTTGAGTACCAGGGACGAAGTAAGACAAACAAACTGTCAGTAGCAAAACCACAGAAAAATCCCCATCAAGTCCCCATCTTTAAGAACAAAGGCTCTTCTCTTGAAGTTGGAAACTTTAGACCTATTTCTCTCTTGTTAAATCTTGACAAGATCTTCCAGAAACTCATGCATAAACGTCTGTCTAAATTTCTCGAGTATTCCATAATTCTATATTCTTATCAATTTGGCTTTCGTTCTAACCACTCAACCGAATCTGCTCTCCTCCTTCATTGCATCGAAAAAATGTACAAAGCTGTTGACAATGGCAAGTTCGGCTGTTCCATCTTAATAGACTTGCAAAAGGCCTTTGACACGGTTGAGCATGATATTCTTCTTTCAAAGCTTGAATTCTATGGTATTCGAGGATTGCCACTTGACTGGTTTCGTCAAAAAAAAAACAAAACCAAAACCGAACTTTTAATTTTCAAACCAAAACGTAAGGCTATCAATTTTGACGTCAAAATTAAAATCAATGGTCGAAGATTGGGTCCGAGCAAAGTTGTGAAATACCTCGGTATCTTCATCGATGACGAACTAAGCTGGAAATATCACATCAACTTTGTCTGTAACAAACTCGAGCGAGCTAATGGGGCCTTGAGTAAGCTTCGTCACGTTGTTCCTGAAAAAACTCTTCTATCTCTTTACTACTCTTTATTTCATTCTCATCTTTCATATACGGTGCTCAAATTTGGGGCCAATGTCAAAGTCTTCAAACTCACCGTCTTCTAACTCTTCAAAAATGAGCCCTGAGAATTATGTCTTTTTCTGATTTTCTTGCTCCTTCCTCGCCACTCTTCCTACGCTTTGAATTACTTTCCTTTTTTGACTTTGTTAAATTTTTAAATATCATATCCGTCTTTAGGCGTATGAACAATAAATTACCTTATCCTCTTATTACTACTTTTGATTTGCTCCGTTTAAACCAACATAATCGTGGTTATCTTAGTCGCGCCAAGGCTGGGTTACTAAAACTTCCAAATGTGTCAACTGTTACGTTCGGTAATAACTCTTATAGTTACCAAGTGGTTTTATCTTAGATTGTTGATATTATTATTTTTTTATTTATTTTTATTTATTTATTCATTTATTTTCTTTGCTTCTTCTGATAATTTTATAAAAAACTTAGAAATGTTTATACAATCGTTTTTGATAATAAATATTGTGTTTTGTAACTTTTTATAGGGGGCCACCTCCTTAGTTTAGATGCAAATCTATGAGTGTGGTCTCCCGTCGTGTTGAAGACAAATACATGATCTATATCTATATCTATCTATCTATATTATCATTTATACAAGGCAAATATACCGTCCCTCCCAATGTCATTATTCAATAAATAAAAGAACTCTAAAGTTAAACGTAAATTCTCTTCTATACACATTATATATAATTGAGAATATAATTTCCATTTCCTTTACAAAACAACCAAAAAAATAAAATAAAATAATTCCTATCGAATGTGTAATTTGCATAACTGTATTATGCATCCAGTTTTATTCACAGGTAAACAGACAACTAATGGATCATGGAAACTTTTAAATAAGGTTCGTTAATTCACATAAAGCCTACAACCACCAATAACGAATGTATATTATAAGTATAAACACTAGAATACCAATGGCGGCGTACTTAGCATAAACAGTTCTTAAGTTTAGGTATTTGGCATCTTTCTTATATTTTTCACTGACAAATCTCAATTGACCAGCTTTATCATCCAGAACTAAAAAAAAACACAGATGAAAGGTACATGAAGTTATAAGAGATGACATCAAAGAAAACATAAATTGCAGAAATAATGACAGCCAGTTGTGGAACCTTCACGTATGGTTGGTTCGAGCCTATTACTCTTAAATAAACTGGTTTCAAAGCTCATGGAAATGAAGTGAACCACATATCGCTTCACGTCAACCTATATTTAACACTGGAACCCGTAATTAAAGTACACAGAAGTGGAGTATAGATGATAGAGTTTGAATTGGGAGTTTGACTGTTACATTTGAAGATCCCAGCAACTTACCATTACTGCAAACAGCTGTAAACTAGATTGAGAATAAAAAACTCACCTGACAGGTTTTCTCCCCTTTGCAACACATCATCAATATTTTGCATCATAATTCTTTGCACACCTTGCAATTCATCATTCAAACGATTCAGGTTTCGATTTCTGCTGCTGCGAGCATCAGAGAAACTCTTCTTCGCTTTCTGCATATAATTATCTGAAAAATGATGATGAAATTGTAAGAGGATGAAACGAAATAGAGAACATTCAATCCTTTAGTGCAATACACATTGGTCGAAAATTGCATGTGACTATAATTTTCTTGCCTGGTTTGATAATACATATTTTACAGAAATATGATATTAATGATATTAGTAATGGTTATCTATTCTTTTCGGAAGAACTTTCATCAAAAAATATCCTTGTGAGCTTTTTAATTGGTGTACATTAAAAGCACTTGAAAAAGATCCATATTGAACATTCCTAAAAGATTCCCATGAGAACCACAGACTTCTATTGCATTAAAACAACAACAAGGACATGTAGGTTAATTTATAATACAACATAAATAAATGCAAAAGGGTCATTACCAAATTCAATGAAACAGTATGGTCGCACTGCTGTGGGAACCTGTCCACCATATTGTGTGTAAAACTCATTCTGAATATCTTCCAGATATGCAAAAGCATTTCTTTTAGAGAATGAAGCTTCAGTCAATACTAGATAGCAAATTCCATAGTTTATGGAATAACTATAAAAAAAACACATGATGAAGACAATATACATATACATGTATATATTATAGATATATATTAAATGTAATCAATCCCAGAAAAAATTAATAACACTTCATACTGAAAAACATATGGTCCAGTTTCTATGCTGCATTTGGCTGGAGAGCGTTCAGTGAGTTTTCGAAATAATGCTTTTGCCTGATTTTGGTATTCCTGAATGTTTCTGCTGCTCTATGAAAAAAATTACAAATTTCTCCATAACTTATATGCTCTATCAATAGCAATGACAGGATTATGCATCAGGTAAATCCTGAACAGTTTCAGAGAAAATAGTAAAAAGAGACTTAGCATTTTCTTCGAATTGACCACTTTACATTATGTTCATTTATTACATTCGCTTTTATATATAGTAACACCTAACTAATCTGGAAACGGATAGCCTCGTTGTGAGCTCATTTCTTGTCTTGGACTAAGAATTTTAACATGCTAAATGCACTCTTTCTTTGTTTGAGCATGGAGATAGACTATAAATTAAAAAGTAGTGGCATGTGATGTGTAAGAGAAGCCAACATAGGACGCTATTGTAAATAGCATCTTTAATAAGTCTATATTCCAAGAACACACCCAACCAAAAATGAGTATCTTGTAAAGAGGACACACAAAACTGTGCTTAAGGAGGGCGGTATGATAACTAATCCATCATAAAGGAAATCGAAACTGTCTGTAAATTTAAAACACTATGTATACGTAACTGTACATAGAAAGAAGGATGTAATTTGTATTGTTTAGCTATATACCTGTTCGTCAGACGGCATAGATGCTGCTAGAGGAAGACCATCAACGGTCCTGGCTATCATTGTTAATAAAGCCATTTTTAGGTGAAGGATGCAAGCTTATGGAACAATTTTGGTGTTTCCCAAATAAAAATACAATGGATCAAACACTCTGATCAAACATACTAAATAATTTTGTGCAAAATATAGCACTTTTTTGATCGCGTGTTTCTCAAAAGGTCATCTCATCATATCACCACTATGGTTACCATTTTTGTATACGGTCTTGTCGTAAACGTGGAAAACGCATGCGTGATTCGAAAATGCTTTTCTGAGAATTTTGCTAGCACAGACCACAGTTTATAGAATTCAACTGGTTTCGAAAGATTCATAGCTCTATTGTTCTATGTTATTGCTAGACATTTTTGTGCATATTTAATTACAAGCCTGCACAAAAAAGAAGAAGATGTTTTTAAAGCAGGCGAAAAGAACGAAAAAATGTGATAACTGATCATTTTAATATTTTAAAGATTTTGGATTATTATCTAACGAGACCAAAACATAACATTGACCGTTTTTTCCATTTGGTACACCTTAAAATAGAGTCCATTTGAGTAAAAAAATACCATCTTACACTCCGGAAAGTGAGTCAAAAATGAGACTGGTGTTTGTTTTTTTTTCTTTACGACAATATACATGAGACTTAGTACTTCTAAAAATGCATGTTTTTAAAATGCCTGGGGAAAATTGCTGCGTTGTTGGCTGTGGAAGTAACAGAAGGACTCAAGGCATTGGTATATTTAAATTACTGAGTTAAAAGTTTCATACAGAATGGTGTGATAAGTGGTTGAAAAAGTTGACGAAATAAATTTCTCTCCGTAGTTTTTGTCAATAAAATCTAAAATCAAATCCACCTGTGCGAAATGCATCCCCTTCTTCCGTGATTTACCCCCGGTTGAGTGTGAGTATGCACATCGACTTCTACATTATACAGAAACTTTATTCTATTTATTCTAATCAAATAAAGCTCAAAAGTGCAACCCGCGAAAATAACCTGCAAACGGGGCCATAGTTTTAATACAGTCAAAGGAGAGAAGGACGGGTAAATTTAACTGCAATCAATATATTTGATACATATAAACATAATGTAAAAATACAACAAAACCGAACATGTTTTGTCGCATATTCAGCATACTTTTTCGGTCGTTGTGAAGTTGATATTTGTATATATTTGTGATAAACATCTCATTTTTCAGCATCATCATAGATTTTTTATGTGATTCTGTTGTTTCTAAAACTCTTCCTCCATGTTTATATCCATCAGTTTCATTTAAAATATCTGATGGGTACATCGAATCTTGAATTATCTTGTTGCTGAAACTGTGAGAATTTCAACTGAAATTTTATTTGATACATCATGTTTTTTTTCAACTTGTGCAGCTTCAATCCACCATCACTCTTACCATCACTCTCACTCTTTTTATCACAAATATCACATGTTTTTCATTATCCACCTACAAAGGAATAGAGTTTTTTCAGAACATAAAAATAAATAACCACATGAAAAAAATGAAAGTTCTCCTTATTCTTTTCGCGCCATAAAAATAATGATAATAGAATTTATAAGAATAATTAACTGCTTAGATTAAGTTCTCAAATGCTACTTTGGTATATAATATATATTTTGTTATGTATGTATGTTTTATTTTCGACGATAACCCTCTGCAGCTGTGACACAACACACACGCCACATAGATGTATAGCGATTTTCTTTTATTTGACTAAAGCTTGAAAATGTACATAAAAAGTATATAATTTAACTTACACAACTACAATGGTATTTATTTCTTCTTCCAATTCAAAATCTTCATCTACTAAGCCCAATATAACTTCAAAATCATCATCCAAAGGGAAATACTCCACTACTTGTATACTGTTTTCCGCCATTTTAATAACATGTGTGCAGGCTTATTCCAATCTCGCTATGTTTTCAACATTGAAAAAAATCTTAAATGCGCGCCTTTGATCTCGCCGACTCTTTCAAAACCAGTTGAATTCTATAAACTGTGCACAGACACAGGGGGCGGGGTGTGTGCATTATAATAAGCGCACTGAAATACAAGAACTATCGCGCGCAGGCCAGCATTTAACTCATCTACTTTTTTTTTATTATTATTCACGATATACAAGTTCGCAGGCTCGTTAGAGCCTCTATGAACCGCTCGTAATTTACAATTATATTCTATATATTCTATGGACTATGTTTTGCGTCCTCTCTTGCTTGCATAATTTCTGCGTATCGAAACTTTTTGGTTGTCGATGCAAATTTTTCGTAGATGAACTTCTTAGGTGTGTTTTGGCGTTATTTCTTCGTAATAATAATAATTCGTTATTTCTTGCCTAATTTATGTTCGACATCACGCTCATGGGCAAAGGGAGTTATCTATCAAAGAAACAGTTCTTAAAATTGACCGTTTTTTTTATTATTAATTATACTTTATTTTCTGTTGGATTTGTAAAATTCTAGTTACAACTAATTCATTCCAATATTATGCAATGCAACTACCACAACTCAATATCAGAAAAAATATCAATGTGTCAATGGAGAATGAGTGTTTCACGAACAAAACAGCTATTTAGAACAGTGTTTGAAGTAATCCAAGAGCAAATAATTATAGAATTGCATTGTGGTAATTGTATGCAGTGTGTATTAAGGAGGTAATTACTTTCAGGGGAATTAGTTCTAACGTGAGTCCCCAATATTTTCAAGAAGCCATATAAGGACAGCTTTATACAGCCGCATAATCGCCGTGTCGAATTAAATTACTTTAAATCGGGTAAAATTCGACAAAAATGCGACAGTCAATTTATACAGGTTTTGTTGCCGCATATCAAATTCGACATGACTTTAGACAGCCGCATAAATGTCGAATAAATTTATCATCGTGTGTTTCTTACACGCTGTCCACTACTTTCATGCACTTTTTTTCACGAAGTTCAATCAAGCTGTTATTAAATTCGACGATTATGCGGCTGTATAAAGTGATGCCGAATTTATGTCGAAGATTGCCGTTTTATTCGACAAACTCTGCTGAACTTAATTCATTATGTCGCACTTAATTAATTTTTCACTTTATACAGTCGAATTTACGTCGCATTCAATAAAGAGTTTAATTCGACGCGGCGATTATGCGGCTGTATAAAGCTGTCCTTATACCCACTTCGTATTACACGCGATTGCTTAACGATTTTTAACAATCAATAAGAAGTACCTTAAGGGAATTAATTTTCGCGGGATATTTTTTTTTTTTTTTCGGTTTTGTTTTCAATGGAGATTTCGCGGGAACTAATTTTCGCGTTCAAAGGAAAATGAAGATTTTCACAAGTTTTAATTTTGGTCATAGTAAGCGAAATGGTGGAAGAATGGTACTCAAAGTCATAAAACCAAAAACGTATCCTACAATCCTATAAAAAGTAATTGCAAAGGGACTAATGAATATAGCTACTAACTAAGAACAAGCTAGCAAGTCATCATCAATGTCACCTAAAATACTGAATACGTAAAAGAAAATAGTCAGTAGATTGTATATTGTGAATTGTCATAATCGGATGTTTCTTGGAAAAAGTACTAGCAGAGATGTTCACATTCTCGATACAAGTGTACCAAAAATAGATACTACTATTGTATCACAGACTAGCAAAACATCAATGTCTTCTAAATAAAAATCGCTGAAAATTCGACCTGAATTTCGAAACTTGCAAATGCTTAAAGAAATGTCGCGGGAACTACATTTCGCGGATAGAGATAAATCAAACTTTTCGCAGGAACTAATTTTCGCGGAAATGATAAAAAACCCGCGAAAACCACGGAAATTAATTCCCGCGAATTAGGTTAAGTAATGATCGAAATTTGAAAAAACCAATCAACTGCCAGTCAGAATAACCAATGAACAGCCAGTCAGAAAAACTTTACCTTAGCTTTGTCCAGGAGAGAGCTCGTGCATTTCATTAGCATTGCAACAACTTTCAAATGAGTTCTACTTATCAAAACATTCGTCTTCTAGACTTCGTAATGAGTGCTTATCAAACGTTCTCAACGAAAGAATTGTCGAAAATATTGCATTTTACGCTGGATGGAAACCCACAATACCTTATAAACAACAATGAAAAACGGCTTTAAAGCAGACCTAATTCAGATTGGAAACGTATAATGACGCATATTCGTAAAGTATCTTTACTTCCCCTAAATATATGAGGAATGGGTACAGAATGTTCAAAAGATACGATAAATTAAATCATCTGAAGATAAACTAAAATGTGTTGCGTCTATCAAAACAAACTCGATCTTTATCTCATTAACTTCTATTACTTAAAAAGCACCACCTTCGTTTGCTGAAGGAAGAAGACAACCATTCAGTTCAATAAATATTCCATTTGCGTCAGTCACAGCATACTGTCCTGAAAACAGAATGTGCCTCTTAACCTCGTGTCCAAAAGGTCAATTCTAGATATTGAAAAATTTGTTGCAGTGTCTAGTCTAAACCATTCTTGGATTCAGAACATGTCCACAAGCTCTAATTAATCTTTTTATTTTCCTTTGAAGTATTCGTCGTTGTTTCATACTTTAATTTCTTTACTTCCTGTAAAACCCTTTCACCTCCATCCACCTTCCTTAGCTCGTTTCTTGAACTTCTCAAACATGTAATCGTCAGTAGTGTCGACTTTGTCCCTTTTCTTATTCTTGCTTCCATGCATAGCTTTACTTAAAAACTTAGTATCTGTGTTATCAATTAGTTCTTTGCCAACAGTTGGTCCTCTATCTGGAATAGTATTGGACAGTTGTATTGCCTTCTCGCGTTCTTTCTTACGTTCTTTCTCGAGAGCGTTTTTTTCATCCATAAAACGACTGTGGTGCATAAAATTGGATGCCATATTCGTAGGTACAAAAGAAGATTGTTCTTTTTTATTTTTGCTATCTTCAATTATTTTCATTTTAGCCTCTTCAGTGGCCTCAATGTTTTTTATTTTGGCTTCAATGCCCAAGTCAACTTCAGGAATTCCAGTTAACATCTGACTGGACAACATTTCCTCAGATTTCATAATGTTTGATTTGACATTTATATTTTCAGGTAACTGATACAATAAGTCCTCTTTTGTCAATGACCTAAAAACAAAGGAAAAAAGGAAAGACATTGGAAAGATGTATTAATTAATGATATCCTCACATAATGTACCTTTCCAATTGCAGCGCAAAGTTATCGGATCGAGTGTGGCTCGAACCCAATAATGCAAAAGGAGCTATATTGCCATCATTACACTGGATTTTCCAGAAACTCAATTAACCATAATCAAAGAGTAATTACAAAATGCCTGTCATTAATTTACCTTTCCTCCACATCCTCAGTTTTCTTGGAACCTCGTTTCCTCTTCAATTCTTCCTCAATATATTTTAGCAATTGCACATCTTCATCACGTTGATTTGTTTCAGTTGAAAAGGTTGTGCCAAAGTTTTTCGATCCAGCCATCTCCGTAAGGCCACCTCCTGATTTTAATTTAAATGGATCATCATTTGTTACATTTTTTTCAGGTTCTAACTTTTGAGTTGCTAAAAGTGACTCAGCATTTACCCCAATGGGTCGCTCTCGAAACTTCTGCATTTCTTTTCTTTCCTCGATAGATGCAGAAACAGATGTATCTTCTTCATTGTCATCACTTTCACTTTGCTTTCGCTTTTGACGATAATTTCTTTTCTTATTCATATTTCTGTTAAAACATGAAAAGTTAAAAGTAAAACAACAAAAAAACAAAAGACATGAAAAGACTTTTTAATCAACTTTTGAGCCAAATTACCATCCCTGAAGGCTCAGATCGTTATCAAGGCCAATTAATGATTACTCCTTTAAAAAGGAATTTATATGTATATATAGTTTTGATTCAATACTACTTTTTATTTTGCGTATGCTGTCATCTCAAACAATTTTTAAACTTAATGTTCCAAATGCATATATCCATTGCCAACAGATAAAGGTAAAAGATTGCCATTTTACAGACTCACCAACCCGACATTCACAGTAAACAGGAGTTTCACTTACTGTTCTCTCTTTACCACATGAGGTGGGGAGCATTTTTTGCGTATGTCAGTTAGTAGAAGGTGCAATGTGTAGCTTTATGGTCATATACTGTACTACTATACTATGATACTGGTGTCCCTTAAGTAAATACTCATTTATATGTGCATTGTAGAGGCTTCCCGCAACGGACGCTTTTTTGGAGCCGCAAAAGATTTCCTGATAATTATATTAACTTTTATAAATTTTGTTATAAATAGTCAAGCCATCACTTCAATTTTCGTTCAAAACTGGGGCAGGAGTTAATCGGACCCTGGTTGAGATCGATTTTTATGTGAAAGAAGAATTTAAAGAAAAAAATGGCAATGTTCACAGTCTTAATATTGATGCTGATATATAGTGCCAAAGCAGAACTTGAAGAAACCAAAACCTGTCTGAAGCCTGAAAATAAAAACAACAAGGTGAGGTGGAATAAATGCCCTGTCTCGTATTATTCCAACACAATGGCTGCCACAAATCTGATATTGAGCGGAGATGTTGAAGTTAATCCAGGACCACAGAGCTGTGACTCGTGCGAAAAAACTATTCGATCAAACCAAAAAAAGCTGGTATGCGAGAACTGTTTGAGTGTTACACACATGAAATGCTCTAACAAAACCATCACTATTGGACCAAAGCAGCAACAATGGATCTGTCACCGATGTATTCACATCGTACTACCTTTTAATAATATCAACATACAAGAACTGTTTACGAACCAACCGACACAGACAGCAGATAACGTAGTTGATAACTTCCAAGTCCCTGACACGAGACACACGAGCATCGCACATCTGAACGCACAATCGATCTGCTCATCATTCCCAGAGTTTCAAGAATTCCTGGGAACAAACAAATTTGACATCTTAACAGTCTCTGAAACCTGGCTAAAAGACGATCAAAACATGATGGATTACGTTCAAATCCCCGGGTATGTACTCAAATCCGAAAATAGGAAGAAAGGTCGAGGAGGTGGTGTCGGTGTTTACCTAAAAAGTACAATCAAAGGCTACCACATAAGAAAGGATATACATCGTGTGGCCACTGACATCGAACATCTATGGTTAGAAATTAAGGGAAAAAATAAAAACCATTCCTATCTATTGGGAACAGTCTATCAGCCAAATTCTGATATAGCATCAAAAGAAGCATGGCTGCAGAAATTTGAAACTGTCTTATCGCATATCAACAACACATGGGATGGACCAGTCATAATTTGTGGAGATACAAACATCGATTTGCTAACTGAAACACCTATCAGCAAACGATACCATGAAATATTAAACGTATTTCACATGTCAAATATTGTGACAAAACCCACAAGGCACGGAAAAAGTCTGATAGACCACCTCATAACAAACATTCCCGAAAAGGTGACATTGACAGATGTAATACCATGCCATACGGTCAGCGACCATGACTCCCCGTTCATGAATGTAAACATAAGAGCCGAAACATTCCAACCTCGACACAAATACATACGTGATTTAAAAAACTTTGATGTTGAAAAGTTCAAACAGGACTTCTCCCACATCCCTTTCAGCGCCGTGTACACACTTGAAGATCCAAATGAACAACTAAGTGTCTTCAATTCGCTTATATTGGATTGCTTAAATGAGCATGCACCTATAAAACGATGCAAAATGACTCGTCCACCTGCACCTTGGATGAAAGATCTTGATATAATCGGACTGAAAAAGTGTTGTCACGAACGTCAAAGTAAAGCCCATCAATCGAAATCCGTCGAAGACTGGCGCAATTATCGAGCAATAAAAAGTGAGCTGAAAAAGAAAATCAAAACAACAAAGAAATTGTTCTATAAAAAAGCTCTGTCATCTCATCGCCCAAAAGAAGTTTGGCAAACAATCCAAAAAATCTTAAAACCCAATTACAAGCCAATCCTAGAAAGCCCTGATTCCCTAAATCAACACTATAATCAAGTGGCCGATAATCTGACTAGAGCCAAGCGAACATCGATTAAGGATATGACAGAGCTGATCAACAATATTCCTGATATGGACGATAACGCTTTCTCACTCTCCTGTACCACCTACCAAGATGTACGTAAGGCGTTAAATGGAATAAGAAGTGACTGTTCTACTGGACATGACCAAATCCCCATCAACCTAATGAAACCTGTTGCAGAATTCATCATTTCACCATTGACTTTTATCATCAATAATTTTATGGAAACAAATACTTTTCCCGATCTGTGGAAAATAGCAAGGATAAGTCCAATTCCAAAAATACAAAATCCAACATCGCCAAATGATTACCGTCCAATTTCCGTGTTACCGATCTTTTCAAAGATATATGAAAGAGTCGTCCTTCAACAGCTCGTCAATCACATCGACAACAAGACCCTGTACAAAACAACTCAACATGGGTTTCGAAAATCACACTCGACAGTAAGCTGTCTTCTCAAGTTCAAAGATGATATCTTGAAAGCTACGAAGAAAGGAGAAGTCACCATTTCTGTCTTCGCTGATTACTCAAAAGCATTCGACACAATTGCATTCAAGAAACTGATTGAGAAACTTAGCACTTTAAACATATCAAAATCCTTCCTATGGTGGATCACAAACTACCTCTCAGACAGACAGCACTTTGTTCAAATCGACGATAAAACGTCTGAGACGATGACAATTGGTTTCGGTGTTCCACAAGGTTCCATTCTCGGGCCAGTTATCTTTAACCTGTACGTTTCCGACCTGTCAACACAACTAACGCATTCAAAAACGTTACAATACGCAGATGACACAAAGATTTACATCCACGCTTGTCCAAACGAGTTAAAGGAGAGATCAGAAGCAATTAGTGAAGACGTTCAAAACCTGCGCAGCTGGTCGCACGATTCTAATCTTGTCTTCAACGAAAAAAAGACAAAAGCAATGACCTTCTGCACCAAACAGCTTTACCAACACCATAAAGATAAAATCGATTGTGTCAATGTAATATGTGGAAACAAACATCTAAACAAGACGAAAACGATGAAAGTACTGGGGGTTACTTTCAGTGAACATCTCGAATGGAACGACCACCTCAACTACGTTTCCAGTAATTGTTTCTCGATACTCAGAACTTTAAAACACCTAAAACGCTACGCATCATTTAACGTCAGAAGAAACCTTGCCCAAACATTAGTGCTGTCGAAACTTGACTATGGAAACATCATCACAAATCCGTTACCGAAGTATCTGCAGTGCCGTCTTCAAAAAGTTATGAACGCGGCTGCCGGGTTTGTCCTGGGCAAACACGCAAAGGAGTCCGATTGTTTGAAACTATCGTGGCTCCCAATCGCAGAACGAATCGAATACGCCACAGCCGTCTTAGCGTTTAAAGGCATCCACGATCAAAATATCGCTCAAAACCTTCAAGTCGCACTAAGAACAGATGTTAGAACGCTACGGAGTAACAGAGAAAATGCTGGTCCGATAATTGAATGCAGAGATGAGTTTAACTCTTATCTGAAAAACGCCTCAAAAGTCTTCAACGAGCTACCGAAATCGATCCGTGATGTCACAAGTTTAAATATTTTCAAAACAAAAACATTCAACTATCTGAAAGATAAAGCTATGGCTAGAACGTTAAAATGAAATATATCTTTAAAAAAAAAAAAAAAAAAAAAAGTTATATACGTTTTCTTATTACGGTTATACATATACATAATATTTATTTGCATTTCTAGGAGAAGAACCATGTAAATTATTAATGGATCTAGAAATAAATTGGTTATTATTATTATTATTATTATATTCAGATTTCTATTTAAAACAGGCAACAGTTCTGTTCATTCATGTTTTCGTTCCAGGTACTTTGCCATGAAAAGAACTTAAAAAATAACACAATATACAAACCCACCCCAAATGGTATTTTTCTGAAATCTTTGGCAACTTGGTTATGGATACGTCAATGTACCTATATCAAATTTGCAAATGCAAATCAAAACATATTGTCTGTAACTGACTAACGAAGCAACACTGCCTGTAAATTAAAATTTGGAATCCGTACCATCAACCAAACCATAATACGAACTTCTAAATTGACTGCTCTCTTGAAAGTCATGCATAATTTTATGAGCTCTGTGTTTGATGGTAACCACATTTACGGATAAAAAATAATAATGGCCACCTCCATACATGAAATATCATTGTATGGAACAGAGGGCATTAATTGGATGAAAATTTTTGTTTAACAATTTGAGGAATGAAAATGAATTTTATGAAAATTAAATGAAAATTATTTAGAAAGTTGATTTAATGTTTATTTTTTACGTTCAGAATTAGGAAGTCCGTTCAGAATATCATAGGAATGACAGTATACCACCTGTTGGATCTATTTTTTTCAGCAATCTGATGACATATTTTCATCCAAAATCTCAAACAACCATTTGCCGTAACAAACACATTTATTGTCTTAGGGGCTGATTACATGATCCTGGTTAGTTAGCGGGGATGAAATTTCATCCCACCTTGCCAAGATGAATTTCAACTCGGTGTTACATGCAAAATTTTCATCCTGTTTAGGCGGGACGAGACAAGCCTTTGTGTTTTGAAGTTTTGACAAGCTACACATGCTCAAACTATTAAACTTGTCCTGATTCACCGGGAAAAAGGGATTACATGGGAAAATTTCATCCCGCCTAACCAAGATCCCGGCTCTTGATAGATGAGATCTCAGTTAGGCGGGATGAAAATTTTATCATGTAATGGCAATAGGAAATTTATGAAGATTTGAACAGGAAGCCAAGACCACGGCACGGTGTGATGAAATTTCATCCCGGCTAACCGGGATCATGTAATCAGCCCCTTAGTTAACTAACTTTTGTTAACTTGAGTGACATGTTGTTGTTTCAAGATATATAATTGATTGAATAATAACAACAACCTCAGATCATCAAGGCAAATGCACCACTGGCTGTCCTAGGATGGGTTATATAGATGAATTATTTTGCTAGTTATCCAAATCAACCATCATCATGTTTATGGCTCTGACTTATGCGGCATCCAAAAAATGAAAGAAAACAGAAGAGGACTTAATGAAGATATGGAAAAACCATCATCTGGATTGCCAAAACAAAGGCCTCTACCATAAAATTCAATCAAGAAATTTTGGCAATATTATCTACTATACTAATTCGCAATAGTGTGTAACACATTTAATTTAGAGAGTGTTTTTTTTTTAAAATTTATGGTCAAAATCTGCTTAATTGTGGTCATTTTTTCATTAGACTATTGATAATTGACAATTAGTATAATAGCACGTGGCGTGACGTCAGTTATTTTTATCTTATCACGGGGGAACCATGCATTGCATCCCCCAATCGAACGCGACATTTTTGGGGAAATATCTCGAGAACCAATAAGGATAACTGACATTTTTTAGGGTTGGCAATATGGGTGATGGGGTGACGCAACATTTGGGTCTAAATTTAATTTAGTACTGCGGATATGACGTCATCAAAATCTTTAATCAACGATATCTCTGCAACCGTTGGTCGTAGCGAAACGACCCCATACATTTTTTTGATCAGTTTTTCGAGCTCTACAAGAAGGGTACATTTTCCAGTCCTGTTTCCGTAATTGAAATTTCCGTCACAAGGTTCGCACACGGGAAGCGGGATTCTTGCACATGCGTTTCGAAATTAAGGCCGTAAAAAACTTCTACGCCAGTTACTAGCCGCCAAGGCCGCATCACTCGTCGTACATGTTCAGCCTGTGTTGTGTCACCCCCAAAGACATCATGAAAAATAAAATTTAGGAATTGGCATAAAGTGTTACCATATTATAGAGCTTCAAAAGCTGATGATGCTTGTATTGTAGGGAGATGCTGTGTTACACATTTTTTAGTGCACATAATTTATCTAATTAATGATTTGAGTGTGTTTGTGATAGATAAATGATAATTTTTTATATGTGACGGTTTAAGGGAAAAAGATAACAAGCGAAAAATCGATTCTTTAAAATCGATTTTTAGCTGAAAAAAATCGATTCAAAATAATCGGAAAAGCGATTTCGAAATCGATTCACTTGAATCGGAAAAGCGATTCACTTGAATCGGAAAATCGATTCACTTGAATCGGAAAAGCGATGCACTTGAATCGGAAAAGCAATTTCAAAAAATCGATTTGTAAGTCAGAAGTGATGTTAATTATAAGAATAAAGTCAATAAGTTAATAAGATTTTCATCATCGTAGATGATTCTCTATGTATCATAATAGAATAGATCAATTAAACCTCAAACTATAAACAAGAACCAAATGGTGAAAAACGCCACTAGAAAACTGGCGCAATAATATGAATAGATACAAAAACACCATACATCTGGAAGGGATTTTGATAACAAACGATATAAATAAAATAAGGTGACGGTATTTTGTTAGAATATGAAAAGTAGGATTCACCTACTTACTACGTTTCGTTTCGTTCAACGTCTATGTATGTTTATATTTTTCATATTCCCATGCACCAGTTTTCAAGGTTGGAACATAACTGGGAGTATTATATCTAATTGCTATTTTGCCAAATAAAAATAATAAGTTTTTTATTGATAAAGATGTCTACACTCTCAAAAGATGTTGTTGTTATCGCGACTTCAGCATTATTTTGAAAACTCAATGTGACGGATGTATAATTACAGGTAGCACGCGTTCGTGTTAAATCATGAACTGATTACCTGCTTCTCATTCACTAAGAGATAAAATAAACAACAGTTTGTTCTCAAGTTATTACAAATAGAAACCGTCTACTATATATGTGACGTTCCAGGGGATTTTGATAACAAACGATATTAACGATAATTATTAACGATAATATCGTTAATAAAACAATAGAATTAGCGATATTATCGCTAATAATTATCGTTGCGTTATTATAGTTAATAGCGCTATTATCGTTAATATCGTTATTATCGTTAATATCGTTATTATCGCTATTATCGTTATATATATTATATATACTATAATTACGAAATTATAGTAAGAAAATAACTATATTTTTGATATTAACGATAATAACATTAATATTAAGCATGTGATCATTTTATTTGTGAAGAGAAACCATTTCGTGTATATTAATCTTTCTTTCGCTTGATTACGGCGTAAGAAATTCAATATTTTTAGAATTACCCTCAAGTAAAGTTTTAGAGCCCTGTGTAAACACAACTTTCAGACAACCTTTCACATAAACTTCATAACAAACTGAAGTAAACAGGTAATATTATATTTAAACGAAGGTGAGTATTTCAAAAGAGAACTTTTGCAACTCGTCAAGCCGACGTTAAAATGTTTTCATTCGTCCCTCATCCCAATGTTGAACCTGAAAACATTATCGACGAAATGACAAAAATCAATAATGATCACTGAAAACGTTGCGATCAATTTAATTAAGGGTACATCTTCACCCAGTGCAAGTGAAATGTCTTTCGAAAGAATAATAATAAAGGTTTTGCTATCGAAAAAAACTTTAATGTAACGTGTCTTTAATAATGTAAAGTTTTTTTCCCAAGAGCTTATAGAATGGCAACCCGTCGAACAATTCAGAAAAAAGAATTATAGCAGACGGTTTCTACTCGTGCCTGCTTTCGAACTTACTTCTGTATCTTTAATCTCCAAATGAATATAAGAACCAGCTAATTAAGTTCAATTTAATACACAAATGCGTGCTACCTGCAAATGTACATTTCAAAATAATACATTACCAAATCGAATGAAACGGTATTTTAAAGTGGCTTTTCAAATTTGTGCTGAAGTTACAGGAATAACAAATGAAAAAAAAGTGCTTTGTTATTTCTAGAAAAATATATATGTCCGTGTGTCATAATTGAATGAATCAGGTTTATCATGTCATAAACAAGCGAGTTTGTTTTGAATTGATTGCTATTTGGCGAAATAATAATTAAATCACGGTTATTTTAGAACTTCATAAAACGACACACGTATGTGAAATGTACAAACAAACGTCTTGAACAAAACTTTTTGACGATAGTAACGGTAATCTGTGCTCTTACCATATTAACGATATTAACGATATTAACGATATTAGCGATATTAACGATAATAGCGATACTCTGTAGTTCCATTAACGATATTAACGATAATAACGATATTAACGATATTAACGTTAATATCGTTTGTTATCAAAATCCCCTGGAACGTCACATATAATTCTTTTTTTTGTTTAAGTTGTTCCACCGCTGTTCACATAACAGAACATGGTTCACAATCAGTTTAAGAAAAAAGAAAAAAAAGTTTGTTCTAAAGCTACTACCAATACAAACCGTCCCTTACAATTCTTTTTTGAGTTGTTCGATCGATATTTTGGTTTATTCCTTGGGGGAAAATGTTTATCAGAATTTTAATCAACACTTGAGTGAGTGATATAGAATCAAAAAAGCGATTCATTAGAATCGGAAAAGCGATTCATTGGAATCGGAAAAGCGATTCATTAGAATCTAAAAAGCGATTCATTAGAATCAGAAAAGTGATTCATTTTAATGTTGTAAAATTTGTCAATGCAAACTTGAAAACTCAGCTAAAAGGATTTAACACCACAATTGGTCATTCTAGATTTCAAATTGACAAGAACAAACAAGGAAAGAATATGATTGATAATAAATATATTTCATGTTCATCAGAAGTGATGCAAATAACAAAATTGTGTTGAATTAAGTGTTCATAATAACAGTTTAATCCCTTTTCTCTCAATTTCCTCTGCTTCTGCAGATATAAGACAACCACAGGCTTAAAAATGCATGCCTTACTGTTTACATATCATATTTATTGCGAGTGTGAACAGTTTTCAAATCAAAAAGCCAGACTTTTATAAATGATTCACTCAGACACGTGTGAACCAAATGAAAATAATGACAATGCGTCCTTTGGGTGAAACGCTTTACAAAAAAAATTTCACTCACGTTTCTTGAATGATGAATCTATGGGCGCTATTTCCTTTTCACCCCCCTGCCATATTTTTTTACTAGTTGGCTCTTCATCACATAGATAAAAATAACCCTAATCCTAACCCTGACCCTGGACGGAGAGTAGGGGGTGCGAAAAGGAAATAGCACCGAATCTTATGTGGGTGATATTATCAACGCAGGGTTTGCCGCTTATTAAATGTTTATGCGAAAAATTTTAACATTTTTTGCTGGTTACGGAATTACCTTACTGTAAATAAAAGAAATAAACTATGAAAATCAAAGTTAGTGGCAAGCGGCACATATAGCGGTAGTAAAAGGGGAGCCAGCCAGCAGGCAAGGCGCTCTTCTCCTCTATTTGCTATTTTATCTTTTTTTCTGAAATTAGACCATACTCAAACAATTGTAATTAAAAAGCAATTGTTTTTACTGAAATATATGGCACATATTCGCAAAAATGCTACTTAAACAAATGGGAGGAATTTAAAACGTAATATCTGTCGTCAATGAATTAGACTTTTTCCCTGTCTTGTACCAAACAGTCTCATCACACAGCCACGCTACCATTACTCTTGCTTTTCGTGAGTTTGTACAACGGACCACAAGCATGCTGTTTTCGTGTACAATAATGGACAGAGAGCTTCGCCAACTACTCTGCGATATTTCTACGACGGCAGCTCTAGTAACTACTAGCAAGTAGCTTTCGCAATGAGGGCTGTAGTAGAATATTGCATTTCCGTTAATACCCATATCGGTAGAAAATGCAACGAAATCAATATAATAAGGTTTGCGCGGAGTGGGTGCGTGGAATCACCCGTTCCCCAGCGAAAACATGGGGAATGCGTTGAAAGCCGGATATTCATTCAACAAATTCCGACGAGAGAGTTGAATGCATGAATACGCATATCCATAACTGAAAGGGCGCTATTTCCTTTTCGCACTCTCCTTAATCTACAGGTCGACTTTTTTTGCGTCAGTAAAATTTTGCGAAAATGGATGAACACGGATAACACAACCTAATTTTAGCGAATTACCCTAAGGTAAAATAAAATTTTTGCTAAAGTTAAATTTTCTGCAACCTTGATTTAGCGAAAATATGTCATTAATAAAGTTTTAGCCGGTACGCATCTTTTTGAATATTCAAGTCCGGTTTATGTTCTTTTATGAGTAACGATTCGCTAAATTTTCTTTTGAATGCAGATTTGTAATTTTTTCCTAATATTTTAAAGTCTTCTAACCAAACTCTGTGGTGGTTTGTATTGTCAGCATGCTTCAGCAGGTGTGATTTTTTATCGGATTTGTTGTGTTGTATGACGCGTTTTTGTAATCTACACTAGTTTGACCGATGTAGGGAACGACGAGTAGGTTCAGGACATTGTGCGTGATAAACGATGTTGTGTTGGTGTGCTGAATGCGTTTCATCTTTGATTTGAAATTTCGAACTTATAGTTTTTTGGTGTTGTAGATGATGCGTATTTTGTTTGTCGAACATTTACCAATGATGTTTTTCATTTTCTTCACGATTTGTTCTCCTTTTTGTGTCCAGCATACGGTAAAGAAAGGTTAACGATTTCTGATTTGGTTGAAGGTTGTTCAACGATTTCATTTTCTTGGCCGTCAGTTGTATTGATTTCATTTTGGATGATGTTTTCAATGAACTTGATTGGGTAGTTGTTGTATTCAGTGAAGACCTTTTTAAGATGTGATAGTTCAACTTTGTTTGCGTCTGTAGATGAAATGTTCAGTGCACGTTTCACTAAGCTTTTAACCATCGCAGCTTTCCAGGCTATGAGGGGACATGCATTCCAATTCAGGTAAATGTCCGTGTGGGTTGGTTTTCTATAAACACTCGTTTCCATGTTTCCATCTTCTTTTCTTTTTATCAAAACGTCGAGAAAAGCAATTTTGTTGTTTTGTTCAAATTCGTACGTAAATTTTATGTTACTGTGAAAGGAGTTTAATTTTTCTTGAATTTCTTTTTCTGTATCTGGTTTGATGAAGGCAAAGGTGTCATCAACATATCTTGACCAGTGTTTAATTTTGTCACTAAGTGTTGGAATGATAGTGTTTTCTAATTCACTCATGAAAATATCAGCAAATAATGGTCCCAAAGGAAGTTGTAGATTACAAAAACGCGTCATACAACACAACAAATCCGATAAAAAATCACACCTGCTGAAGCATGCTGACAACACAAACCACCACAGAGTTTGGTTAGAAGACTTTAAAATATTAGGAAAAAACTACAAATCTGCATAAAAGAAAAAATAAGCGAATCGTTACTCATAAAAGAACATAAACCGGACTTGAATATTCAAAAAGATTCGTACCGTCACAAATAATTTTCGAACAATGTAATGTCTTCATGATCCAGTTAAACGTTCCTGATGAAGTTCTGCGGATGCAAAACGAAATATTGAATTAAATTATAAATCAAAATTATTATTATTCTCTTTTTAATAAAATTTTACGCCCTGAAGAATATTTTCAAGAATAATTGAGACTGAAAAGAAAGCTCGTGACAGTGTACTCCTTTGACTGTTACTGTATCCTACCACCGTTGCTAAGGTAATTATGAAATTTCCTTTGTTATATGAACTCATTTCGTCACCTTGCGAAAGAATATGAAAACGCCTTAGTTTCCAACTCCCTTTACAATAACACAGAGAAGCTTAACCAATATTTTCACAAAGAGAAACTTGTTAAAATCAGGGACGGCGGAACGCTGTTGAAAGTGGAGGGGCTGAAATGTTTAGTGTCTAAGGAGGCGCCACCATGGTTGGGGCCAACGGGCCGAGAAAATTTTGAGTTTTCAGTCCTCCAGATTGGCTAAAACGCAGTCTAAATTTTAATATTTCAACGAAGGGTAGAACAAGAAAACCAACAATAATACATAGGTATAATAATCAAAAACATGTTTTCAAAGTCAAAAAGAAGCTCTGACAAAATCAAAATTTACATATCATCTTCTGTGAACTTCCCAAAAATTCGAAATCTGTTATCATTCGCTTGGGCAAATAAATTTGCAATTTTGATAATGTCCAATTGATCTGTGCGTTCCTTATGGAAGATTAGAACGGAGACTACATTGAATCGAGCTGGCAGCATGGTTGATCGCATCCATGTCTTCACTCTTCTTGCCGTCGAAAATGTTCTTTCTGCAATGGCAGTTGAAGCTGGATTCACGGCTAAAATTTTGATAACTTTTAAGACATTCACAAGATACTTTTTCTCCGCGTCATTTAGCACCTTTACTTCTTTCATCAGATCGTGAAAGTAGTCGATTTTCTTTCCTTTAAGTAACACCTTAAGAGTCGCGAGTTCAACGATCAAATCATCGATGTTTACATCGGTTTTGTAACTTTCTTTAACGAAATCAATTTCCACAGACGTTTCCTCACCCTTCAACGTTTTAATCAGCAAACATTCCAGCTTCTCAAACACCAGAAAAGACATTTGGTCGAAACGCTCACGTATTGAGGATACTAGGACGTCAATCGCCTAATAAAATTGCTCTCGATAATAGTTGCGAGGGTTATCTGGGTGGTAAGCTTCAGATGTGCTGTTGTATCCGTCAACAAAATTCAGGATAGAGTAATTGGGCTGCTTCCTTTTCCTCTTCAATGTACTAGGCTCTTGAACAAACGGGGTTTTTTCAGTTTCCTTCAAGAATAGACCTTTCTCGAATTTCTGTTTAAACGATGCATTGTGGTCGAGTTGTCGTGTCTAACCTCGCTTTTAATATTTAAACTGCTTCTAACTATCGGAATGGGAATTGGAAATAATAGAGACTAATATTAAGTTGTAAAGTAATGAAATCAGTGGAACAATGAATTGCATGAAAACGAGGTTAGATATGAAACTCAGTCAGGGGCTGTTTATATGAGAGGCGGGACGGGACGGGACGAAAAACGAGATCACGTTTTTCATCATAATAAACACACTGTCCCGGGACGTTTTATAATGTTTTAAATGCGATTGCTGTCTCGTCCCGGCAAAGCTCCTGCTTAATGTTTTCTCATGTAAAGGCGGGATAAAGTCATCCCGTTTTTCGTCCCGTCCCGGCAAACGTCCCGTCCCGCCTCTCATATAAACAGCCCCTTAGAGTTCAAACAGAAATTCGGGAAAGGTCTATTTTCCTGCGTTACTAGCGTTATCTGAGTCTGAGGGGGGGCTAAATAACTGGTGAACAGTTTATATTCAATTTTGAACGAAACAACCACCTTAGTATAGAAGCATGAAGAACACTCATACGAATCCACACGTGCGATTCACCACACGTCTAAGACGTTTTGCGCATGTGTTGGCGTGTACAATCGCACGCCTCTCATGGCAAAGCCTGTTTGTGGAAATAGAAATGCACTAAAGTTTTGGAGCTTCCAGGGTCTTTGCCCACCTAGGATCCCACCAGGCTCTTCCCTGAACCGTCTAACTCAATCTTTTCTACCAAAAATGGTAGTAACCGAAAGTGCTTGGAAAAAGCCATGTGACAATAGTGTAAACTGAGTTTAAAGTACCGGAATCATTTCCTTTTTATTCCGGAGTGATCTTACTCCAATGTTATAACGGATGCATGGACACAAAACACCATCAGCAAAAAAAGTTTTCGGTGTAAGACCTATCTGCGAAGTATGAATATTCTCATTCAACTTTATGCAACCTAACTTGTGTTTTGGGACAAATGCTTTATATGTATTCATATATAATTTCAGGGTCTCTCCTATGAAAGTAAACTAGAACTTTTGGTAGACATGATTCGCTAGGTTACTGGTAAAGAAAATGAATTGCTTATTAAGGCTGAAATTATATTGAACATTCGATATGGAAAAGAATTCTACCTTTTATTCAATTTTTCATTTTGTTTGATATTTTCAACTTTCAAATAACTGTTCGCTTCACTTTCACACAAAGTTGTTACAAAATCATTCGGAAATATTCACCATGTGTTGAAAACAAAAGAAACATCTGGGTTTATCTCATGATTTCAATAGAATATTTTCATCAGTTTAACTGAAGAAGATGAACACGTCCATCTTTTAAAAACACTGATGAGTTTAAAAGGATCATGAAAAATTCGTCAGTTTTTTCTGTTTACACGATCAGTTTCCCCTATCATAAGTTTAAACTGTCAGTTTAAACTGATCGTGTATTTCAGCCTTTAAGCATCTTTTACAAGAGTATGATTGGTTCGTTAACTTGTTGATGCTATTTTCAGAAACTTTCTGGCCATTGCAATTACGCTCTTGGTTTATTACCATCGTAATGAACAATTAGATACTTTAACGATTAACTATAGGTTGCTATATGGATCATAAAAATCTAGGTGTCTTATTTTTTAGTTACTTTTTTGGTTTATTGCCATGGAAATGAACGATTAGACACTTTAACGATTGGTTTCTGACGCATCACAAAAATCTAGGTGTTTTATTTTTTGATTACGCTCTTGTTTTATTACCATCGTAATGAACAATTAGACACTTTAACGTTTAACCATAAGTTTCTGTGCGGATCATAAAAATTTATGTGTTTTATTTTTTAATTACGCTCTTGTTTTATTGTTACCATCGTAATGAACGATTAGACGCATTAATGATTAACCATAAGTTTCTGTTCGGCCCCTAACAAGTTGGTAGACACATACACTCAAAATAAGTGTGCAACTAATAATGTGTCTTTTCATACAAGAAAGGTAAATGTTGAGTTGAATTAGTTGTCGAACAGCATTTTTATTGAAACAATGTGTATTTCCATAGAAATGCACTAATCCGCCACGATTTTTCAACAAATAAATCAGTTTTATGAATTTGACTGATATTATATCTACTTCCCAGTAAGCACAAAGACGTTGTTTCGACGTCGTATTCCATCGTCGCTTGACGATCGTTTAATGGTTGAAATGGAAACAGCAAAACAACGTCGGATTTTGACGTCAAAACAACGATTAAAAATAACCAAAAATGATGTTGAACGGATGTTGTGCAACGGTCAAATGACCGAAAACAACGTTGCATTGACGTTGTAGCATGGTCAAATTAACGACGAAGGGTAATGACAACAAATGAAAATTCACCAGCGGGAATCGAAACCTGACCTCTCCCATGAAATCTGAGAGTTACAACCACTATACTACGACGACGACGACTATTATCAAAACCACCAACTTAATTGCGAGTACATTAAGATGGAAAAAAACGAAATGATGAAATGACGAAATGAAAGAAAAAATGCAATATAACTTAAACTTTTGCTTGATTTTAAAACATCGCTTTAAACTGTTTGCAGTGTACAGTTCACAAACCATCGTTTTACGTTTCTTTCTTAATCTTGGTTCTTCTATCCTTCTATCCAAATGAATAGATAATGGAAGACACATTTTTATGGTAATGATGGTTACCTTACGAACTAAATTGCATACAGAATGCCGGAACATAAAATGCAATGTTCTTTTGACGTCGGAAAGACTGTAAGTAAACAAATGATTTTAATAGCATAAAATTACAGTATATACCACTCTAGTCATGACATAAGCTTTCAACCATGTAGGATTTTGAAATGTTTTTTCTTCAGATCGCAATAATTTGCGACCAACCCCGACGTTTTCTTGACATCCCTTAATGGTCGTTTTTAGTTACGACGTTAGAACAACCATAAAACAACGTTGTATTGACGTCGTGTGTTAACTGGGTTAATACACACAATTGAAACTGAACTTATCAGATCATCACTTCGATTATATGAGTGTTGTTACACCGTCAAATGTAGTAACTCCGTCAAATGTAGTAACTCCATCAAATGTAGTAAATTTTCTACGACAAATGTAGTAACTCCGTTAAATGTAGTAAACCTACGACAAATGTAGTAAACACCTTTAAGTTTGGAATAAGCCATAATTAGGCCAAACACGTAAATGTCTTCACCAGGTAACTTTTCAAAGGCTATCAGGCGGCTGCATAATTTAAACCAAAATCGCGCATGCGCAGTAAAAAAGACGCTAATATGAGCTGAATAAGCCTTAATTGGGAAAAACACATTAAGGTCTTCTCCAAGTAATTTTTTCAGTGCTATAAGGTGGCTATATAGTTAGCTTGGAATTTGCGCATGCGTATTCACAGCATGTTAGTACACGTAAAATCAGTCGTAACAAGCCAAAACACATGAACATCTCCACCAGGTAACTTTTCAAAGGCTATCAGGTGTCCATATAACCAAAACTCGCGCATGCGCAGTAGAAATATGCTAGTATGAGGTAAATGAGCCATAATTAGGCAAAACACATCAAGGTTTTCATCATATAATATTCCAGGTGTTATGAAGTGGTCAAGTGCTACATTCCAATTTCGCGCATGCGCAAAGAAAACATTTGGGTAGAATAACGACAAGAAAAGTAAAGTTCATGTGAATATAAATGTATTTTCAGTACTAGAAGGTTGAAGGTATCTCGAATTTAATTGACGTCACACATACAAGGGTTTACGTCCTTCTCACAAACTAAGAGTCGGTTAGAAATGAAATATTTAATTAAACTAGCCGCCAAGGCGGCGTCGCTCGCCGCCCATGTCCACCTGCTCTGTATCACTGTATCAATAAACGTCAAATTTCCTTATAAACGGCTCGTACAACTTGTGTTCAACCAGAAGCAGATTCGAAGTCACAACCTCTGGTAAAACCAATCTTTTATCAGTGTAACAATACACTCAAAACGTAGAGAGAGAAAACTTCAACTTTTTATTAGCTTTTGTTTTAAAAACGTTACGCGCTCTAACATGGGTGCTATCAAACAGGGGGAAAATGGTTTCTCTTCTTAAAAAGTTCACGCGGAGGAGAGAAAAAAGGCACGTGCTAAATGAATAAATAGAATAAAAAACGTTCGATTAGAACGCTTAACAATTAAAAGAAGAAATTAATTTATCAAAAGAAAAGCAAAAAAAAAAAAAAAAAAAATTTTGTTTTGATATGATACTCTTTTTTTACCTATCGGTTTTTAAACATTTTGATTGCTCAAAAAAAAAGTTCACCCGTCTCAGACAGTCAGGCAAGAGTTAGTGGCAAACCGAACATATGCTGCCACGTTCTGCCACTGCTGCTTTTTGTCCAAAATGTTTAACAGTTAGTTTCTTTGTATTTAGTTTATGTACTGTTTTCAAAGCCAAGTCAACGTGGAATATAAAACTAACAATAATGATAAAAACAAAACGTTATTCCTATTAGTTCATCAGCCAAAAAAGGTCACGTTTGATTGGGGTTGCAATGTATTTGCTTCGAACTCACGTCGCACACAAAAAAAGAAATAATTTCGCTCACAACTCAATCTACCATTTTGCGTGACTTACAAACAAACAAACAAACAAACAGACAGAGAATCGGCTATTAATATATAGACTAGCCGCCAAGGCGGCGTCGCTCGCCGCCCATGTCCACCTTCAGCCTGCGTTTGGTTCACGAAAAATAAAATTAGGGATTTGGCAATAATAAGTGTGCCCATGTTGTAGAGCTCGAAAAACTGGTCAAAAAAATGTATGGGATCGTTTTGTTACGACCAACTGTTATGGAAATATTGTTGATCAAAACTTTTGATGACGTCATAGACCCGTCCCCCAAAAAAACTTGGCCTAAATTTGAGATCACCAAAAATAAAATTAAGGATTTAGCAATAATAAGTGTGCCCATGTTGTAGAGCTCGAAAAACTGATCAAAAAAATGTATGGGATCGTTTTCCTACGATCAACCGTTTCGGAGATATCGTCGATCAAAATTTTGATGACGTCATAGACCCGTCCCCCAAAAAAATTAGACCCAAATTTTTCGTCACTCTATCGCCTGCATCGCAGACCCCAAAAAACGTCAGTTATCCCTATTGGTTACCGAGATATTTTTCTCTAAACGTCTCATTCGATTATGGTCTCAATACAATGGTTTCACACTGACGTCGCACAAAATAAAATAAAATAATCACTCTCACAACTCAATCTACCATTTTGCGTGACTTACAAACAAACAGAGAATCGGCTATTAATATATAGACTAGCCGCCAAGGCGGCGTCGCTCGCCGCCGATGTTCAGCATGCGTTGACTTCACGAAAAATAAAAATAAGGAATTGGGAACCGAAAGTGTTCCCATGTTGTAGAGCTCGAAAAACTGATAAAAAAAATGTATGGGATCGTTCCGCTACGATCAACCGTTACAGAGATATCATTGTTCAAAGACTTTGATGACGTCACAGACCCCTCCCCAAAAAAATTAGACCCAAATTTTTCATCACCCCATCGCCTGTATCGCGGACCCCAAAAAACGTCAGTTATCCCTATTGGTTATCGAGATAATTTTCCCTAAACATCGCATTCGATTAGGGTCTCAATACAATGGTTTCACACTGACGTCGCGCACAAGAAGAGAAATAATTTATGTGTGATCTTACATTGCTGACTCCCCGATTTCTTTCGCAGTTCACATCTACCATTTTGCGTGACTTACAAACAAACAAACAGACAGACAGAGAATCGGCTATTAATATATAGAAGGTGACAATATGCTAATTGCGTGCTTCACTAAAGTTTATAACTCCCTATGTCGCAGTTAAATCAATGATTCAGGATACCTTTAACAATAACAGAACAAGTACTTATTCAAAGGATTTTATAAAGAGACCCTATGCAAATACAGTGCAATGATTTTCAACGATGATGACCAAAGAAGTAAACAAATATTTGAGTTTTAAAATATCCTCCATTGAAGGATAACGGAGCATGTAGAATGATCTTATGCAAAATTGTCTAGTAGTATAAATTTACGGCCAAGCTATACTTTTATTTATATACCTCTCATGCCCAGCAGCCAATAGAGTTATAACCGCACTATTCTACTTTACACGCCTACGAATTTGTATTGGTCTTCGCGCACTTTTCAATAACGTCTCTAAGTGCAAAACTGCACCACTTACTCTGCCACATACGATGTTTTTATTAACAGAGACAACTTGCTCATGCCAATTGACTTCACAAATATAAGTTCATGTCAGGATTATCTGGAACTTGTTTATTTGAAAGTAAATATAAAGGAGAACTGACATATACTTTTAGTGAAGATTTCTATTCCGCAAAAAGATATTACGCAACATAGTGATGGAAAAAAAAAGCCTGAATTTATAGAGTTTTAAAGTTACCTGGTTAAGACCTTCGAGTATTTTAACTTAGCATGGCTCATTAACCTCATACAAGTATATTTCTACTGTGCATGCGCGATTTTGGTTTTAATTATGCAGCACCTGATAGCCCTTGAAAAGTTGCCTGGTAAAGACCTTCACGTGTTTGGCCTAATTATGGCTCATTCCAAACTTAAAGGTGTTTACTACATTTGTCGTAGGTTTATACATTTGACGGAGTAACGACATTTGTCGTAGATTTTTACTACATTTAGCGTTACATCATTTGACGGAGATTTTTACTACATTTTACAGAGTTACTACATTTGTCGTAGAAAATTTACAACATTTGATGGAGTTATTACATTTGACGGAGTTACTCTATTACTCTGTAACAAGTGTCATAATGATTACAAAGATCAGTATAAAGATATGTACTTATGGTGATACTTTGAATTAAAATATTATGTTGGACGGAATTTGATACTTGAGAAGCTTTTAAAACTGTGAGGTGCATAAAGCATAAAGTACTTAAGGGCCGTTTAATAATTACGTCACGCTAGGGGGTCGGTGGTTCTTCTTGATTTTCGTGACGCAGCGTGACGGTAAAAAAGGGGTGGGTGGTACTAAGTTCAAGTCCATGACATCACGATATAAGATATTTTTGATATAAAGTATTTTTTGTATTAGCAAAAATAAAACAGTAAATTTAGCATGACGTAACTATTGAATGACCCCAAGTATGTTCTTATGTTGATGATGGCAATGTTTGCGAAGAACGAATTCATGTTGTCATTATGAGAAATGTTTTTATTATTCGTTTTCCGTTTCTTCTCATACATCATAACGAAAGGGACTTTGGATACAAATAATACTATAATTTTTAATATGGAAAACTATAATTTTTCACATTTCATACAGTTCTCGTTTCAACGTTCCCATGCGAATTTATTACACTCACATCCTGATGGATACTCGCGTGTTTCCCCTGTTATCAGCGATGTTACCCTGGACAAATGATAACGACCACATCGTGTGGTGCATCTCCAATTGAATAAAAATCTTTTTTCGCGGGTTGGAAAATCCTCACGTAGCATGTCACCATCTAGAAAAAATACGTATAGTAGGCATGATATAAAACCAAGTTTAGCCAGAGTGACAGTACACGGTGGGTTGGAAAGAACTTTTTAACCGGTCAGGAAATATCTTCTGCAGATAAACAGACGGTGACAACCTTTACCAAAGCCATATGTTATTTGCTAATGTGTTAATCATACTTGATCGGTAGTTGTTTTTCTTTTATATTTTTCCTAATATTCTTGTGGGCAACACCTTTAATTAATAATCATGCATAGAACACGTAAAATAAAACTCTAGTGAAACGCCAGGGGCCGCGCGAGCGGGGGGGCCAGGGGGGCCAAGGCCCCCCCACTTTTTTGCAAAGTAAAATTTTTCGAATTCCTTAAAGGGAAATTAAGCCTTTATCAAAAACTTTTTATATTAGCTGCAGAAAGGTCTCATTAATGTTCTGTGATCATTAAAAATTATCTTAAATGATAATTATACTCAGTTTTTCGTTATTTAGAATCTAACAACGGACGCCATTGCAGTGCTCTGCGATGGAAATTTTGACGTCACAGCGAGATCGCTGTTTTTGTAAGGATTACATAAACTACAATATTTTGTTTGTGTTGATGAAAGTTCTTGTGTTCTTTGTGATATAAAACCTTTATTAAAAGGTATTTTGTTTTAGATTTATAGCAGGTATACGTGCGTAAGTGAGTTTTTGAACAAATGTGTATATTTTAGATGTATAAAAAATGAAATCTTCAGTATGGCTGTTTTTGTTTTTCTTGAATCGCTATTGATAAACTTATTTTACATTTTGCTGTTTCTTGATGTTTAAGATTGTTATGTTGATGAATGATAAAAATCTTTGTGAAGTCATTTCTCGTATCTTTAGAATGTAGGCGTAAAAAACATGTCATCATGTGCTGTCTACGTCTGATGTTTCTGCAAATGAAATTCGCTCTGTGACGTCATGATATTTATAACGGAAGCTGTAATGGCGATTTAACTAAGTTGTTTTTTAGCAGTTTTTTTCATTTGGAATACCTTTTATACATAAAAAGATGTTCCTCTAGGATGAATGAAGTATTTCATGCTCAAAATCAGAAAAGAAATTTTAAGGCTTAATTTCCCTTTAATTATACAAATGTGTGATCGTCAATAGATAATTAGCTTTCTATTGACAGGGTGACAGCTAAAACTATTTATTTCACATCTCTTGCAATTGTTGTATTGCCTAGAGTAGCGCACAGATTATTATTGTTATCGAACATCTGTAACATGAAAAGACTTTTGACATACAATTTGCGTAAGAGTGTGAAAAAGTGAAATAGTTCTCAGTAGAGGGAGGAAGGCATCAAATAATTCTGTTACATAATTATCTCCAGATGTGAAATGGACAGGCACAATTTGATAAATACGATTCCAATTGTGTTGCAGGAAGAACTTTTTTAGTTTAAGCGTACAGAGCATTTAATAGCTTTTTGGGGTCCTTCACCAGGAAAGTTTTAAAGAGTTTAAAACGTTTCCAAAACTACTTTGAGTAAAACCATATAAGGTTTCCGTTTCAAGCTGAATTTGTTTGACATCGGAAATTATCTGAACACCTTTATCAATGCAGATCTCCAATTAAGTGCACCCGGAAACCGTCTGTTTCCTTAATCTTTTCTTTTGAAAAATATTTGTTAAACTGCCTCGATTTTACAGGCGCATTAAACCATGTAGGCTCCTGGGTATGCTTAAGATATTCTTATTTTTAATAAAAGTTAGTCCGATTATCTTTGTAAACATGTTGAGCATAAATTAAAAAGCATATTTATGTTGTCATGATGTTGTCAATTGTCACTTTGTTCCATACTTATGTGGAAAGTGATTTACTCTTTTCAACTAACTAGATTTATCGGGAGAAAACTCTTTTATTATTTTTAGAATATTGGTGCTTGTTTTGGCACTCTGAGTAAATAATATTCGCACAATTGCTTTGGCTTCCCCTGGACCCCAGCTGCTAAAACAACGAGCTGTCGCTCGTTGATCAGCAGCATTGCTGCTGATTTTGGCCCCTCCACTTCAAAATATACGGCGCGGCCCCTGAACGCAGGACATGATTTCCAGACAAAAGAATGACGCAGGACGCTTAGTAAATTTGGAAAAATCTTTATCTTCATAGCTACTTACCATTTTCCACGTCTCTTGCCAATTCCTTGTAAAGTTCATCTTTTAACGCGTTTAACAAAATGGCTTTTTGGTTTGCTGTATTTCTAGGTGCTAGAAATCAAAAAAAATCAAAAAAAAAAAAAAAGATAAGATCGCAAAATACATTGGTGAAGATAATCAGTTTCAAACGTTAGCTTCTATACATATTACATACCTGCATTGCAAATCACAATAGTTGCAAGGAATGCGATAATAGTCAGTTGCTTCATCGTGAATGGAGGACTTCTTGATGCTTGTTTTTGAGTTTAACCTTCTTCTGATTGCCAGTATGTCGAACTAATTTTATTAACCTAACCATCCTTTTTATAGGTACACATTACACGTATCAAATTGCTGGATTCAAAATTAATTAGACGCCTTCATTATTTTATCATCGTCAATTTGGTTTTGTTATAGAAACGAAAATTATTCGATATTGAATTAAGATATCTCTCATAGTGACAATTGTTTGTGCAATGACGTCGTAAACAATAGATCCAGAAAACGTCTCAAAAGCGGTAAACTATGTAGTCATTTCGGACGGACACGTAGATTATTACGTTTTCTCACATGTATCACTGCATGAAATTTAATGTTGCCTGAAGTCTGTTCATGGTAAACATGATGTTATTACAATGTTGAACACCAATGTGATGTGTTGATGTTTTCGGCATTTTCAGGTCATGTTATGTTTTCCTCTCGTACTTCATGTTTCCACTTATCAACACAACTCCAAGTATCATGTTAATGTGTTTTCGTTTTTCGGCAAGTTTTTGCAATTTTGAAGATTTTCAGATTTCGTGATTTTATGTTTACCATGTTTGACCATGTAGATATTTTCCTTTGAATAAGTCCTGTTTTTTCTTTGCAATACTATAATACATGTTTGTGGATACCTTTGTCGAAGTTGTTAACAGAACTTGTTAAGGTTTCTCTTTCGTTGTTAAACGTTGTTAACGGGTGTAAAGCGTTGTTGACGGATGTAAAACATTGTTGATTAAATATATAACCAAATTTGGAAATATAGTACTGAAAATTAAGTGCAACTCTTAATGTATCGCGGAATATTGAAATCAGTTTTTGTGTTTCTGCAATGTAGATTGGATATTGAAATTAGTTAAAAAAGCCTCTAATTCAAAGTGGGCTTTTCAAATTTAACTCTCAGGAGTGCCTGTTGAATTCTAATTAAGTACCATAATTCGCCAAAAATAATTCTTTTTTGACTCTCGCTAAGTTAGCAAAATTACGATAGGTTGGATCAATCCTGATTAATTTCAAAGTAATATGTGCTTGTACAAATCTCACTGTATAAATGTTTAGACTTTTTTGTGCATGTGTTTTATGTGTTTTCTGGTTAATGAGGTTTCTGTTAAGATTTTTGTTTTTCATTTTTCCTTCATTGTCATGTGGCAAGTGGAAACTGCCAAGTATCAAAGGCGGATTCCAGTTAATAATACTTCAAATTTATTCATTCTGTGAATCTTTATAAAAATCAATAAAGCAGCCTGAAGCTGCGAACTCAGCGACAGCGGGTATTATTGGATATTTCAGCTTGACATAAATTCAAAAATTTAATGCGTTTGTCGTAAAAGCGTCATATACAAAGATGAAGTAAGCTGAAAGATGGAAATTTTTAGATGTTAACAGAAACAATTCATGATTCAAAACGGATAATTTCTTCTCCAAAAATAAATATATACCATATTGAAATACAACTAAAAGGCTGACAAATGCAGATGCTTTTTCTAACAAACATAACAAAGAAATGGAGCGAAAATTGGAGCAATCCAAATTTTCTTCTAAAGTTAGATAACAACCGAGGGAATAAAGGAACTATTTACAATATTTTTAATGATTTTTAATGATTTGATCACATCATTCGTTACCCATAAGAGAACATAAACCGGACTTGAATATTCAAAAAGATTCGTACCGGCTAAAACTTTATTAATGACGTCAAACGTCACAAACAATTTTCGAACAATGTGATGTCTTCATGATCCAGTTAAACGTTCCCTGACGATGTTCTGCGGATGCAGAACGAAATATTGAATTAAATTATAAATCAAAATAAAACTTCTCGTTATTCTCTTTTTAATAAAACTTTACGCCCTGAAGAATATCTTCAACAATAATTGAGACTGAAAAGAAAGTTCGTGACAGTGTACTCCTTTGACTGTTACTGTATCCTGCCACCGTTGCTAAGGTAATTTTGAAATTTCCTTTGTTATATGAATTCATTTCTTCACCTTGAGAAAGAATATGAAAACGTCTTAGTTTCCAACTCCCTTTACAATAACACAGAGAAGCTTAACCAATAATTATCACAAAGAGAAACTTGTTAAAATAACTGGTGAACAGTTTATATTCAATTTTGAACGAAACAACTAGTAGCATGAAGAACACTCATACGAATCCATGCGTGCGATTGACCACACGTCTAAGACGTTTTGCGCATGTGTTGGCGTGTGCAATCACACGCCTCTCATGGCAAAGCCTGTTTGTGGAAATAGAAATTCACTAAAGTTTTGGAGTTTCCAGGGGCTTTGCCCACCTAGGATCACACCAGGCTCTTCCCTGAACCGTCTAACTAAATCTTCTCTACCCAAAATGGTAGAAACCGAAAGTGCTTGGAAAAATCCATGTGACCATTGTGGAAACTGAGTTTAAAGTACTGGAATCATTTCCTTTTTATTCCGGAGTGATCTTACTCCAATGTTATAACGGATGCATGGACACAAAACACCATCAGCAAAAAAAATTTTCGGTGTAAGACCTATATGCGAAGTATGAATATTCTCATTCAGCTTTATACAACCTAACTTGCATTTTTGGACAAATGCTTTATATGTATATATATAATTTCACGGTTTCTTCTATAAAAGTAAACTCGGACTTTTGATAGACATGATTCGCTAGGTTACTGGTAATGAAAATGAATTGCTTATTAAGCGTCTTTTACAAGAGTATGATTGGTTCGTTAACTTGTTGATGTTATTTACAGACTTTCTGGCCATTGCAATTACTCTCATTACCATTGAAATGAACGATTAGACACTTTAACTATTAACCATAGGTTTCTGTGCGGATCATAAAAATCTAGGTGTTTTATTTTCTAATTACGCTCTTGTTTTTGCCCCGCAAGGGGCTCTGTAGCTTCACGACCTAGGCGAAGTGTTGGCAAATTTTCTCCTTTTTTTTTAAGACAATCTGTTTTCGGAAAGTGAGTTTCCATTTCGGATAATTTGTTTATTCCGAGTAGATAATGACAGACCAGCACTCCATGCTAAACATAATACATAAAAGGGTATTTTGAATATAATTTCATCAAATTGTTATTCTTTTATAACCTTTTACTACTTTTGGAAATTATTTTGGACGTTTTACATTTCCATTTCAATCTTTAAAAGTTTTATTAACTAGTCCTTAAAATATTTACGTGCGACACGTGAACCGATTTCGTTACGTTTTGTAGAAGTTGTAGAAAACTTCGTGTAAGAAACTTTAAAGAAGAATTTTTAGAATATTTTCATGTTTATACCTAATGTTAATCGTTAGAAGACTTCTTAGAGAGAAAATGATTGTGTTTTGGGGAAATATGCTCGAGAAAGAAGAAAATGAAGGTTTCATAACAAGTTAAACTATCCTATGTTGAAAAAACTTACAGCATCCATCAAGAATATCAAAATTACTGGGGAAATATGTAATCAGTACATGCACAAAATTTTCTAATTAATGCATGAAACGTGCTCATCTCAATCAAAAGAAAGTTTTATAGAACTGACACAAAACTTTATAAAGAGAATGTTTTTTGTTGTTTTTTGCACATATTGACAAACGCTATATTTAAGAATATGTGCATAATGCTTGGTGTGATAGAACATTGGTATCTGTATCAACTGTCTTCAAAAGAGCACTGACATTTGAAGATATCGAAAAAATGTAGATAACTAGAACTGCCAAAGAAAGACAAATTTCTAAAATTTGGAAATGAATTGAATGTAGACTGTGTCTACTACATACTGAAAGAAGTATAAACATAATGTGCAATACAATGCAAAGTTTTTTTCTGGCTACGAAATGTGGATAAGCTATAGTAAATTGAATAAAGCAGCCTTAAAAGGCCGCAAGTCAGCGGCAAATATGCAAAGTATACAAATAGAACTAAACAATTTAATCAATCATTTAGCAGACACAATGGCTAAAGTCAAGAGGTTCTGCTACAATGTTATGGAATAGTAATTACTTGTGTGAATCCAGTTAGTTCAAACACCTGTAAATCTGTACCTGAATACAGTTAAACAGTTTCATAGTAGCTACCAGAGCAAAAAAAAAAGAAAAAAAAAGTGCTTCAACATAAGAAACCCAATATTTTATAATATATATATATATATATTATAATATTGCACAATTTGAAGTCAGAACAAAAATTAAGGTTTCATTAAAAATTACCATAGTACATACCATAATTCATTATGTTATTGTCTCATTTATATTTAAAATTAGGATTGTAACTGGGTCACTATCAATAGTAAATGTTTTTTTTTTATGTTGACAAACTCTTTCAGAATTTTTGAGACAAATAATTTGCATGTATTTTTTGATCTTTAAGCAATAATAAACAATTACAAAATATCAAAACTGACTCCTCTGTAGCCACTTGCGGTAAGTCGTTCTCGTCAGGAATAAACAGATTCTTTTCTGTCACATGAATTCTAGCTGTTATACGTATAAAAGATAAGAAATGCACCCACTTCTGATATTACTCAAAAGCCCTTCAAAAAATCTGTATAAACAATTAAATAGTCAAAAGGTGTCAGTGTATTTTGAGAAATTATGCATTTCTTCTTGAAGAATACCTGTATTATTCAAATAAACTTTATGGCATTTTTCTTCAAGGAAAAGATCTTGATTCGTAAAAGGTGGACTCTCACCAGCAGCAAAATTAATGTTGTGGTAATGGTTTTTGACGATTTATGTTTTATGAGAGTAATCGTATAAGTCAGATTTAATAGTTTGATGCTACAAAAGAGTTTTATGAGAGCTTTGACTGGAGCAAAAATAGGTTTACTTGAAATCAAGATAAGGAATTGCTATAAAGGTTGTGAGTAAGATGAATAAACCGTTTTCTATGAGAAAGTCTCAATGAGGTAGCCAATCATTTTTGTAATTCTGTTTGTTTGCTGTTATAAATGCTGTTATATATATATAATGTACATACTTATAAATACTTATAAAATTTATTAAGTGCTAATACACTGTACAAACTGAAAAAACGTTTATATTAGATTTAGTGGAAGCACTAAAGCTATTATTAAAACATCTTCATTGATTAAAAGCTTTTCGGCTTATGCCAAATTTGTTTTGTACTGATGGCGTAAGCCGAAAAATTTTTAATTAATAAAATTATGTATTTTATCGCTATCGAACATGGCAAATAGTTTGAATTATCTTCATTTCTTAAATCATATTACTCATATTAAACGAAAGATTCCCACTGCTGAGACATCACCTCACTACAATCCTCACTTCCAATTTAAAACAGTTCATTGATCTTTAAGTTACGAAATTGAAATAAATCTTTCTATATACAGGGTCATAAGGTAAGTTGATTATCAAGTAAGTTTAAAGAAAAAGGTTTTACTTACTTAAATAGATATAATATACCGTAATCAACAATTTCCTAAATCATAAAGCTTTTTTATTATATAAATTTATCACTCAACTGTTTAAAAAAATTGGAAATACATAACTTCAGAAAATTCTCTGGAAAGACTTAATTAAGTATGTTTAGCTACTTCAAAATATAAATGGAAAGAATAAAAGAATCTGGAATTAAACAAAAAAGTAAACAATCATATCAGGTTTCCTGGAAGAGAAACTGCTGTGCATTAACACCAGGGTAGAAATCCTTCAACTACCTATAATATTTCATCTTAGATAACCCAAAACAGTATCAAACTTGATCAGACCTCTCAAGTTTAAAAATTCCAAAGCGGGAGGTACAGAAATTTTCGAAAGTGAATTTTTCAAGATAGCGCTAATTGGAGTTCTATTGACAATCAAATAGGCTATTTATTTTCTAGTTTAAATTACCAGTATTTAAAGTTGCTATTGAGCGTAATGCTCTCCTTTCCGTACGCTACACTGCGAACTCAGCATTATTGCTGCCATTCCAGCGTAAAGCCGGTTCGATTAAAAGCCCATAACTGCACAACTACATAACTGCAGGGTGAATAAAAAACGTCACATATAATGGTGGTAACTAGTTAGATCCACAATTAAAAAACTCTTTTTATACCATAGTGAGTTAAATCCTGTCTAAGACCATGTTCACATGTATCGGATAGATATTATTTCGGAACAATTTCCATACCGGATAGACGTTTCGTTCACATTGTTCCGAAGCTATCCGTTATTAAAATTGAAATGATTCCGTTCCGCTGCAAAAAGTGAAATGATTTCGTTCCGATGTCGGAACAAAAGCTAACCGATACGTGTGAACATAGTCTAAAGGAAAGCCTACCTTATTGCTAGCCTATACCCAGCCTGACACGCATGATTCGCGGTAGGCTAAGATCGAAACTATTCAAAGTGTAGCGGCTGCTGTTCATTCGAAAATAAAATGGCGAAAGGACACGATGAATAGTTAAATGAGGGATGCAATATTAAGTACAAAACAATATGAAATGCGGGTGACTTTTCCTTTCTCAAAATAGGTGGGAGTAAATTTCTGAATGCGGGTGACACGATTCCAATTCAAAATTATACCCTACTTCTTCTTTAAACAACTTATATACGTTTACACGTGAACTACCGAAACTTCCCTGCCATTTTTATTATTTGTGCGCTACTCTTACACACAGAAAAAATTACGTAGTTCCAAGTCTAGTCTTACACAATGGAAAATCTCTTGTGTCTTACGACAGCTATATGCTATTTTATCTAGCCCGTGAGCATCGAAATTTTGGAGAAAAAAAAAAAAACAAGATGCCCTACCGGGCAGAAGTATTCCTGCGGATGACTGTAAGACTTTCTGGAGCCTTTTCAGAAAGAAATGAGTGTTAGTTCACGCTTTAAAACCATATGCATAATGCGCAATGATGTTTGCAGTATTTTACATTTTACCTTTTAGCTACGATAACTATTAAACTTTGTTGTTTCATATAGAACTTCAGTCTTGCATTAATTTAGAGAGTTTTTTAAAAAGATTTCCATTCGAAGTTGCACTCCCTAAAGCATCTTCAAGAAGCAATTAACTAATTAAAAGATTATCGCGTTAAGAATAATCTGTGCTTTAAAAGGTGAATGTTTGTTCACGGTTTAAAACAATATGCATAATGTGGTATGATGTTCTTTGTGTTTTACAGTTTATCTTGTAGCTGTGAAAGAAGTAATATTTGTTATTTAATATAAACTGTACTGTTTTGCATCATTTAGAGATTTTTTCAAAAAGTTTTTTATTCATAGTTATATTCCCTAAAGAATCTTCAAAAAGTAATTAAGTAATGAAAACTTTGTCACATTAAGTTTTGAATGGAAAATCTGTGGCGTAAATAGTAATATCTTCGAATTCATTTAATTACATTCTCGAGAGCATCATAAAAGTTAAGAGACTTTGAAAAATTTTGCCGGAGATCAAGCTTAAAAAGGAACACCGTCAGTTTAAAAATCCATTAGAGAACACTCTTCCGTGGACGTTTCAAAATACTCCTTTTAAAACTATACAGTATGAAAATCTTTATGTTGTTTGTAGCTGAACTTCATAATAAAAACTTTTACTTGGCCTTGCGAAATAATAAAAATATCTGTGTTTCCTTTTTATCGTCAGCTTGATAGTATACAAATTTTAGAATCATACAATATTTTAATATCGACTAGTCAATTAAAAAAGTGGTCATCTATTGATTAATAAAATGGGTATAAGCTGATAAGGAAAATGAGCTGTGCTTCAAGATTCCAGAGCTGTATAAAAACAGGATAGCTTACCTAGGAAAATGAAATAGAAAATTGTATTATATTTAGAAAAAGACTAATAGAAACCTTACGCATTAAATCGATATAAACATACCCTATTGGTAGTCGTTCATATCTGTTTTGAAGCATCAAGAACTGCTTATTTATCAAAAATGACTACTAAGAATATTAGTTTCACGTAGATTATCAGTTTGGATCATAAATGTTCTTGATTCTTTTAAGTTTTACAGCCGTACTACAACCTCTTCTTTATCGATATATTCAACAAAGAAACATTCACAGATATACGCATGCTTCTTCGCTTCCATTTTTAAAACAACTACGGAAAACGTGAGAACGTTGCATAAGACTCACGTGAAACAACATTTCTACCTTCGCATCTGCGATTTAGCCATATGTTAATTATTCCTTTCACTAGAGCTTATATTTTACACTTTTAGAGTCTTTTCAAGCAAAGTACTTGTATACAATGAATATAGTGTGAGTTTAGACTGTTAAATCACAAAAAGAATGTTAGTTGGGAACATTAATGATTTGAGTGGCTATTTCCCATCGACAAAAATTGGTCTAGGTTTGGACAGTGAAAAAAAAAAAAAAAACAAAAAAAACACGAACGGTTTCAAAGTATTCCTTGCTTACGCAGGAATACAAAAACGTCGATTTTAATAGTCAGCGTGCTAAAGCCGCTGACTAAAAATGGTTGCGATAAAGCGTCCGTTTACATTGTACATGAGAGCCGTACTGAACTCAAACCGGTTTGGAATTTCAAGCCTCCAGTTACGAGTTTCGATACGAGTTCTTATTTCAGTACTGTTCCTGGTCACACCTTCAGTGATGTTTACATGATAACAGCTGACTGAAATTTTACACGTGATGATTTCAAACCTATTTCTCAAATAATAGGTTTGAAATTTCGATACGGCTTGGAAAGGTGTGAAAGTTTTCACATTTCATTGTTTTATCATAAAATGTGTTAACAAGCATGCGCAATTTAATTAAATTTTGCTGACACACAATGAAATAAAAATGAAGAATGTGTTAAATCTATTCTATCGTGTATAAAAAATTTTTCTACCCGTATTGAAATCTCAAACCGTTCAGTCTCATGTAAAAGCACACTCGTAGAGAGAGCTAGAACTAGTAAATCTATTGTTTCGATTTTTAGTTCACTACGGCTTTCATGTAAATGCACTCTAAGTTAATTAAAAGTTTCATCTTTTTGTTCATAATGTATTATTGATAAGCTTCAACTGGTGAATTCTCAATTTGCTTCCAATTTGTGCCAATTTCTTAAAGAGTGAAGAAGTGGAAAGTGTTTATTTCGAATTTTTCAGTCACTTTTTCTAATTTAGCCATAAATAGGCATATGCCTTCAATTTTTAGACCTGTTTGACCTAATCATTTGGTTGTAATAGACCTGAATAGTGTTGAGGCATACAATTGTGGAAGTTGTCAATCTATATAACTTTTTTTCAAGTGATTTTGGTTCACTTCTACCAAATATTTTATTTTAAATTTATATTTTGCAAATTGTTGGACCTATTATGTATAAGCATTTCAAACAAGAAAAGAATGGATAAATTCAATGGATAAGCTTGAGGCGGGGCATTTTAGCTTTAGCTACTAACTAGTATTACCATCGTAATAAACGATTAGACGCATTAATGATTAACCATAAGTTTCTGTTCGGCCTCTAACAAGTTGGTAGACACGGACACTCAAAATAAGTGTGCAACTAATAATGTGTCTTTTCATACAAGAAAGGTAAATGTTGAGTTGAAGTAGTTGTCGAACAACATTTTTATTGAAACAATGTGTAAATTTCCATAGAAATGCACTACTCTGCGACGATTTTTCAACAAATAAATCGGTTTTATGAATTTGACTGATATAATGTCCTCTTAATACCCACAATAGAAACGTATTAGCCAACTCAATCATATAAGTGTCATAAGAACGAATTCATGTTGCCATTATAGGAAATGTTTTTATTATTCGTTTTCCGTTTCTTCTCATACATCATAATGAAAGGGACTTTCGATACAAATAATACTATAACTTTTAATATGGAAAACTATAATTTTTCACATTTTATACAGTTTTCATTTCAACGTTCCCATGCGAATTTATCGCAGTTACATCCTGATGGATAGCTACGTCTTTCCCCTGTTACAAGTGATGTTAGTCTGGACAAATGATAACGACCACATTTTTTGGTGCAACTCCAACTGAATAAAAATCTTTTTTCGCGGGTTGGAATATCATCACGTTCCATGTCATCATCTAGAAAATATACGTACAGTAGGCATGATAAAGAACGGAGTTTAGCCAGAGTGAAAGTACACAGTGGGTTGGATAGAACTTTTTAACCGGTTGGGAAATATCAGATAAACAGACCGTAACACCTTTTATCAAAGCGATATGTCATTTGCTACTGTGTTGTTAATATGTTCATACCTTATCGGCCCTTTTTACGCCGGCCCTAATGTGGTGTTAATTTTGATGCGCGGCGTTAAAAGGGCCGGCGTTAAAAGGGCCGGCGTAAAAAGGGCCAAAAAAATGGAAATTTCTCAAAAAATCGGCGTTATTTTTTAAAGTTGAAATTAAGATTTTACAGGTCTTAATTCTAATATATTTCATTATGAGCTTTATAGAATTTGACTTCAGAGGCTTTTGAAGTAAAAAAACTGACAGTAATATGCAGTAACTGAAGATTTTTTTCTCGATAGTTCGTAAAACCTCTACAAGATCTTTGTATAGAACAAATGTTACCTTAGGAGAAATCATATTTGCAGGAGAATTTCTCGAGTTTCATAAAACAGTTTATGAATTTGCAACGGCCAACAGAGGTTATCACGTTTATCGTAATTCAACATGGAGAAATGTTGCGCTACATCAAGTGGAGGTTTTAAAGAAACTAGTACAACTAGCCGCCAAGGCGGCGTCGCTCGCCGCCGATGTTCACCTACTCTGAATCACTGTATCAATAAACGTCAAACTTCCTTATAAACGGCTCGTACAACTTGTGTTCAACCAGAAGCATATTCGAAGTCACAACCTCTGATAAAACCAATCTTTTATCAGTGTAACAATACACTCAAAATGTAGAGAGAGAAAACTTCAACTTTTTATTAGCTTTTGTTTTAAAAAAGTTACGCACTCTAACATGGGTGCTATCAAACGTAAGGGGGAAATAGTTTCTCTTCTTAAAAACATCACGACGGAGGAGAGAAAAAAGGCACGTGCTAAATGAATAAATAGAATAAAAAACGTTCGATCAGAACGCTTAACAATTAAAAGAAGAAATTAATTTGTTAAAAGAAAAGCAAAAAAAAAAAAAATTTGTTTTGATATAATTCTCTTTTTTTACCTATCGGTTTTTAAACATTTTGATTGCTCAAAAAAAAAGTTCACCCGTCTCAGACAGTCAGGCAAGAGATAGTGGCAAACCGCACATGCTGCCACGTTCTGCCACTGCTGCGCTTTTTGTCCAAAATGTTTAATCAGTTAGTTTCTTTGTATTTTGTTGATGTACTGTGGTCAAAGTCAACGTGGAATATAAAACTAATAATAATAATAAAAACAAAACGTTATTCCTATTAGCTCATCAGCCAAAAAAAGTCACGTTCGATTGGGGTGGCAATGTATTTGCTTCGAACTCACGTCGCACACAAAAAAAGAAATAATTTCGCTCACAACTCATCTACCATTTTGCGTCACTTACAAACAAACAAACAAACAGACAGAGAATCGGCTATTAATATATAGATGTCAAGGGACATTGACCCATATTGCTGCATGATAACGATAACAAGAATCGACAGAATTGGTGATGTCACGGTCACATACCAAGAGAGCTTTCTAGATTTGTTTTTTATTTCCTCCACGAAGGAGGATCTGTTACTGGTACAGTCGCATGTCTAACGCCAAATGTGTCACCTATTCCAGAAGGAGGGCTTGAGATCCCCATTCTAATGCATTTTGTTCATGAAAACGGTGTGATACTAAAAAAGATGAAACGCTTTGTAGGTGATCAAACTTTAGATGTGAAAGAACTCTTTGGAGACAGTCAGATGAAGGGGAAGTTGAAGCAGAAATAGAATCAGATGACGATGAGGGAATTATAGAAAATCATGAAAGCATTAATGAAAAAGAGGACGAAATAATTGTAATAGATTAAGTCTTACGACGTATTAAATGATATATATTAGAAGATATTTATAGTACTAGCATGTAGCTTTAGCTAAAAATGCCCCGGCCCTCAAGCATTCCAATTTGTACACACAGCAAGCTATACATTGCAAGCTAAACAACGGAAACAAAAACAAAGAAATCTTTGTTAATTTTGGTTATCTCTTGTTCCTATGTCACACTGATGCTAATTTATGCCTTTCAAAAAGTGTAATTAAGGCTTAACAAGTAATATCAGAAAGTATTGGCTACAAACAAAAGAGATGTGTGAACTGAAACCATGGTTACATATTTTATAATCAAAATAAGATAAAAATTTGTTAAAGAAATTCTGTAAAAGCCAAAAGAAAGAAAAAAAATTTTTCAAAAAAAAATTAAAGCGAAAAATCCATTAGAAATGAAACTTCGATTCGAAACAAGAATTATAGCCAAAGTTTACATAAAAAACAAGAAAAAAATATAAGAAGGTTTTATTGATCATGATCACACCAGGTTTGGGGGACAGAAAAAAGAAGGAAAACACGAAGAACGACGATTTGTTGGCTTTCTTGCATACACAGAAATCCAATTAAAATCTTTTTAAGGCAAGATCTGCCAAAAATCAGTGCATTGAATAAAATTCATCGAACGAAAGATTATTTAGAGCTAAAACATATACAAAAATAGAATGTTGTTGGCAAAATTTCAGATTTCAAGCTGTGCTTCAAAATCCTAGTCGTTCACTTCCCTGAAACAACACAAAAGTAATTTGAAAAATGTCTAAGCAATTTTAGCATACGAACTTCCTAAATAACATAGTATAATATAATAATAAATCAGGAAAGAGATACGAAAAAACATTCCACTTGCAGTACCATGCTTTGAAACGGGAAAAAAAGCAAAGTCAGCTAATTAATTGTTTTCCACCGTGTAACGTCAACACGAAAGTTGGAAGATGATGATGATGATGATGATGATGAACAAAATCGGAAACTGACATTCGCCTATCTCGTGAAACTACTATGCCTCCTCGCTCGCTTACGCTCGCTGCGGGGGCAATAAGTTAAAATTTGAACAGAAAAAGTGAAAAATAGTGCTTAAAATAATTGCGTAAATAACGGCCCTAAGTGGCGTTAAGGCAAAATCTTGGGGTGGCGGAAAAAAGGTCAGCGTAAAAAGGCCCGGCGTTAAATTAGGGCCGGCGTAAAAAGGGCCGATAAGGTAGTTGATCGGTAGTTGTTTTCTTTAAATATTTTTCTTAATCTTCTTGTTGACAACACCTTTACTTAATAATCATGGCGTACCGATAGTAGGTTCAGTTGCAAAACAATTTTCTGTTCGATATTCCTGTATATTAAGAAAGGCAAACCAACCACGACTGAAAGAAAGCAGGGTACCCGTAATACTAACAGTCTAGTAAATTTATGAAAACACTTAAAAACCTTAAGCAGTCTCCCAGAATTATAAAGAAAAACCCTAAATTATCGTAAAAACAACCTTTAGTATAATTTCTTGATTTTCTTGATTTCTTGATCATGCATAAAACATGTAAAACTAGCCCATGTAAAATAAAACTCTATTGAAACGCAGGACATGCTTTCCTGACAAAGGATTGTTGACATAATTGTTTCTAACAATAAATTTGAAAGGTTAAAGAAGTGAGTTTTAATCGGACAAAATTTAGAAAAATCTTTATGGTAAGGAAATGGTGGACTTTTAATGGCAACTAACTGGTTTTATGATAGATATATCTTTATTGCTACTTACCATTTTCTACGTCTCTTGCCAATTCCTTGTAAAGTTCATCTTTTAACGCGTCTAACAAAATGGCTTTTTGGTTTGCTGTATTTTTAGGTGCTAAATTAAAAAACAAAAAAAACAAATAAGATCACAAAACGCAATGGTAAAAATAATGAGATTCAAGTTTCTATACATATCACTGACCTGCACTGCAAATGACAATAGTTGCAAGAATTGCGATAATAGTCAGTTGTTTCATCGTGATTTGAAGACTTCTAGATGCTTCTTTCTGATTAAACTATCTTCTGATTGCCAGTATGTTGAACTGATTTCATTTTCCTGACCATCCTTTTTATAGGTTAATAACACACACATCATATTATTGGAAGAAAAATTAATTCGATGCATCATGGTCTTGTGATCGTCAATTTGGTTTTGTTATAGAAACGAAACTTATTTGATATTGAATTTAGATATCTGTCATAGTGACAATTAGGGTTAGGGTAGTGCAATGACGTCGTAAACAATAGATTCAGAAAACGTTTCAGCAATATTCAGAAGCGGTAAACTATGTTGTCATTTCGGACGGTCACGTAGAATATTACGTTTTCTCACATGTATGGGACCACTTAAGATCATATTTTTCTCTTTTCCTCTCAATAGAGAGATTATTAGAAGTATATGTATTCGCCTTTAGTAATTGTTTACAACATAATCCATAAAATTACAAGATAACGTCATAAACAATAAAAGCTGGATAATGTAGTAATAAATATCGATCCTATTTCAGAGTCATCTAGTGGAAAAGAAATATTATCCAGAGATCCCAAGAAAGCATCGTGCTTTATCATGGGCACCCTTTACACTGTGGTCTACGTGGACCTGGTAAAAATAGTGAAACGTTTACAGAAAAAAAGTCTTATTACGTATCTTCATAAGTCTTTACAATGTTAAATAAAAGTTAGCAATGTTAGGAGTAATACAAAATAAGGAAAAATATATACAACAACGGAAAAGAGTTTACTTAAAAAAAGAACTTTCTTGTAGTTCTAGACAAAGTTCTTTGCATTGTTTTTTAAATGCACTGTTATATGTTGCAGTTCAATTTTTTGTTTGAGCAATGAGTTCCATGGCAGTGGTCCTCAATAGTTAATAGAGTACTAACACATTTCCTTAAATATTGTTGGCTTATAAAAGGTGTTTTTCGCTGCTTTTGTATTGTATTTGTTTGCAGTTAACCGAAACTGATCTTTAAATATTTCTGGCACATTTGAATGTTTGACTCTGTGGATAAATAATAGTGTCTGATAGATATTCAATTGATAGACATTTAGTAATTTTATTTCTTTCATGAGCGGCTGGGAAGGATACCCTATGCTTTTGGCATCTATGTAAAGTCTTAAGTTTGGTCTTGTTCGTACTAGATTATCAGCAGGGATACAAACCACTTTTAGTGAAATAATGTAGAAAGTGGAGGAAGCGTATTGTGATAGATTTGTGCATGGCAAACCATTTATCAACTTATTTAAATTTTGAAACTGTTATAACCACAACTATCAGCACAGTGAAGTGTCGTAAAAAGTAATTTCAATAAACTCTCAAGCGATGATTTAATTTGAACTTTAGATTAGTTATCAAATGTTAAATACGTTTTTTTTCTTCGACACTATAACTACATCTACGTCAGCACATTTTCTTAAGAGCTATATATGGCTTTCGTAATTCAAACCGACGTTCTCATACAGGCTTTTTTTATATAAGAACCAGTAAAATCTGACCTGAGGCTGGCTTTTCTTATTTTTTGAGTCATTTTCAACCTGAATTGTTCTTATTTTGTACTTAGCTTTAAGAACACAGCTTCAGATTTCAGCCTTAATTCCAGTAAAATTAAAATAAATCTTTTTAAAAGCAACTGGTTCAAAGCATCGTTGCTGTTCGGTAATTACCCGATATGAGTATGCAAGGTGAACAAAACAATCTTCTAAACCATTTCCCAGCGAGAGAATCCACATCAGGATCGTTAAGAAATTAGTGAGTATCCAAACTTATTTTTCAATTTTCTGTTCTTCTACTTTTCTATTTCCTACAAAAATTACATTACGAGAAAGACCAAAAAATAAGGATTCCATCGATATGAAATTTATAAAAATTCATTGGATATTTTCTTCAAAAATGCGATGGAAGTTTTTGAATCCAACGTTTTGAAACACACTGAATAATTGCCCCCGCAGCGAGCGTAAGCGAGCGAGGAGGCATAGTAGTTTCACGAGATAGGCGAATGTCAGTTTCCGATTTTGTTCATCATCATCATCATCATCATCATCATCATCATCATCATCCAACTTTCGTGTTGACGTTACACGGTGGAATACAATTATTAGCTGACTTTGCGTTTTTCCCGTTTCAAAGCATGCTACTGTAAGTGGGAGACAGAATGTTTTTTCGTATCTCTTTCCTTATTCATTATTATGATATATTATGTTATTTAAAAAGTTCGTATGCTAAAATTAATTAAACATTTTTTATATTACTTTTCCGTTTTTTTAGTGAAGTGAACAACAAGGATTTTGAAACACAACTTGAAATGTGAAATTTTGCCAAGCATACATTTTTATGTTTTGTATATGTTTTAGCTATAAAACTTTCGTTCAATAAATTTTATTAAATGCACTGATTTTTGGTGGATCTTGCCATTTTAATTGGATTTCTGTGTATGCAAGAAAGCCATATTACAAATTCTTGTTTTTCTTCTTTAACTGTCTTCCCCACAACTCATGATCAATAAAACCTTTAATTTTTTTCTTCCTATTTTATGTAAACGTTGGCTATTTTTTGTTTAGAGCTAAAGTTTGAAACACAAATTTCTAATGGATTTTTCGCTTTAATATTTTTTTTTGAGAAAGTGTTTTTTTTTCTTTTGGCTCTTACATAATTTTCTTTAACAAATTTTACTTTGATTATAAAATACGTATCCATGTTTCAGTTCACACATTTCTTTTGTTTGTAGCCAATACTTTCTGATATTACTTGTTAAGCCTTATTTACACTTTTTGAAAGGTATATTAGCATCAGTGTGACATAGGCCTAAGAGATAAAAACTAGCAAAGTTTTGTTTGTTTTTGTTTCCGTTGTATAGGCTTGCAATGTATAGCTTGCTGTGTGTATAAATTGGAATGCTTGAGCGCGGGGGCATTTTTAGCTAAAGCTACATGCTAGTATTTAATACTATAAGAACGAAATGTTTTTGCAACGTCAACACAACTTAATACCGACTGAAATCTAAACAATTTCAATGAAACCATGATGGTCTTTTAGTGCAGCGATGATGTAGTGGTTAGTACCTTTGAGTGCGACCGCTGCGACCCGTGTTCGAGTCCAGTCATTTTGTATCTCAATACACCACTCCGATGCGCTTTAAAAGCAGCGTGAGAAACATCCGATATTCCTAGTAGCTTTCGGGATATTAAGCTCCTAAACATCCCGCTCTATTAGTTAGAAACGTTACTGGGATTTGTAGATGGCATAACTTCGTCTACTAATTTGTTTCTACCATTTTATATGATTGAGAATAGGAAACAGGTCAGAAGTAACAACACTTAGGGGCTGATTACATGATCCGGCGTAGCCGGGATGAAATTTCATCCCGCCTTGTCGAGATAAATTTCAACTCGGTGTTACATGCAAAATTTTCATCCCGTTTAGGCGGGACGGGACAAAACTAACCCTTTGTGTTTTGAATTTTTGACAACCTGCGCATGCTCAAACCTCAAACAAAGCGATTATATGGGGAAATTTCATCCCGCCTAACAACCGAGATCCCGGCTCTTGATAGCCGAGATCTCGGATAAAGGCGGGATGGAAATTTTATCATGTAATTGCGATGGGAAATTTATGAAGATTTGACCAGGAAGCCAAGACCTCCGCAAGGCGGGATGAAATTTCATCCCGGCTAACCGGGATCATTGTAATCAGCCCCTTACAGTACACATCCATTAATTCGAATGCTGCTTAATTCGAGCATTCTTTATTTCGAAGAAATTCTTCAGTCCCTCTTGAGTATGGCCTAATAAAGTCTTATACTTTGTGCCGCTTAATTCGAACTCCGTTAATTCGAACATTTCGTTAATTCGAACATTTTTTTCGGTCATATCTTTTTAGCATAGGGCTAAAAAACCACTCGTTTATTCGAACTTCTGCGCACTACTAATCTAAAACTGTAGTGAAAATGAAAGAATTTTTCTTTTATGGTGGTAAAATTTCTTTCACCTTTTCAATAAATTGTACACACTTAGTAAAATGAAGTTTTACAAGGTATTTAGATTCCTTCTTTATCACCAAGATTAACTTTTTTCTCGGTTTGCAGCTATTGTCATCGCTTGCATGAAGAAAGAATGAAATTGTTTTTGCAAAATGGCCGGTCTTTCCTTTTGTCATAACAACCACAACATTGTTCTATGTTACTGCAGCAGCGTATTTGTCAAATTCATTTTCTGGTTTTACTCGATTTAGAACTTTTTAAATTTTTGGCTGCCATATTTCCATATAAGCATGGTAACCTATACGAAGAGATTATGTTTTCCTTCAATACAATAAATTAGTAGCTCTTCTTCTATCACAAATTCCATGGCTTTGCAAAGGATTGCACAAAATGTTTGATTCTGGAAACGTTCGATTTTTAAGACATTGGATTTTGAATTTATATTTCTTTCATTCTTTCCTCTCACTTCTTCTCGTTTGCTGTCAACGTGCAAGGAAGATGTAAGAAAATCTATCTGAATTCTCACTTTTCCCAATTATCCGATAATTCGAACAAATTTTTCGGTCCCTTGGGTGTTCGATTTAACGGATGTGTACTGTATTATGCCATTCCTCTTTTACGCCAGATTATGTTAAATATTTTGTAAAGGTACATGCAACTTAGTTGAGTTTGTGAATTATTCCCTACAAACCCATGAAAACCTTCATATTGACCTTCGAAATAAGATGATGTTTCTGTTGAAAAGGTTCTGAGGTAACTGCAGAGTTGAAACAGCTAAAAGTAAATGTTTTTTTTACCTGTTGCCTTAAGTGATAATCACAGTATCACGTTGGTTTTGGGTCTTGTGAAAACGAAAACAAACACGAACACGAAAACTTTTTCTAGTCTATTAAATTAAATTTCGCAGGTTTTTTGACACGTGAAAGTTTCTGACACATTAAAGTTTCTGCCCTTAAAGTAGTGTCGAGCAGCATAACCAGTACACACACAGCGTGTGCTTATAGTCTTCGCGTGGTCTTCTTCTTCTTTAACACGTGTGCGTGCGTCTTACATCTTCTCTGAAAATTAGAGGAATATTCTGTGAGACCTATACTACACGAGTTTCAGCAACTCGATTGTTCTTGAAATCAGGGATTATGAACTGGTTGAGCCTATAAGTCGGGAATTTCCAAAAACAATTGTACGCAAATCAGACAGAGCATAACTGATGTAAAATAAGTATGCACACAACTTTAACATGTAACTTCATAACTATTGGTTGTACAGCGATATTCCTTTGATTTTCAAACCTTGATCGTATTAGTTATTTATTCAGTTTGCGCTACCTACTATATTGTTAAACTATTTGAATGAACCACCCTCCGATTATTTTGTTAATAACTTTTTTAATATCAGAGGTATCGTTATGAAACTTTGCGACTTTTCCTTAACTTTCTATTTGAAAAATTTTGTTCATCTGCAGCATTTGGGCCATTGTTTAAGGCTGACAGTACCAAAAAAATAGCATTTTTTTCTTTTGAAGGCAAGTCATGTGATAAATCATTGCAAACGTATTTTCATGCTGCATTGATTTATGCAACTTATTTACTTGTAAACCTATATATTCCATCCAAAACCTTCACCAATACATATACATGATGTAGACGATTCCTATCGTATAAACAAAAACGTTCAAACGTAATAAATAAAGTTGCTTTTGTTCCAGTTATATCGAAAAGTTTTGGTATGAGGTCAAGCGTTTGGTATTCCCACTAAATGGATCACTTGTAGAAAGGCGCCGAACCGGAAAAAAAATTTTGATGACTCAAAGTGGAAACCGAGTTTAAATGGACCGAAATCATTTCCTTTTTATTCCGGAGTGAGCTCACTCCAATGTTATAACAGATGCGTGGACACAAAATACCACCAGCGAAAAAAATTTCGGTGTAAAACCTATCCGCGAAGTATCACTATCGTCAAAATCTTATTTCTCATTCAACTTTATACAACCTAACTTTCACGGTCTTCTATAAAAGTAAACACGAACTTTTGTTAGAAATGATTCGCTATTTTTCTGGTAAAGAAAATGAATTGGTTAAAGCATCTTTTATTTATTTATTTCATTTTTTTAGTTATGTTATTTAGCGAGACTTCTGGTGATTGCTGCTCAGGTAACCGTCATATAAACTTTAGTAACACTTCATATAAACTGATAATCAGTTTGTCATAATTTTAGTCGAAAGACAGGAGTTCGACATGATCAAACCATTTATATTGCTTATATCTTTATTATAAACGAGTTATCGCGTGGCAAAAGATGCATTGATCATAAAAATCCAGGCGTGGCATATTTCAATTACGCTCTTGGTTTATTACCATCGTAATGAACGATTAGACATATTAATGATTAATCATAAGCTTCTGTAGGGCTCCGTAGAAGATGGTAGAGTTGCTAATGAATAAATCCTTACAACGCCATTAGAAACTTCACACAAACACTCAAGATAAGCCTTAAACTAACAAGATTCGCAAAAATGCGACTATATATTTCCCCACAGTTGCAAACATTTTATTAATTATTGTGTGTACATTGATAACCATGAGAAAAATGTATCATTAAATAATTACAGTATAACTACCATCCACCTGATACTCAGATTGAATTTAATACCACAAAAAACTTACTTTGAACTTATTATGAAATGAAGTTGTTCACGGTCAAACGATAAGGTTTCTCTTAAAATTTTTTGCTGCGGAGTTAAAAAGTGACCGAGAAGTTACTATGGACACGTAGCTAAAAATTATAAGACCTAAATGCGACTAATATTTTCCCTTAAACAACTGCATATCAACAAACCCATCAATGTGTAAGACAATTTCATCATAATAAAATATGTATGATCTTTATTGTTGCAGAAGCTTGACAAGTTTCCTATTTGTAACTCAAATAAAACTATCTTACAACATCATACAATCAAATTTGTATACAGGTTTTCTGTACAAAAGAAGAAAAGGAAATTGTTAAACATAATTTTGATACTTTCGGAAGCAAATAACTATTAAAAGTAATCAAAATCTCTACTAACAAATATTACGTGTAACATTTCAAATTAGGACAGAATAGTTATTTTCAAAAAAAAGATGAGCTTAAAGTGACAATTTATAAAACCAAATTCAAGTATTCAGAATAAACATCTCTGTTCAAAAAAATTTGTTCACATTCATTGTTTATTCTGTGGTAAAATGACCTTCATATATAAATCCCAAATGGAAAAAAAAACAAACTTTGGTAGTGAAACTACATATCCATAACCAAATCACTACATAGCTGAAAGTAGAAGTTCGTGTTCCGGCTTGATTTAATTTACAGACTGTCATTATTTGTATTGTGTTTTGAATTACGTTCGTTGTTCATACAGGAAAATTGACAGTATATACATATATTAAATTTTGCAAAATAAAATATGATATACAGTATCAAAACAGTATACGGGATCATGGAATTCATCCATAGTAAACTATGTTTCTGTTGTTGGATTAAATGACTATCCAGGGAAGCACACTCGACCAGATTCTTTCAAGTTATTATGTGTCTAAATCCTGTGTTTTAAAATATTATATGTAATTGGTTTTCTGAACTTCTTATTGCATATACAACATCATGTTTTTACTTGCTGTTTTTGTATGTACTTTTTGAATTAACAAACTGGTTGAACTGGTTGTTCTCCACATTAACAGGGTTTCCTTCCATGGCTGGTACATCCAGTCGTGCTTTCTCAGTTCAGTTGGGCTATACATTCATTATATTAGGGTGTAAAAGAAAAATAAATCTTCAGCCTGGCTATTGATAATGAACTTTCACCTTTGCACTGAAACCACAGCTTCAATGGTTTGCTGTTCGAAGCAAATTAATTACCAATCATCATAACATTGTTATCAACAAAAACAAAACATCATTGATATATACATCAATTTTTTCTGGTTTTTACACGTTCATTCAAAAGTTTTTACAAAGCTTTTTAAGACAACACCGAACTAAAACGATTCATTTCCATCATTTAACGTTTCATCTATTGAATCATTTTAAGAGCTAGCAGGAAAAAAAGCAAAAATCTTCCACTGCTCCACTGACTGAAAAAAATGGCGTGCTGTAGACTAGCCTCTATTCTTATCTACTTTGGCTAGGCGAAAATTCAATACCGAACCGCGACTATAAAAGTGAACGGAGAAGGAGAAGGAGGAGAAGGAAAATGCCGGTTTTAACATATATTTCGCCCTATGGGGAAATATATAATAATGTGTCATACAAAAAAAGGTAAATGTTGAGTTGAAGTAGTTCTCAGCAGACAAAATCGTCAAAATGTCAAAGCGTCGAAGAGCATTTTTGTTGAAATAGTGCGTATATTTCTTTAGAAATGCACTCCTTCGCAGAGATTTTTTAACAAATTTGCCCACACAGTTGAGTCTTATAAATCAGCTTTATGAATTTAACTGATATAATATCTACTTAACCCACAACAGAAACTGAACTTATCAGACAACTCAATCATATGAGTGCCATAATGATTACAGAGATCAGCATGAAGATATGTACTTATATGTTTCTATGTTGATGATGGCAATGTTCGAGAAGAACGACTTCATGTTGTCATTATGAGAAAAGTTTCCATCGGTGGTCTTCTGTTGCTTTTCATACATTAGAACGATAGGTACTTTGGATACAAATAATACTATAATTTTTAATATGGAAAATTATAATTTTTAACATTTCATACAGTTTCACTTCAATTTTCCCATGCGAATCTATCGCAGTTACATCCTGATGGATAGCTAGGCTCTTCCCCCTTTGTCACGAGCTTTGTTAATCTGGACAAATGATAACGACCACATTTTTTGGTGCAACTCCAACTGAATAAAAATCTTTTTTCGCGGGTTGGAATATCATCACGTTCCATGTCATCATCTAGAAAATATACGTACAGTAGGCATGATAAAGAACCGAGTTTAGCCAGAGTGAAACATCTTCACTCTTCAATTAATGGCGTTCCGATAATACATTCAGTTGCAAAATAATTTTCTGATCGAGATTGCTGTATATTTAAGAAGGCGAACCAACCACGACTGAAAGGAAGCAGGGTACCCGTAATACTAGGAGTCTAGTAAATTCATGAAAACACTTTGCACATTTGACATCACAGATGTTTCTTAATTGTTTTCTTTTGAATACAATTAAAAACCTAATCTGCTGACACATCAAAATCATAAGTTTGTCACCAGCGACTCTCTGAATCAACTATTCATTATTAATCCGTGGACATCTCAGTTTGTAATTAAGAATATGTGATTCTCTTTCGAAACTGGGTAATCAATCATATATGCAACCCAAAATATCGGGATAATGTGAAGCATAACCTTGAACTCTGATTTTGAACCTAAACTTCAACCATTAAAATTTTTTAAAAAATAAGATGTTCCTTTGTTGTAACCTTCTCAGGGTTTCCCCGTCGAAGTAATATTTTAACAAAAGCGATTATTGTTATAATCAAATTTCTTGGCACATTCGGTGTAGAATGCTGAGATTCAATATCTTAAAAACCTTAAGCTGTCCCCTAGAATGACATGGGAAAATCCAAAACTATCGCAAAAAAAAAAATGTTTTGTATAATTCCTTCATTTTCTCCCAGGCATAGAACATGTAAAATTAGCCCATGTGAATGAAACTCTAGTGAAACGCAGGACATGTTTTCCTGACAAAGGAATGTCGACATAATTGTTTCTAACAATAAATTTGAAAGGTTAAAGAAGTGAGTTTTAATCGGACAAAATTTGGAAAAATCTTTATGGTAAGGAAATGGTGGATTTTTAATGGCGACTAACTGGTTTTATGATAGATATATCTTTATTGCTACTTACCATTTTCTACGTCTCTTGCCAATTCCTTGTAAAGTTCATCTTTTAACGCGTCTAACAAAATGGCTTTTTGGTTTGCTGTATTTCTAGGTGCTAAATTAAAAAAAAAAAGAAGATAAGATCGCAAAACACATTGATAAAAATAATCAGTTTCAAACGTTAGCTTCTATACATATCACATACCTGCACTGCAAATGACAATAGTTGCAAGGAATGCGATAATAGTCAGTTGCTTCATCGTGATTTGAGGACTTCTAGATGCTTCTTTCTGATTAAACTGTCTTCTGATTGCCAGTATGTTGAACTGATTTCATTTTCCTGACCATCCTTTTTATAGGCATCATATCATATCATATCATCATACATCATATCATGTATCATATTACTGGATGCAAAATTAAGACGCCTTCATTGTTTTGTCATCGTCAACTTGGTTCAGTCATAGAAACGAAACTTATCGAATATTGAATTTAGATATCTGTCATAGTGACATTTGTTAGTGCAATGACGTCATAAACAATAGATTCAGAAAACATTTCAGCAATATTCAAAAGCGGTAAACTATGTCGTCATTTCGAAATGTCACGTAGATCGAGTTTTTTTTTTTTTTAATCGATATATTTCCTACATCCATCAATATGGTTCTTCTTACAGAGAAAGCGTATGGGATAAAATATATATACATATATGCATGGTGTAACGTATAATGTATAAAAACGTATAATAATAAATATTACGGGCATAACTTATACAAAATTTGATTAAATTAAGAAATAGGCTAAAAAGTGTGGTAGAAGGGTTGATTGGGTGTCGCAGTGAATATGAAGCTTGAAATATCAAATAATTGTAACTTTGGTTACAAATGATTTGAAATGAGTTTATTGGAGGGTACATGAACTTATATGATTACATTGTGTGTGTGTAACAGTTCTACTAGGTGTTCTACTTTTATTACGTTTTCTCACTTGCATGGAACCACTTAAGATCATGTTTAGCTCTGCTCCTCCATAGAGAGTTTATCAGTAGACGTATGAAGGTTTTTTTAGTGAAATATGTAAATAGTGGAGGAGTCGTATTGTGACAGATTTGGGCATGGCAAATCATCCATCAACCTATCTAAACTTCGATACCTGTTATAACCGCAGCTATCAGCACAGTGAAGTCATAAAAAAATAATTTCAATAAATGATATTTATCATTTTAACTTTAGATTAACTTTAGATTAGTCATCTATGTTTTTTCCTTCGACATCTATAGTTACATCTACGTCAGCAAATTTTCTCAAAAGCTATTGTTTTAGTATTTCAAACTGACGTTTTCACAATTGTTCTCATAAAGGATTACGGAGGTGTATGTATAATATGTAACATTAGAACGAAATGTTCTTGCAACGTCAACACAAATTGCTGCCGGCTGAAATTTAAAGAATTTCAATGGAACCATCGTGGTTCCACTTCTCGTTTAAGTCGTGTAACTAACAGTCAGGGCAAAGTCGTTTACCACCCATCAAAAGCGTACATCCATCTTTTTCGGTAAATATAAAATCTTTATGGATACCAGTCAAAACGTAGCACCATCTTGTAGAAGTCGAAACATTGATCAACAAAATATATCTCTTCAACCAAATATTTTAATGAAATCACAGCTCCCAATCTCCAATATTTTTTGCCTATTTATTTTGCCACCTCATCACCGATATTGCAGGCTCTGAGGAACATCAGGTATTCCTATTATCTTTCGGAATATTAAGCTCCTCAACGTCCCTAGTTATAAACCATGCTGGATTTGTATATGGCATCAATTCGTCTACCATTTCGTATGATTGAAAATTGGAAACTGGACAGAAGTAAGAAGTAACTATGCCGTTCTTCTTTTACACAAAATTATGTTAAATATTTTGCAAGGATACATGCAACTTAGTTGAGTTTGTGAATAATTCCCTACAAACCCATGAACACCTCCACATTGACATTTTAATAAGCATGAAAAATAATGATGATGTTTCTGTTACAAAAATGGTAACTGAAAAAAGGTTCTGAAGTAACTGCAGAGTTGAAATAGTAAAGTAAATGTTTTTTAAGTGTCGCTGTAAGTGGTAATCACAGTATCACAGTATCACGTTGCTTTTGCGTCTTGTGAATAGATGGATGTCATGTTTAAATTTACTTCAAACCACTTTTACACCACAAAAATGTATTCAAAGATTCACAAAGATTTGGAGCTAAAGACACCATTGCGGTGTACAGGGTGTCCGGCTAAAACGACTTTAAAATGAGTATTTTTAAATATTTATTCGTTCATTAAGATTTTTATACCGTTTGGTTGATATTTTTCCAAGCTTTCCAAAATTGTATAATTTAGTCAAAAATTTAAGAAATTTCTTATCAAATGATGCAGAATTCAAGTTTATTAGAACAACAAATAAAAAATATTGTAAATAGCACTGATGATGGAAAGACTTCCGAAAACTTTAGCTATTTTAAACTTTTCTGTTATCCTTTAAATTTACCATATTTATCATGGCGCATGTTTACAACCATAAAAATCAACATATAGCACTTCTTCTATACTTTCATATTTCGATATTTTCTTAGAAAAACTATGTACATAACAGAAGAAATCTCAAATATAATATTTGAATATCAGTTAGTCTATTTCTACGTCTTCGTCTTCTTCTCGATCCGAGTCAATGAGAAGATTGGGATCGTATTCGACATCACACTCGTAAATATTGTAAATTTCCTTAAAAAAAAAAAGAAAAGCTCAAAAACATTCTTTCAAAATTATTCTAGTAATAATTAATCCATTATCTGAGGAAATCTAGACAATAAGCCACTAGCCTCATGCTTATAAAAATGCCGTGGATTCCTATTTCCCGACATAACGTATCGGAGCTTAGAGCGTCTGAATCTAGGCTCAGGAAACTTTGTTATTTTCCAATAACCGTCTGGGCGCCTGTTAGGGGATGGCGCTTATTAAAGTAATTTTGAATTTAGGGAGGCGTTTATTAGAGGGGCGCTTAAGAGAGGAAATACGGTATTTAAACAGTAGTAGTTCTGGTTGTAATGCTACTTTCTGTTTTCACCTCAACCACTATCAAGCTTTGTAGGAAATTAGTTGAACCACAGGTGATCTGTCAACTGATTGACTGCATCGTATTGGTAAATCCGCATACCTATTTCCCCTAACATGTGCTGTCGGTGATGAGAATCTGAATAACCATCTCAAAATAAGCATAAACTTAAAATCCTTTTTATGAAAATTGATATTGAAATCAAGTAAAATATTTTAAATGATTTTTCAAGTTCAAGATCTTCATAACTAAAATAATAAGACACTAGTAATATTATAATCCATGTTTAAAAATTTAAAAAAGGACTGTTATTCTAATGAGCTACTCATATACTTTGAACTGTATTTGAATATCTTTGGGGATTTGAGTATCACTGGGTATTTGATGAATTCATGACTAAAGAAAATGGGTTTTTCTCTAATTCTCGATGTTTTTGAAATAGCATTTCTAATAAAAATATGTGTTTTAATCGTAACGTAAAAAGGGATATATATATATATTGTAGTAATTTTCATTTGAGCAACATCTTTATTAAATCTTTAGATTCTCTTCTGACCATAAGCTTCATGGCCTAAATCTGTAAACATTTTTGAGTTAGTGATCATTTGGTGGTTATGTCAGTTTTCACCAAGGTTTGAAATTCTTAGAAAAACAGTCAGAGTTGAACATTTTATTCTAAAGTTAAAAATTCCTGATAAGAAGCTAAAAACAAAGATTTTTTCAATCAGGAAACGCTACTTTCTAGATATGAAGGCTACCACGAACTTCAAAGGAGGCACACAAACTAATTAGCTAAATGCATGGAAATGCTGCAATCTTATACTCAAATATGTTCTAAACTTCTGAAGGTTCCTTATCAAAATTCTTTTGCGTTTCTAACTCTATGAGCTTTTCCACTTGTTAATAGTTTCTTCAACAATTGGATTTAGACCATCAAAATTTCGTCTTTTCATTGTTATATTTCTTTCTTTGATAATTCAAAATGAGAATCTACGGATAATGAGACAGTCTATATAACTAGTAAAAAAGGAAAACGTTAATCTTCACGCATGAAAGAAACTTTGGGCAATTATAATTTCAACCTTTCCATCAATATTTTATACAGTTTTGCATCATTATTCCCATGCAAATTTATCACAGTTGCATCCCGATGGATAATGACATCTGCCCATTGTCAATGATTTGATTCTGCACCAATGATAACTAGCACAGGATTTGGTACATCTCCAATTGAATAAAAATCTTTTCTGTCGGACATCATCAGATTCGTAATCCATTTCATCATCTAGAATAAGCACAAAATACCGAATATAGATAGGTTTGACTGAAATAATAGCTAATGCCATTGATTTGTTATATGCACATCGTATTTCGACAAGGAAAGTATAAAGAGTTGTTTATTAAAAATGATAGATCTTTAATGGCAATTTTTTTCCAGCTTACCATTTTTCACATCCTTTTCCAATTCCTCATAAATTTCATCCTTTAGCGCGTTTAGCAAAATAGCTTTTTGGTTTGCTGTATTTCTGGACGCTAAATAAAGGAAGATGCAGATGCAGATTGCAGAACTTAACACTTCGGTAAGAAAGTTAAAGCTTTTGTCTGTATAAGAAGAAAACATTAGTTTTATACATAATACTGACCTGCATTGCAAATGACAATAGTTGCAAGAAATGCGATAATAGTCAGTTGTTTCATCGTGATTTGAGGACTTCTAGATGTTTCTTTTTGAGTTTAACCTTCTTCTGATTGCCAGTATGTTGAACTGATTTCATTTTCCTGACTATCCTTTTTATAGGCAAACAACACACACATCATATTACTGGATGCAAAAATGATTACACGTCTTGTATTGTTATTTTTTTTAATACTACATTTTTTGTTATCGAATCGAAACTTGGAGATATGAAACTAGTATAGCTAATTCAAATAATATCACAACGTATTACATTTGATACTTCTCATAATCACAAGTTTCAATATGATGACGTCATAACAAGTAGTTTCAAAATACACTTTAGCTGTGTTTATTCAAACATATGTTTATAAACTCGATTGTCTTTTTGTACTTGAGCTACTAGGATCGCAAACATTTACTTGTACCAAGTCGGAAGAATTTTTGATGGGTTTTGATGATCTGAAAGGAGGAAATGATTGTAAAATCGAAAGTAATGTAGTTGATATAAAGGCCCATTTTTATTGTCATGTGAAAAAAATGAAGGCAAATCGTATATATAGCTTCATTTTACAAGTTGAATCTTTTTATTTTTTTCATGGTACCTCTTACTCTGTGTCGCTTCATCCTACTGACTTACAAACGAAAACAGAAGAGAGAAGTATATTCTATCAACAACACCTTATAATGTGTTTGGTATAGGTTTTCATAAAGGTTTCTGCTGTTTCAATGAGAATTCTGCCAAAAATGAGAATTCTGTCCAAAAACTTTTTTATAAGCCCGTTTATGATCTCTTCGGAGAAATCATAGCATGTCAGTTAATTGACTTTTAAGAATTTAATGAACCAAATCGTTGAGTTTTTCTTTAATATCTTTTCGAAGAACAAATATTTTGGCAAACATTTTATATTAATAAATAGAGCATGAAAAGCACTTTCTTGTGATATAAAATTCACAATATTTTATCAGGCATGTAATGAAATATACGCCTTTAAAGTTGGTGGATAAGACATTTTGATACACACTGTAGTTGAAAGTGTAGCTGAAACAAATTCTGAATCCACTGTTTATGACGTCATTGCGCAAACAATTTGTCATTATGACAAATACAAGATAAATTTTTGATTCTATAATAGAACAAAACCGACGATAAGAAAACAAAAAGACTCACAAATATATTTGCTTCCAGTAATTTGATAAGCATAATGTTTACCTATAAAAAGGATGGTCAAGTATATGAAATCAGTTCAACATACTGGTAATCAAAAGAAGGTTAAATCAAAAAGAAGATTCTAGAAGTTCTCCAATCACGATGAAGCAACTGACTATTATCGCACTTCTTGCAACTGTTGTCATTTGCAGTGCAGGTCAGTGATGTAGCGTAAATATTGACTTGATTACAAATTTTTCTGTTCTCTCATAAATGCAGCGCATTCCATTTTGTAAACTGCATTCTCTTTAAACTTTAGCGCCCAAACATACCGCAGACCAAAAAGCTATTTTACTAAACGAACTAAAAGAGGAGCTTTATAAGGAATTGGCGAAAGATGCTCAAAACGGTAAATGATTTTGTATATAAATTGCACATGTAATTTTTACTTTTATTTTTGTTTATGTGGTAAATAAATAAATACTTACTTACTTGCTTACTTACTTATCATCAACTTACTTGTTCCGTAAAAGTTATTTATCTAGCGTGTTTCTTTGCATACCATAGATGATGAAATGGATTACGAATCTGACGATATTCGACAGAAAAGATTTTTATTCAATTGGAGATGTACCAAGTCCTGTGCTAGTTATCATTGGTGCAGAATCAAATCATTAACAATGGGCAGATGTCAATATCCGTCGGGATGCAATTGTGATAAATTTGCATGGGAATAATGTTATAAAACTTTATAAAATGTTGATTAAAAAATTATAGTTGACCAACATTTCCTTGATGTTTGACAACAGTTTTTTTATTAACTCTTCCTAAAGCTCTACTCAAATAAAAGTCACTGCAGTACATCTATTAATTGTTATAGCTAAAAAGACAGGTCCAAAAAAAACGTATGGAACTATAATATACTAACTTTTGTTTCAATAAGTGAAATGTACGTGAATTCATGTGTTTAGAAATGAAACATAAACAAATTTGGAGTATCAGTATAAACAAAGTGAGAGCTCTGAAATCCTGTAGAAATACTCTGTTTGGCTGTTAAAACAAAGTTAAAAAATATATTGATAAAGAGTGTACAACTTTTGTAAATTTGGAGAAACTATTTCATCATCACAAAGCATATAATGGAATCTCAATGACTTCCGATCGTACCGTCGCAGTTGTTTCAGTGTTGTTAAATAATACGCAACTCTTTTGCAGTAGGCCTTTCTCGGAGTTATGTTTACACAATGAATTGCAGTCGAGTCTAATGCCTAAACATCTTTTTATGTGTTATATATTCCGCTGATTTCATTACTTTATAACTTAATAATAGTCTCTGTTATTCCCAATCCCCACTATAATATTTAGAAACGATTTGAATCTTAAAAGTGAGGCTACGACTGATGTCCACTTAAGCGCAGCACACTAATTTTCTCGACTTGGTAGTAGAAAGCAAGTCTATTCCCACCAAATTTGCTAACAAACAAATATTGATCAATAAGAAGTGTTTTCACTTGGAAGGTTCGTGATTGAGTGGACATTGGTCCATAGACACGATAACTCGGCCACAATGCAGCTTTTTAACAGAAATTCTTGAAAGACTTTTACTACCCTCAACCCTAACCCCAACCCTAACAGGTTTTTACTAAGATCCTTGTCAACACCACCATAATGTGCTTTAAAGTTGTATTTTTTAAACGTTTACAGTATACGTTTGTTTGGTCTAACTGTTCTTCCTTAACTGTTCATTAGACGTATTATGTTTCCGGAGACAAAAATATTTATGTTTTAAGTTTATCTGTTAAGATTTTTGTTATTCAAGTTTGGGATTAGCATTTGCACAATACCGCATTACCATAAAATAAAAGTAGGAAACTTTCAAGCATGGAAATATTATGTTGTGATGATGAGGCATATCCAGTAGGAAAATTTATTGAAAAATCCCTGCGGAGGAGTACATTTTTATGGAAGTATAATCACTGTTTCAATAAAAATGCTATTCAGCGCAGTGACTTTTTGGGGATTTTAAATACTGGGTAGCTTGAGCTCAGTTAAAATTTGTAGAGGAGTGCTTAGCTATTTAAAACAATAAAACGAATAGCGAGGAAATTTAAAAAGGGAAAATTTAGGTTAAACGAACTTTTAATGAAATATTTGCAAAGACAGATAAAGTCAGACTGCAACTATTCATTAGTTGAATAACTTTCCTTTGAGTTAAACATTTACGTCAAATATTTAAATTTTCACGTAGCAATCAATAGCCTTTTTTCTCGATAAAAAACACTTTATGCATATAAGGGCTGCCGACATTTTTCTTTTTGGCGATGCAACTACTTAATAAAACGCCCTGTGTGAAAAGGATTCAGCTGAGAATACTTTTAAATTATGGAGGTTATGTAGTTTAAGTCCGTTTACAACATTATTTCTCAACGTTTAATTACACGGGTTTTTCCGGGTTTTTTATAAGCAACAAATTTATAAGCGATAATAAGCCGCGATATAAGTGGCACCGTAGTATAGTGGTTATCACTCTCATATTTCACGCAATAGCAAATGACTGAGGCACGCCACGTAAAAGAATACCAAATAAATAAATAAATAAATAAATAAAAAATAAATAAATAAGCAACACTAATAATAAGTTTTCTCAAAAAGTTAAGCAACAGTACTACAACAAGATCCTTAGATTAAATAGCAACATGAAACTTTGAAATGATGCAGCACTAGCATAGCTACAACACATGTTTTGAAATTGTTGACTAAGTTGCAGTATTAGGTTGTGCGCTCTATGTGATGATTTTAATGTCCCAGACTTTAATTTCTTTAAGCAATATTACCACTAACGTCTGATCTTGGTTGCTTATAAAAACATGTATATCTATGGATCTTCAAGAATCTCAAGTATCAAAATTTCTGCTTAATTCTATTTATTGCAAACTTTATCAAAATCAAAATTTTGACTGAAAATATTGTTTGTGACCTCATAACATCTTGCTAAACTAGCACGCTATTACTGTAAAACCAAATGTCTACTGTCAAATATCAAGAAAACGTTGGTCAACTATTATTTCAATCTTCCCATCAACATTTTATACAGTTTTAAATAATTATTCCCATTCAAATTTATCACAGTTACATCCCGATGGATAATGACACCTGCCCATTGTTAATGATTTGATTCTGCACCAATGATAACTAGCACAGGATTTGGTACATCTCCAATTGAATAAAAATCTTTTCTGTCGAATATCATGAGATTCGTAATCCATTTCATCATCTATTGTATGCAAAGAAACACGCTAGATAAATAACTTTCACAGAGCAAGTGAATGGATGATAGTTATTGACATATTGAACAAGGAAATGCCGATATCCAACATAATTTACCGTTTTGAGCGTCTTTTGCCAATTCTTTATAAAGCTCCTCTTTTAGTTCGTTTAGTAAAATAGCTTTTTGGTCTGCGGTATGTTTGGGTGCTAAAGTTTAAAGAGACACAAAATACAGTTTACAAAAAGGAATGCTCTGCATTTATGACAGAACATAAAAAATTTGTAATCAAGTCAATATTTACGCTACATCACTGACCTGCACTGCACTGACCTCCATAGAGAGATTATCAGCAGACGTATGAAGAACTTTTATAGAGAAATGTCGTAAAAGGTGGAGAAGCATTAACACATTTTTTGTGTTTCTCACTTGTAAAAAGTTGTGACATCGTTTTTACCGTGGTCGAGTGATGATGTTTGTAACAGAACCCACTTTCAAACAGCTTTAACTTTTATTCTTTTATTCAACTTGCAACAATAAAAAGAAGAAAAGAAATTAACGAAGATGTTAAAACAATTTGGTCCTGCATATAAATTCCTTCAGTGAATTTTAAAAATTCTTTAATACAGACGCCGTTCCTCATTCATTTTGTGAGATTTCATTTTTTGTCCATGACTATGCGTTTTTGCAGTACGATAACGTATTTTCGATCTTTGTATTATACTAATTTGGTAGAGTTTCATAAGGAACAGTATTTTTTTAATTTACCTAAACTTTCATTTTAGAATTTTTTGAAATCTAACACCCGTATTATAGCGCATTAATACATTGATGGAGTTATGTTTGAAATTGGTACAAATCATATAGATTATTTCCACCCCTTTTTTAAAACCAACTTTTCCATTACTCACGAAATATTGTTTTGCTGAAATTCCAAGTATCTTTATTGTTAAGTAGTGGCCGAAAAATATAGAAATATATGTCTATTAAAATATGTCTATTAAAATAGGTAATATATATTAGCTATCATCCATGATGCCCGTATGTTTGTGGCGTGCCTTGTGTTTTAAAAGGCTATTGGTTTGATATGCTAAAAATAATGGAAGTCTTCATCTGAATATAGAAATACGATAATCAACAAACTTTCCGTAGAAATTATCAACCTACATCAAATATCTTGATGCGCTGCAAATGTTGCTTTCCCAGCTGGAAGCCACGATTACAAATTTCAAAGCAATTCTGCGGAATAATGTCTACTTAGCTCCAAAAAATACCACTATGAACTTTAGTAAGCAAACCATCCAATTACGGTAACCGAACGCATCTCTTTGTTAGTAATTTGGAGACAATATTTGATCTATAAAGTTACTTCTACTTTTATTTCTATTTTATCCAACATATTTCAAAGTAGCTATAGTAATTGATAATATACACTTCTCCTATTAGTTATAGTTTTTTAGTCCGAGGCATAGCTAGAGGTAGCTATATGTTACCAGGTGATCAGATTGGGAGCACAAAAAACTGTCTTGTCCACTTTCGTTCTTTACTAGGGTATAATGGGGTAAGATGGGTCGGCGAGGTAAGTCGGGTCATTATAACTTGAAGTGTAGATAGAGCCTTAGAAACCGATACTTTTATCGGAACAAAATGGAAACCAAGTAGTAACGAGTAGTAACGAGTAGTTGTCATCTCATGAAACTACTATGCCTCCTCGCTCGCTTACGCTCGCTGCGGGGGCTTTAGATTTTCATAATATTTAATTTGATATCTCATCTATCAGACAGAAAAAGGAATCCAGCAGTCAAAGATCTGTTTGATTGTTGATAAAGATCGATAAACTTATAAAGTGACTGAAATTCCATTTTTAGATCGTTTCGGAAGGACCAAAAAATGAATAAAATAAATTCTAAATAAATATATTTATCATCATTCCGTGTTGAGCATACGGTTGCATAACTTACAATTTACCAACTATCCCAAATACCAAAATTATAAATAAGATAATTTTATCATTTACACACCATTAAAACGTTATTAGGTATTTCATTAAGGTGAATTTCTAGTTCTTAAAAATGTTCCACAAACAGTAGGAACAGAACGGTTTTTGCCACATAAAGAGAAAAGGAAGGTAGAAACCTTCCGCTGTTTGCCTCATTTCTTTACTGTTTACTATTAACACATCAAAAGTAATATAGGAATAAAAAGAGTCTGGCTCTCATGAAATGTAGATATAATTGAATTAAAAAGTGTAATAAGGGGTTTTACCAAATGGCTTGGTTGTCTATAATTTGTTAAACACACTCATCTACAGAACACTGAACAGAACGGAAAACTTTCTGATCACGTGATGTGACGCTAAGCAGCTTGTTGATAAAAGTCACTGGAAACATGGTTGCTATCTTTACAGTTGTTCAATTTTTTGGAAGAAAATCAAATTATTACTGCCTGAACGTTTGCCTTCCTGTGTAGTGTATAACTTCACAAGTGCAGCGACATCTTCTTCAAAACTGTCATATTTCTTTGAAATTAACGACAAGCGACGGTTTTTAATTCTGATGGACGATTGGTGACGTGGTCGAAATGAATTTTTCCTTTGCTCGGTGGTTGGTCGTAACGAACATCTCCTTTGCTCGACGCTTTTTTTACTTGTAGCTGGTGACTTCGACTTCCAACTTTTTCGGTATAACAGAAAATATACTCCCGGATAAAAAAAGAAACTGATCCACGATAACAGTAAAAGAAAGGGTAGTGAAAATTTGTAAGGTTCGGATGAGGCAGTTTTCGTCTTAAAACTAAACGAAAGTTCAAGAAGATATGCCGGACCCATGCTTAACCAAAATCCCAACAGAAATAGAAGAACCAACTTGGTAAATTTTTGGTAACCTTTTTTCCTTTTTATCAGAACTGCACTGTTGCTAGGATACCAGTTGCAAATGCTGCAGGAACAGTAGAGAATTAAGAGTGATGGTAAAACAGCAACTGAAATTAGGAGAAAAACATTGTAGATCTGTATATGTAGTTGTGTTGGTCCCATTTCCCTTTCGCAGTTCCAGAACGATAAGGTTACTAACGGAGAAGAGATAAAATGAGGAGAAACATTGAGGACAGTCCACATCCAAACCCAAATAAGCTTTCTCTTGACGTTTCTTAAAGTGGTTCTTCTTCTTGATTTGCTCATAGCAACCAGATACCTTTCAAGTATCATCATGCTAATGGTACCGGTCGAGAGTGAAGTGATGGCTACATGCAGTCCGGAATTAACTTTGCAATAGTTTGACACATAGAATAAAACTCGAAGTTCACTTTCGAAATTTGCAAAAGGTATAATCACAAATGCAAAAATCTCATTTGTCAGAAACAAATGCAGCAGGTAATAGCCATAATAATCGACTTTGGTTGTTCTGGTAATCTTATTCTTGAGCAGCGTTACAACGAGAAAAGTATTCAAGATGGCTGCTAGGAGCAGTATACCACAGGAAGTCACAAGGAGAGGGAAATCATTCCACCATTGATGCATACTTGTCTGGTTAAATGACTGAAATGGTATTGAAGTGTTACCAAACATGATGCATACATCTGATAGCGTTATATCTAAATGAAAATTGTGTATGTTTAAATTCTTTGCTCTTAACTCTGTTAGTCTACATAGACAGAAAAAGTACATTTTCCTCACCAAATGTTCATCTACCCATACTCTCTTGAACCTTTTAATCAACCGGTTTGTCTAAACGAATATATGTTTATAAATCCTTCTTTGAAGTTGAGTAAATATTCACGTAGCGATACTTTCAACAAAAATTCTCCCATTTAAACCAGTTGAGGTGAAAGTTTTTATTTTCAAAAATGTGCTAATTAATCTTATTTTAGATGTAAAATGAAAATAAAAGAAGAAGACCTTTTGTATCCAATAGCAACCATGTGAAAGTGAAAATCCGTCTTTACATATGCCAATGCGCATGAGCAAGTTTCGAACTTCAGTTGAAAAGATTTCATGAAATTCTTTTCATGTAAATTTTAACAAATCGAAAAACAGAATCTACAGTAATAATCCAAGAAAGAAAAAAAAAAAAAAAAAGGTGCATAGCATATAAGTTTCAACCAACTGCAATCCCAGGTAATTTTTATCTTCTCAGTAGATAACATCAACAAAAGGTCTGGTTGTAAGGTTTATATAAAATAATAAGAAAAGACATATGGCGATCGAGCTTCTGTATTTTCTTTTAAACAAAAAGAACTCCTAGTGCTCTTAAAAATATAAGGAAAAAAAGGTTTGATTAGGATCTTCTTGTTCAACATCCATTTCAGTTTAACAAAACCCTAATCGATTGAATAGATAAACTGATTCTCGATATTCAACAACAAGATAGTGATCGGTTAACGCTTAGTCACTGGGGAATCTTTTTTCTCACTATTATAGCAAACATTTGCAAAGGAAGATACAACTTACTTTTTTTCTAACAACATTTTGCACTTGTTTTTTTTTGTTTTGTTTTTTTTCGTAGAGCTTCAACTTCAATGATTCCTTGAGGGAAGAACAAAACAGAAAAACTTGTGGAAAAAAAAAGAAACAATGTAAACGTATCGCATTTGCATAATTTATGTTAATGAAAGAACTTTTTTTTCAAACACAATATTTTTTTTCGTTTTCTTTTATCTGAAAGAACAAGATGGTGTATTAGAAGAAGATCAGAAAAACTTTTACGATGACGTAATAGGAATTACAATTTGTCTATGGCTTATTAATAACAGATTTTAAAAAACTTTCAATTTTGAATTCCTTTTTAGGTTTTATTGGAAGAAAGGAAAACCCAAAGTTCTCACTCCACGAAAAAGAGGCTTGCACTGTTTTTTGGATCGGGAGAGGGTTAGGGCTAGTGAAAGGGTTGGGGTTGGGGTTAGGATTAGGGTTGGGGTTATTAGTCATCAGGGAAATATCTGTTCCGGAAAATGTCCGATCGGACTTTCAATAACAAACAGAATTCCAATAATTACGAGTTAACCTACTGACAACCTCGAACCCAGGGTCTTTTTGCTTTTTCGATATCGAAAAAGGCAAGAGATCCTTGTGTTCGAGGTTGAACCTGCTGACACTTTACTAACTTACTAACTAAACTTGGGGCTTTAAATGCGTACAAATCAAATTTCTTGATTATATCACGATCAAGATCTGTCCACGCTTGAATCCAGTGAACAATCAATTTTAGCCACGCATATATCCGGCTTTTCTTTTTCTGGTATTATATTCTAGTAGTAAAATAATCCATTATCTGAGGAAAATTGGACTAGGCCGCTAGCATCTTCCTCCCGTGCTAATAAGACATGCCGTGATTTCCCGATTTTACGTATCAAAACCTAGATCTAGTCCCGATATTTCGTATAGAGCTGTACTTTTGAAATTTGGAATTTATCTCCTTCATAATAATAAATCTTTCAGTTTAAGTTGGGAGCATGGTTTATGGTTTATTTGCAGTACTTCCAGATGTAGATGATGTGAAGACTTTTTTAGGTCTAAAAGTAAGAATTATTTGAATAAGGGGCGCAGAGAAGGGGCGCTTAAATGAGGCGTAGAGGGAAATTTAATGTCACAAGCGAAACTTGGGTTTACCCCAAACATTTTCCATGAACTTGGCGTGAGAATCCACAATAAGCATAACAATATATTTTCAAGAAATAACTTTAAAACTCCCTGTAAAACCTAAAACGGAAGGCTTCCTCCGTTCAACATTGAGGTCCTTAGGGAACAACATTTTGCAAAAGAACTCGCTGTCTCTCAACCAATTCAAAATATCTGAATTAGCAATAACTTACTTAACTGATTGGTGTTACGTAATTTTTCGAGGTCATTAAACAGGCCATATCCATGGAAGTCCTAAGAAATTAAGGTAGGATGAAAAAGGCCTTAAAAAATGGAAATAAATAACTTAAACCTGAAGATGTGTCGGAAGATACGAAAAGCTTTGTTTTGAATAAATATACTAATACTGGACTATACACACAGGAAACAAATATAAAACTATACCACATAGCACATATGCAGCAATGAAACTGTATGAAATTGTATACTGCCGTCTGCTATTGAATATCATAACACTAGATCATATACTATCGTATTCCCACACATTTTAAAGAAGGTTTAAGATGACACTCCGGTTGCTTATAATCATGTTCAAACTACAAGACAATCAACATCTATATGAAAGTAAGTAAAAACACTTACTGCTGACGTCTGTAAACCATGTTTCTCTATTGTCAAAATGACCTTTTAAGGGCTCAGCGTACGTTTCAAAAGTGAAATTTTTCTTTTTCAAATTTTTTTGACAAATGCAGTCATTAAGTTATTATTACACTACATTTAAAGTTATAGCGAAAAATAATGGTTTTTGAGAAAGTTATGGGCATTTTTTGATATTCAACATTTCTAAGTTATGACAACCTTTAATACAATTTGTTATATACTCAAAAGGCGATTATATAAATTAGCAGCTTACTTTGTGAATTTATTGAAGGCTGTCATATTGTCGTCTATGTGATGAAAAATTATTAGTGTTCTACCTTCTATGAGCTCCATCTTTCCAGCAAGTGGCTCATTTCCTTTAAAACTTTGCACAGCAGTAGATGAAAGCCTGTTGACGAAAAGTGTGCCCGCGATTTGAGAGAAAATCCCTGATTGACTCAAAATCCGAGATTGTTTTCAACTATCCAATAGCGCAAAAGTACCCTATCGGACAAAACTTAGTCGGACAAAATTTTAGTCGGACGAAAATATTAGTCGGACAAAATTTTAGTCACCTCCAAATATTTTAGTCACTTTTGTCCGACTAATAATTTTGTCCGACTAAAATTTTGGTCCTTTTCTAAAATTTCATAACTTACTTAATTTTCGATAAGGATTATCAAAAAGCGTGCGGAAGTGCGCCGATTAATCTAAGTTCTAGGTGTGTATAGGAAAACCAGGGAAAATGCATATTTAATAAAAACAGTTTTGCCGACGTGAAAAACATATGTCCAACAAAATCATCATACCACGACGAAAAAAATCCTAATTACCTTATCGGCCCTTTTTACGCCGGCCCTAATGTGGCGTTAATTTTGGTGCGCGGCGTTAAAAGGGCCGGCGTAAAAAGGGCCGGCGTAAAAAGGGCCAAAAAATGGAAATCGGCGTTATTTTTTAAAGTTGAAATTTGGATTTGAAAAAATGAAACAAACTTTAGATGTGAAAGAACTCTTTGGAGACAATGAAGAGTCAGATGAAGGGGAAGTTGAATCAGATGACGATGAGGGAATTAGAGAAAATAATGAAGCATTAATGAAAAAGAGGACGAAATAGCTATAATAGATTAAGTCTTACGATGTATTAGATGATATATATTAGAAGACATTTGTAGTATAAGTTAAAATTTGAACAGAAAAAGTGAAAAATAGTGCTTAAAATTTTTTTTTTTCTTTTTTACTTTTGAGGCGTAAATAACGGCCCTAAGTGGCGTTAAGGCAAAATCTTGGGGTGGCGGAATAAGAGTTAAATTAGGGCCAGCGTAAAAAGGGGCCGATAAGGTAAAAGGGTTGTAGTATAATTTTATTTTTCAATTTCAATGTCATATTCCTGATCAGTATAAAAATCTGTTTTGGTTACTGCATTGGCTTCAGGCGTTTCTTCTATTATGACTGTCTTCTTCATTTTCTTTTGAACTACCTCGCTATCACTTTCATCGGAAGTTTCTGTTATTACCAGTGCTTTTCTCTGTTCCTGTGGATTCCTTCCTGGAATAAGTGAGGCTATTAAAAACGTCCAATCTGTTTACGAAAGGGTCGAGAATCCCTGTAGAGCGTAAAGAATAAACAATGAACATCATGAAACCGAACGTTAATATTATTTATCAAAAAAACTTTACCACTTTAGAAATTGTTTATTTATGACTAAGTCATGTAAAAATATTGTATTCGTTGGTAAGCAAAAAGAAAAGTCATAAAGAAATTATGACTATTTAAAATTTTGTAATTAAACTGATAAGAAGAAGAATTCTGAAAAATAATGATTTGGACCAAATATTTAGTCAGACATAATAATTAGTCGGACAAAATTTTAGTCGGACAAAATTATTAGTCGGACAAAATTTTAGTCACTTCCAAAAAATTTAGTCACTTTTGTCCGACTAAGTTTTGTCCGATAAGGAAAAAACAAAAAACTGTTTTTCTCCTGAACAAAACCATTAATTGAGATTCGCGGGCACACTTTGTTTCCACTAATTGTGAGGAATCGCCACAAACAAAAAAACATGCAAAAACCTTTTTCTTCTGGAGTTGGAGCTCAAAGAAGCAAGCAAAAGTCCGTATTTTTTATCGTTTTCGCAGACTAATTTCTTCCTTAATATTTATGTAAATATGTCATTTTATACACCGTTGGAAAGACAATTTATTGCTCTACACGAATTAATGAAATATTTTTACTTAAAATGTAATGGCAAAAAGAAATAACGGGAAAAGTTATGCAATGCATATGTGAGTAAAAGGTACGCTGAGCCCTTAAAGAGATACATCAACAGAAAGTGTGTTAAAATGTATCGGGTACGTCAAGTTACAATGGCGTCATTATTGATTGGGCGAAAAGATGGGCGCACTGCCGATGCAGACATTCGCGTATAGCGCCATGGAATTATCAACGCAGAAATCAGTGAAAACGCTTCAAATCATATTTGATATCTGAACGTTTAGTGGCTTTAGTTTGTAAACCTGATGCTTTTGTTCACTCAAATGAGAATGATGAATCCAATGTCAAAGATTACTTCAACAACCTCGGTTTGAATGTTAACTATAATCTCACTTACGTCACTTCTAACCGACTAAAACACTTCTTTCTTTCTTGGAAAAATATTCATGTGTGTTGAGTCCAACCTGATTTGGTTTGTTCTTTATTTTGTATGAACCAATCGAAAAACAGCCCTAAACTCCTCCTAGAGAGCTGAAAACTTACGGATATAGATGGTGTAAAATACCATATATTTTACCGTATCAATCCTCGGAAAATCCTCGCAAAGTTCTCGCAAAGTCCTTTTTTGGATATGTTGGATTTTTTTCAAAAACTTCTCAACACTGCTGGGGAAAATCAGAAAATATCAAAATATCAAATCGATACTTTTAGGGCTAAAAAACAGCACGTTTATGATACAATATCAAGCAAACATTTTTCGAAAGTATACTAGAATTGACAAAATTGCAAAACATTATTTCTTCAAAAAATATTGAAACAAAAAGTTATCGTGTTGGATGTACAAAATGCTAATACTTTTGTAACAGACCCTAAAGGCTCGTTTCCATTTAACTGCATTTTGTGTTGTAGCGTAAAAAGGTCAAGAGCGTTTTCATGGCGCATGGGCAACTTGCAAAATATACCACTGACCGAGAGAATTTATGCTCTTCAAGATTGCTCTTGAGTTTAGCGGCAACGTTGAATTCATTCTATTTTCGCGACGTTGTTTTTTTCTCTCATGACTGATAGCCAATCATTTTTCAGTATTTTGTAAACATTACGTAATTTTCTCGGAAAAGAACATCGTTTTTTTTTATGATGATTTAGAAATTGAGGGAGCCACCCAAAAAAGTAATTCCTCAAATCTTACTATTGACATCCTGAAGGCTTTAAAAAAATATTCTTGATCAAACAACATAGGATCTTTAACCAAAATTGTGGACAGTCCCTTTGAAGGTCTTTCTTGAAATAATTTTCTCATCCATAGTTTCTTCGTTTTCGTAGTTTTGTATTTTTGTCTGCGACGTAAACGTAAGATAAACAAAGCAGACACTTTTAGCTTATGAAGTAGTAGTAATCTCTTCTTCACTGCAAACGACATGCTTAAAGAGATACGCTTATAAAAGAAAAGTGACACTCAATGGAAATAAATTAAATGGAAACGAGCCTTAAAGGAGTGAAATTCGACATTCATTAGAAAATGAATCTCGTGATTAAACAATGGAGATGATCGTTATCTACTTATTTTTATTACCTGACGCCAAACTTTCCCTGGACAAAAGTTTCAAGGTCTTATCGATGAAAACAAACCCGGGGAAAATTGGTCAAATTTAGGACTTTGTTATCAAATGTTATCCGGATTGAAATTTCAAATGGTTCAATTTAAAGCCGTTTTTTATGGAGCGCCATTACGGAAAAAAATAATTTCGGGGAATGTCAAAACTTCTTGTTGGGGTTACACACACTTTCGATGGGGTAACACGATAACTGTGCTGGCCTTATGAAAAATAAAGTGGGGTTACACTCAACCATGAAATCGGGGAATGTCAAATGAAAATCCATGCTCCTGTTACACGAAGTCGAACGCAGGCAATCATTAAAAATTTCGATAACAGATCGACTGAGGTACATAAAAACGCTGTCAGATTGATCAGGTCCCGTCATGTTAGTGTGGCCTGCTACACGACATCTCATGCGCCATGTGATCAGCACTGTTCTGGATAAGAAAGAGTTTAGAAGCTAAAGAAGAAGATGGTTGACGAAATCGAACGATCGATATTTTTTTTTTTTTTTTTTTTTTATTTTTTTTATTTCGCCAATATCATATACAAATCTCAAATATAATCGTATATAATGGCTGGAGCAAGCAGAAGGCAGAAGTGCCTTATCATCAAGCCCCGTGTTATAACAACTAGTTTACTTTTTCAATATACTACTACTAATAATATAATATATACAAAAACATGAAAACAAAGTACCTATCTGGGCAGAAATATTTACAAGCAAAACGTATGTACAGTGTGAAATGAAAAGGAAAAAACAAACAAACAAATATAAAAATGAAAATGAAAAATTAACGAAAGATACCAACATAACTAGAGAGGAAAAATGGCATGCTAGGCGTTGTTGAAATAAAACAGCCTAAAAAAACTGAGAAAAATCAATGTCACTGTTAAGCAACTTCATTTTTACAGATCTTTTGAAATGGTAAACAGACCTAGTGTTCTTTTCTGCATTTTGCAAGATATTGTTCCATAGGGCTGGGCCACGATGGGCAATGGAAAAGGTTGTTACTTTAAGGCGTTTTTGAGGAATTTTGTAGTTATTCCTTGAATATCTAGTATTATATTTATTTTGGACTCTGGAAAATTGGTTACGGAAAGTTATTGGGGTAAGCTCGAGCTTATTTTTAAACATGAAGGTTAATACTTGGTATATGTTTAATTTGTAGATACTAAGAATCCCAAGTTTCTTTAATAAAGGTTCGGAGTGTGTAAATCGATCTACACCGAAAATAATCCTGCAAGCGTGTTTTTGTTTGCAGTAAAGTTTCTTAAGCTTTGTTTGGTTAGTACTTGCCCATACTATGTTGCAATAGGTTAGGTAACTATGTATAAATGAGAAATATAGTAATTTTAAGGATTTTAAGTTGACATATGGTTTTGCTATGCGAAGTATTCCGAGGTTTTTAGAAATCTTATCTTGGATAACATTTATATGATTCTTCCATGTCAAATTTTCATCAAGAAGAACTCCTAGGAATTTGATGAATTTTTCCCTTTTTATCTCATTATGGTTAATTAACAGTTTCGGTAATTTCAATGGCAAATCATCCACACTTGAAGGCTTACAAAACAAAATATATTTAGTTTTATTTATATTTAGAGAAAGTTTATTACTTCTGAACCATTCTTCAATATTTCTAAGCTCTTTGTTCACGATATCAAAGAGTGATTTTATATTTTTATGTGAATAAAATAGGTTAGTGTCATCAGCGAAAAGAATGAAGTTTAAAGTATTAGATGCTCTGTAGAGATCATTTACATATAATAAAAAGAGCAAAGGGCCAAGAATGGATCCTTGGGGTACACCACATGTTATAAGTTTAAGAGATGTTCTTTTTGATCCATACGAAACACATTGTTTTCGATTAGTGAGGTAGTCTTTAAACCACAAGAAGTTATTATTGCGTACACCATAGTGTTTTAGTTTCGATAGAAGAATTTTATGATCAACTGTATCAAATGCCTTCGAGAGATCGATAAAGACTCCTAGTGTGTATAGATTATTATCAAAAGCATCACTGAGATCGTTCACTAGGTTTAATATTGCATGGTCAGTAGAATGCCCTTTCTGAAACCCAAATTGTTTCTGGTACAACATGCTGTTGTCAATAAGATATTTATAGAGTCTATTGTACATTATGCGCTCCAGGATTTTTGAAAAGCAAGGAAGTATCGATATCGGCCTATAATTCGAGATATTAGACTCTTCTCCTGCTTTGAAGCTAGGAATTACTTTTGCAATCTTCATACTATTTGGGAATTTCCCTGTATTGAGAGAAAGTCGAAAAATATGCAATAGGGGAATTTTGATGATATCAAAGGTGTGTTGAATAACATTTACGCTGATGTCATCAATTCCTGGACTTTTATGGAATTTAAGACTTTTAAAAGCGTCAAGTAGTTCAGTTTCTGTCAAGTTTGACTCTTGCATGATGTTATCGAACTCTTCAAGAAAGAACATCGGTGGCTTATTTGAGGCAGGGATTTTTTCAGCTAAATCACATCCTACTCTTGCATAAAAATCATTAAAAGCACTTGCAATTTCCCTTTTACCATATACAAGTTTTTTATTAGTTTCAATAAATTTTGGTAAGCTACTTTTCGAACTTTTTGTTTTCCCTAAAATTTCCTTGATAACGCCCCACGTTTTTTTGGTATTTGCACTATTTTGGATCAATAATTTCGAGTAATATTCTTTTTTAGAGTTTTGTTTAATTTTATCAAATAGATTTTTGTAAGTTTTATATTTACTTTCATTTCTGTATGTTTTGCTCTTTAGAAATTTTTCGTACAGTCTTTGTTTTCTTTTCGATGATTTAAGTAGACCTGGCGTCATCCATGGGCTGAGGAGACTTTTTGGCATTAGGTTAAACTCTTTTACTGGAAACGCTTTGTCATATTGTATAGAAAAAAGCTTCAAAAACAAGTCATATGCGCAATCAACATCACTAGACTTCTGAATTAGTTCCCAGTTCATCTCAAGGAGAAGATCACGAAAATAGGATATCGATCTTTTATTGATAAAACGTTTTGAAATAGATGTGGATGTGTTAGATGTGTCTTTAATTATGTCCTTGATTAACAGAAAGGTTGGAAAATGATCAGTCAGATCAGTCTGTATTACACCAGAACATAAACCGTATATCTAATTTAATTGTTGCTGTAGAAAGTTTTGGAAATATCAAATCAACATATTTCAGTTTCATTTTCTATATCATTGGGTAGCAAACATGATGAACATAACAGTACAGTGAAATCAGAGAGCAAAGGAGCCATTTCTTGGATTCTGCAGTTTAATAATTCCGGATTCGTGTCTAACCCATCACGAACTTCTCTCACATGTGATAAAGAAATTTGAAGAGCTTCCTGAAACCCTTCCAAAATTATAATCTTGATACCATGAAGCATCAGTCAATATAAGAGCTATTCTTTAAGCTTCTACAAATCATAATCGAGGTCATCGATATGTTTTGACATTCCCCACTTTCATAACATGACTGTAACCCCACTATAATTATGTACATTATCGTATTACCCCATCGAAAGTGTGTGTTGCCCCATCAAAAGTGTGTGTAACCCCAACACGAAGTTTTGACATTCCCCCGAAATTATTTTTTTCCGTCATGGCGCTCCATAGTTTTTTGTATTCACAAATAAGTAATTTGATTTCGCATTACTTCAGGCATCAACGATGCTAAGTTCGAGAGGAGATATATGGGGGTGGGATATGTTGAACAAGTAATAAAAGGGAGAATTGAAATAATTCCCTTATAGATTACTTCTGGTAAACTACCATCTTTATCATTCAACAAAAGCATCATGGAATGGAATAAAATTATATTGAGAAGCCTGTGCACGAAATCAAAATCGTTTTATTTTCCAATCTTACATCATTTGACAATGGCGGAATGGGAATATTCATCCATCATACATTTCAACCTCACGGGGAATATTATTGAAATTTTTAATCCATGCTGAAGAACAAGTAGATATCCTAAACAGAGAATTTAATGAACAAAAGAAATCATCTATACCATATACATACATTTTAAAATTCTCATATAAGCTGAGTCCTTGAATTGCAAGTTTATGCAAAACAGTAAGAGCCTACAACGACCTTCCAGATAGGAAATAAAACACAGATCTGTTCCCATTCAATAGTAACAGCAAAAGCAGCAAAACAATTAATTTCAATCTAGAATGCAACAGATGAACGCCTCCATTGTTTTCATTTCGAAAAACAGAATCTTGAATCAATAGAAGAAACGAATTTCTCTTAAATTTTCTTTAGCTTCAAAAAAGAGAAAACCAGAAACGTTTCAGGAAGTATAAACAAGCATCCTTATTAAGAATGCCGGTTGCATTAGATAACGTCACATGCCATGGCTTAACAAGGGTATCAGATGGAAGCAAAATAGAGAAACGTTCTTGGTTCGTTGTTGTAATGCTTATGTTGATATTGTCCATGCTTTGCTGCTACGATATTCTGAAAAGTTACCTCAAGTATGAAGTGATCTCAACAGTAGAGACTCTATACTTAAACCAAGTAAAATTTCCGACTGTAATACTTTGCGATGAAGAAGTCAAATGGTTAAACAACAATTCATTCAATAAAGACGTTAAATATCTGGAAGAAAATTTTCAGTATTTTTGTATTTTCAATGCAGAAACTTGCAAAGTAAGGTCAGAGGAACAAGGTTGCGTCTCTTTCAACATGGAGGGTAAAATGTACCAAATGAAACAATTACATGACAATGGTCTATTCCTGCACGTATTCATAAATCAAACCAAACCGCTTACAAGTGGTTATCTTAACATGTATACCAGCAGAAAAAACCATCAGGGCATTTCTGTGTCGATCACTGAACCAAACAAATACATCAACACAGATGAATCAAAGATTCGTCTGCAAGCCGGCACATCAACAATAGTCGGTCTCAAACGTATACAGGAAATACGTCTTCCTGATCCTTATCCAACGAAATGCCTGGAATCCGGAAAATTAACTGACGTTTTTCCAGGAGATTACACTGTGGAAGGTTGTCAAGTTTCTTGCTATGGGCAGTTGCTGTACGATAAATGTAATTTCTCAAATCCACAATGGTACAATGCAGTCAAACATTTGGGGAATAAATTTGAGAAACGTCCATTTGATAATCAATGTGTCAGAAATGTGTGGTTAGACTATGCAAATGGAAGAATCAAACAATGCTATTGTCCTGTACCTTGTGAAGAATACAAGTTCATTATAACCACATTGACCAGTACCCCATGGCCGGATAAGAGACTGGAAGACGAGTATATCAAAGAACTTGAACCACTTTTTCCGAACCATGAAGTTAACAAAACTTTTTTGAACAGATATATAGCACGATTGGAAGTTTCTCTCGACACTTTCCAAATGGAAGTTCGAAAAGAACACCAGAAAAAGACACTAGCCGATCCCGTATCACAAATTGGTGGCATAATTGGTGTATATCTTGGTGCTTCGGTGATATCCGTAATTGAAATTCTTCTTTTAATTATCAGACATGTCAATAAGGCGCTTCGACGTAGATACCATCTTCCAAAAAATTAACGAATCATCAAATTAACGTGGTTTGCCCCCCAAACGCCATTAAGTTTATACCGCGCTAATTTCATAGCCGCGTTAATTTCAAGTGATACATTAAGAAACAATTAAAGTAGGTATTCGTTTTGGAGTACACGGGTGTTTTAATACGGTATTCGCTTTCGCTGCTACCGTAAAAACCATGTGATTCCAGTTCTTTTATAACTCCGACACAATGTTTCTATTATTAGCATCACATTGTAGATGTACTTAGCTCGTTATTCTTACCACGCAATAACCACCGTTGAAAAAAGAAAGGTTTATGAGACAGAAGCGAATGTGCGATAAAGCCCCAATTCAATTCCGACATTGTTTTGTCAAGGTAACTGAAGTTTGAGTTTATGGTTATTTCAAATTTATTTCATTCACTAGCAATGTATTGGAAAAAGAAAACAAAATATTGTATATTGTATCTTTTTTTTTCCTGATAACTGCAGTTTACAAAATAATCATATAGTAGTCCTGGTGCTCTTGTGGCTAGATTTTGAACATTGCTTACTTTTATGATGAATGACGGATCAGCTGAAAGTACACAAAATAATGTTTTGTCCCAATGGACAAAAACATGTTCAACATGTCCATTTCCCTATGTAACTTCTGATCTGTTTGATATTTGTCAATGAAACTTGAAAAACTCATTTCATACTCATATGCAGACCAATCGAAATACCAGGAAGATGGCTAAATAATTTATTATGCTGACTTAATATAACATTTCACACCTCATTTTCATATTCAGCATAAAATTTGTGAAACAATGATTATAATAATATCGCATATATGTTTAAACAGAAAAGGATTCCGTACTTTTTAGGTCATACCGCTTCGAATGGTGGTGGAATCATCCCCCCAGGTTGAATAGAGTTTAAGGATAGCGTTTAAGAACAAAGATTACAACCACTGTACTTCATTTAATGTAGATGACCTGTTTTCAGGAGTACTGTTCAATTTTTGATAGCAAATACACATACAAGTTCAGAGCTTCTGTAGCATTGTTTGGAGGTGTTAAACCATCGCGAACCATTAAAGTTTCTGCAAATATTCCTTAAATTCTGGTGCAACATCTTCTACAGTACTATCATTAACACAAACGTAAAATTGATCAACTTCATTTAGATCAACAGGAACAATGCACTCACTGACATTTTATAGGTGTGGCAAGTAAAACATAGTATCAGGACGTCCTCTAAGGCCATTATTTTTGATTTTTGAAATAATGTGAGCACCCCATTCGTTTCTTATAGATTCTACCTCTTGACGTATTAAATTCATAAAACAAAATCGAATACAATCAACTAAAACAAAGTCAGTATTTGAAAATAAATTAAGGTCTACCATGTCTTGAAAAAAACGCTTCCACCATCCAATTTTGATCTAGTTGTAATGTGGACCAGTAGGATTCTTGATCCTTTGATTTTCAGGGGATGAAAATATGCTTAATGATTGCAATGATTCCATCATCAATATTGCCTAAACTGCGGAGATATACATGAATAGGCTCAATTAATGAATGTTCGGTACCATCATCAGCTTTTAATTGTTGTGGCATACCTTCTAATTTCTTAACTGAATCAAGATAAAACTTTGCAACAACCTCGGGGAGTTTGTTCGCAGATCCTACTTCTATCCAGATTAATTTGTCGGGAATACCCATCAATACATCCGTGGATGGAAAAACCGAAAGGTTTAAGTTTATCGTGACCTATATGCCATGCATAATTTGGACCTTGAGAAACATACTTACGACGATGAAGTCGTCGTTTTTTCCTTAAATCGACACCTTCAGGGGCAAGACTCTTCAAAATAAGTCTAACGACTTCGTGATGACAAACAATAGATTGAGATTGCAACGATGCTCTAATTCTACAATATCCCAAAGCTGAGCCACTACCATGCATTTCCTTTTTGATAGCATCTTGCATTTCTTGGGTTGAATTTCGAAGACCTGCATTTGCTCTTCTTTTTAATCCACTTTGACAAAGTCTTCGTTTTAAAGTAGATAAACTAAACTTTATGTCATGTACACATCTCAAAAATTCAACTATTTCAAAGTAGCTAAACCCTCTTTTAAAGTAGTCATTAATAATATCCAGCTCACCTGTACCCATCACTGTTACGTTAATGAACTAGCATATAGCTTTAGCTAAAAATGCCCCCGCACTCAAGCATTGCAATTTGTACACACAGCTGGCTATGCATTGCAAGCCACACAACGGAAACAAAAACAAAGTCTTGTCCGAAAACAAATGTTTTGGTTTATTGTGGGCCTGGTAAGTGGCATACTTATATGCTTAAATATTTCGACAAACCCAGTTTTTCAGGAAGCCTCAAAGCTGCTCAACACTCACTCTTTAGAACTGTCTCGCATTATGATCACGTGACGAGTATGAGGCTCTAGTCATAACACTTGTAACTTTTAATGCATCGAAACAGGCATAAAATAACCCCCTATATCAAAGAGTTGACATGATGGCATCAATTGAACTTCAGGACAAACCCAATAATTGAAAAACTAATTAATCGGCCAACGGTCATTTAAAGAACAAGCACTGTTTCATGACGTCATTTCTATTGTCAGATCAAAAAATTCGGATGAATGTTTTTGTAAAACAAATATATACATATATAATTTAAACTTTTGATAACATTGTATAATCACAATAAAAACAAAAAGAATTGTGAGCATTATCATTTTGGAATGGGATATCAGATTTGAAAACTACTTGACGGAGTCTTCACGGTTTTTCAGTTACATTAGAATTGAGTTAAACTTTCTTTAGGACTAGCATGTAGCTTTAGCTAAAAATGCTCCTGCGCTCAAGCTTTCCAAATTGTACACACAGCAAGCTATACATTAAAAAAGAAAACTTTCCGCTCAAACATTTTGTAATTTAAGAATTTTTGATTGATTAAGGGCCTGATGAGAGGCATACTCTAAATATATCGACAAAGCCAGTCTTTTATGTATGGCAAGATACACAATATTTCAAATATAAATCGAGATCACTTAGGCATAAGTCACACTCATGCTAATATACTTTTTAAAAAGTGAAAATAAGGCTTAACAAGTAATATCAAAAAGTATTGCTACAAACAGAAGAAATGTGTGAACTGCAACCATGGATACGTTTTTTATAATTAAAATTAGATTTATTAAAGAAATTATGTAAGAGCCAAAAGAAAAAAAGAAACTTTTTCAAAAAAAGAAATCATTTCAAGCGTTTCAAGCTTTGATTCAAAATAAAAACTAGTCAAGATTTAGAGCTAAAACATCATTATATACAAAAATAAAATACATGGTTGGCACAATTTCAGATTACAAGATGTGCTTCAAACAAAATCCTTGTCGTTCCCTTCACTAAAACAACACAAAAGTAATATGAAAAATGTCTAAGAAAGAAAGTTTTGTACTGTTTGAAAGATTCTCAACTCTCGCAGGAGAACGAGTAGACGTCAAGTGAACAAAATTAACAACAGTACATAAATATATTTTTACATATTTTTTCATATGTCCAAGCCGACTCCTGAAAATGAAAGTTCTTGATAAACAGGGAGTTCCTTCAATGGTCATCAATAAGAAGATAAAATACAGATCTGCTCCTATTTCATAACAAAAGCAAAAGCACAAAAATAATTAATTTCAATCATCCACGTGATGCAAACAGATGAACGCTTTCTTTGTTTTCCTTTAGAAACATAAAACTATTGAAATAAAAGAACAAAATAATGAATTTATTCTAAATATATTGGAAGGTTTTCCACAGGAAAAAAAACAAGAATTTTTGAAGAGTATGAACAAGTATCAGTGAGAATGCCGGTTGCACTAGATAACCTGACATGTCATGGTTTAACAAGGGTATCTGACGGAACTAAAACGGAGAAACGGTCATGGTCGATTGTTGTGATGATCATGTTCGCAATGTCCACAACTTTTAATTGTATTGCTCTTTACAATTATCTCAAATATGAAGTGGTTTCAACAGTAGAGACTGTGTACTTAAATCAAGCAAAATTTCCGACTGTCATACTTTGCGATGAAGAAGTCAAATGGTTAAACAACAATTCATTCAATAAAGATGTTAAATATCTGGAAGAAAACTTTCAGTATTTTTGTACTTTCAATGCTAAACCCTGCAAAGTAAATCTAGAGGAGCAAGGTTGTGTCTCCTTCAACATAGAGGGTGACATGTATCAAATAAAATCTTTACATCGAACTGGATTATATCTGCACTTATTCATAAACGAATCAAAACCACTTCCAAGTCGCAACCTGAACATGTATACTAACACAAAAGATAGTCATGGTATCTCTGTGTCGATAGCTGAACCAAACAAATACATCAGCACAGATGAATCAAAGATTCGTCTGCAAACCGGCACATCAACAATAATCGGTCTCAAACGTATACAGGAAATACGTCTTCCTGATCCTTATCCAACCAAATGCCTGGAATCTGGGAAATTAACGGACGTTTTCCCAGGAGATTACACAGTGAAAGGTTGCCAAGTTTCTTGTTATGGGCAGTTACTGTATGATAAATGTAATTACTCATATCCACAATGGTACTCTGCAGTCAAACATTTGAGGAATCAATTTGAGGAACGTCCATATGATATTCAATGTGCCTTAAATTTGTGGTTAGATATGGCTAATGGGAAAATCAAACATTGCCACTGTCCTATACCTTGTGAGGAATACAAGTTCATTATGACCACACTGACCAGTACACCATGGCCAAATAAGAGGCTGGAAGACGCTTACATCAAAGAGCTTCAGCCACTTTTTCCGAACCATGAAGTTAACAAAACGTTTTTAAAAAGACATATAACACGACTGGAAGTTTCTCTCGACACTTTCCAAATGGAAGTTCGAAAAGAACACAAGAAGAAAACAATATTCGATTTCGTTTCGCAAATTGGCGGTATACTTGGTGTGTATCTTGGTGCTTCGGTGATATCGTTAATTGAAATTTTTCTTTTAATTATGAGACATGTAAATAAGGCGTTTCCACGCTCATAGATATAAATATTGATGAGAACCTTTAAGTGAAGTTACTATGCATTGTAATGAAGGTACATATTTAATAGCAGATTTAATGGATTGTGCCATTTTCTGAATTGCAGGAAAATAATTTTGGAAAATACTGCCCAAGAAATGTAAATAAAAATGCCCCCGCGCTCAAGCATTCCAATTTATACAGACAGCAAGCTATACATTAACAGCAGAAACGAAAACAAGATTTTGGCCGAAAAAAAAATGTTTGGGTTGATTTGGGACCTGATATGAGGCAAAGTTATATGCTTAAATATTTCGACAAAATCAGTTTTTGGCATTTCGAAACCAACTTGCAATATGCAAACCAAATAGATCTACACTTAAACAGATGAAAATATGCACAAAACTTTGTTACTTTTTATTATCTCTTAAGTCTAAGTTACACTGATGCTAATATACCTTCAAAAAGTGTAAATAAGGCTTAACAAGTAATATTAGAAAGTATTTGCTACAAACAAGAGAAATGTGTGAATTGAAACCATGGATACATATTTTATAATTTTTATAATTAAAATAAGATTTGTTAAAAACATTCTATAAGAGCCAAAAAAAAAATTAAAGCGAAAAATCCATTGCGTTTCAAACTTTGATTTAAAACAAGAAAATAGCCAATATTTACATAAAAAAAACAAGAAAAAGATATATAGGTTTTATTGATCATGATCACACTAGGTTTGGAAGACAGTCAAAGAAGAAAAACACGAAGAACGACAATGTGTAATATGGCTTTCTTGTATACACAGAAATCCAATTAAAATCTTTTGAAGGGAAGATCCGCCAACAATCAGTGCATTAAACAAAATTATTGAAAGAAAAATTTAGAGTTACAAAAATAAAATGTATGGTTGGCAAAATTTCGGATATCAAGCTGTGCTTCAAAATCCTTGTCGTTCACTTCACTAAATCAACACAAAAGTAACACGAAAAATGTCTAAGCAATTTTAGCATACGATCTTCCTAAATAACATAGTATAATATAATAATAAATTAGGAAAGAGAAAAACATTCTGTCTCCCACTTACAGTACCATGCTTTGAAACGGAAAAAAAGCAAAGTCAGCTAATAATTGTATTCCACCGTGTAACGTCAACACGAAAGTTGGAAGATGATGATGATGATGATGATGATGAAGAACAAAATCGGAAACTGACATTCGCCTATCTCGTGAAACTACTATGCCTCCTCGCTCGCTTACGCTCGCTGCGGGGGCAATTATTTATGAGATTAATATATAGATGTCGGAAATTATAAGATCGGGAAAAAGTGTGTCAGCAGTAATCTCCACGAGAGAGCCAATCTTTTTTTTTTTTTTTTTTTACTTTGTTTGAACGCTAAAAATCTTCTAAATAGAATATCAGGAAAGAAAAATTATTTTTCAAAAATTAAAAATCTCACTTTGATTGTTTCAAAAGCTGTTTTAAAGAGTTCAAGAAAATATCTTTTGTTTATTTCTATTTTTTAAAAGAAGGTTTTATCATATCTCTTATAACCCAAGGTATGAAGTAATTCAATCTTTAATAGTTATTGGTTATTCTGCTTGCTGACTTTCAGCCATGAGCTTGTACCCAGATCTTATTCCCACTGCGCGTCAGTCGGTAGGCACGAAATACTGAAATTGGTGTTAATAGAAAATGAAAACTTTGTTGTATGTTCTTGATATCCGCTATATCATACACGTTTTTTTTTTTATATATATATAAGCAACACGTTTATAAGCAACACTAGTAAATTTTCACAAAAAGTTAAGCAACAGTACTACAAGGATCTTACATAAATTAGCAACATGAAATTTTGAGACGATGCAGAGCACTAGCATAGCTACAGCACATTTCTTAATATTGCCACACTAGGCGGTTACACTAGATTGCAGTACTATGTCCTACACTTTGTACTTAAATACTTAAGCTTACACAAAGGTTCAAGACTGGAAATACATATTTTTTCAATTAATTCTTAGCAACAGATTAAGCAACAATACTACTAAAAAATGGTCAGTTTTTAAGCAACATTACTACTAAGGTCTGGCCTTGGTTGCTTATAAAAAAACGTGTATTTAATTTTAATTACATTTCTGTATATCGGAACTGATAAAACTAGGCGTGATAGGGCGTGGTAGGGGGCGTTGAGAAAGAATGATAATTGAAGCTGTTTTAAACATTGAACAAAAAGAATGAAAAATAATAAGGTAGAAATAATCTTCTGGGGTAAAAATTTAATAAACATGAAAGAGAAACGTGTTGAAATACAGAATGCTTTTGTTGCATTATTGTTAGTTTCTATATAATGGCAAATATATTCAGGTGTCCATGGTGACAAGTTAAACGCGCGAAATTATGCAAACAAACACATTTCTGTATTTAGACATTCCGAAAGTCTTAAGTTTACATCGAGCCAATACCCTTCTCTAGGAAGAAAAGTACAATCACTTATGAACTTCGCATTTTTAATTGAAGATGAAATGTTTTATGATGGATTATCGAATGGCGACTGTTAAATTTGATTTATTGGTTGTTTCATAGGATTTGTCACAAAGTTTTGTTTTTGTAGGAGAGATGAATAGAAATTTGAAAAAAATCTTGAGTTTATTTTTACTGCTCGTTTTACTGTTGGAGCTTTATTCAATTTTTCAAAACACGTTTTCCAATTACACGAGAAATATCGGTTCTGCCGAACTTTACACGAACTTCGAGATTAACGAATACAGGTATAAAAGACGAAAAAAGTCGTTTTTCGAACACCAATCTAAGAAGAGATTCCCAGCCTTACTGTTTAGACTAGCTAGTACTGCAAGAACAACTCCCCAGAAAACATTTACAGCTATGACACTACACACGATGACCAGTAAACAGGATATGGTGACTCCAGAAACGAAGAAAAACCAACAGACATTCGTTCCAACAATTGTAACGACGAATTTAAAATCAAAGCATGTCTCTAGCCAAACAATACATACAACTAAAACGAGGAACATGGGTAAAATCAACATCTATCAGTATGACGACATTTGTTTTCAAGGAGACACATATGCTATGCTCTGGAATGTTTTATTTCCACAGTTCCCTGCAACGTCAGACTTTATCACGTCACTGGAAGAAAAACAATTTTCGAGCAATGACAACAGATATGGGAGCCGTATTAGTGGTTATATCACGCCTCAGGTCAGCGAATATTATGAGTTTCAAGTAATCTGCCCGTTGGGATGTGAATTGATCATAACTGGACCAAATGAAATACCAAATAATCCACCTAACATTCTTTTACGATTTGGGACCTACAAAAAGATTACATTGCAGGAAAAACCAGAAGCAGATGCTGCACATAGCGTTAATTCAGACACAGCTATTTATATGAAGGCTGGTGAAAATTACCTTTTAGATTTTACGAACGTTTTGTCACAATCAGGGCGATTTATTATTCGATGGAAAAGGAAATCAAGTGCTGATTTTGAGATGATACCAAGTGAAGTTTTAACGCCCTTTGATCCTTCTGGCAGTCTGACTCCACCCTCCAATAACATCGTTTATGTACAAAAGACTGAGAAAAGCGTTCTGATTGAAGAAAACAGAAAAAATCTCTTTCAAAGTATAGACTACTTAAATAGGGCGAAATTGGAGAGATGTAATTACACTCATCAGTCCTTCATGCCCGATGTGGTGAAGGAAGGGTATGGGACGGTATACGTTCAAAAAGATCTTATCTACCCATACGATCCAATGATTGATCATCATTGGTCTGCCGGAACATACCCACTGTTTCTGAACAGCAGTAAAGCGCAGGAAATAGCACAAAGATATATGAAGCATATAGAAGGGTAACTCATTTTGAATATACCAAAATCAACCTCATTCTAGTCATATACTCCTGTTTGAAAGCTGCATTCAAACCTTTGTGTGCGAATGTCTACCACCATATGTATCTTTGAGCAAATTACCATCATGCGTATATCTGGTGAAAGTACGCTTGCCCAAGAGCAAGTCATAAAGAATAGAGATAACCTATGGTTATCTGTGTAATTCCTAGTTACTTACGTTGCTTACACCATCGATTTGAAAACTCCCGTATATACACAGCGAACCCTCTCATGCCTTTTGCTTGAAATTTCTATTTACAAATTCAGTATTTATTCCCATTTGTCATTTCGCTCGATGTTCAAGAACGTTTCCGTGTTTTATTTAGGAATTTCACCCTTCAGCACATCGTGCATATGGAAGAAAACAATGAAGAGATTCAAGGAAAAAGATATTTCATTGAACTCGACGTTAAGGATAGTAAAGAAAAAGTTTATCGCACTAGCAGATGGATTTTTCTGAAAAAGGATGGTGGTATTTGTGAACCTAATGGATATCAGTGGAATTCAAAAGAAAAAATTTACCTTTTAACTCCTGTTAAAAACCAGAGACGATGGATACATTACTTGGTCAAATCACTGAACGGTAACGTAAATGTTTTAATGTGTGACCATACCCATGGTACTTTGTGACGTCATCCTGACTGGTGTTCGTGCATGTAAAGGTCGACCTCCACTCAACCATTTTTGTACGTGCAGACGAAGTCAGCGTGTGTACCCTATATTTGGAATTATAGCCGTTTTTCATCGGTTCAAAATCCTCTATTAATGTTATTAAACATTTTTATTTTTCTGCGAACGCTGTCGCTTGGTAATTGACCCCCTGGTAAGTAAGTAGGCTTGGGAACGAAATGTGTTCACCTCGTTTGTTTTTGCACATGCGTATAGAATTGCCGTCCGTCCGCACGTACAAAACAAGTCTTCGTAAATCAAAGTTAGCGGGAAAGAGGACCAGTTCCTTAGGATGACGTCATAGGTCTTAGGCGGGTTCTTACCTCCGGTGACGCTTGTTGTATTTCAATTTTGATTTCATGACATTTAGATATCATTTTGGCAACTGGAGATAAAAATTTACATCTGATCGTGGTAGATTACAGTAGCACAGACACTATTGTGAAAGATATATTAAAGACAGCCAACTTCCCATTCACTTTCTTAGAAGAGAAAGGGAAATTTTCAAAAGTAAAAGGATTGAACCTAGCTGTGAAATCTATCGAAGAAAGCGATGCGTTAATGTTCGTTTTGGATTTACAATTGCAGCTTCCTCTCTTCTTATTTGACTACATCAGGAAGGTGCGTCAAAATCACTTTATGCTGAATCAGCATTATTTATCTATTGATTTTTACTCCAGAAGACATAGTCAGACCTTTTAAAACCAATCAGCATTTTCGCTTGACTTTTTCAAACGCTTCATTCCTTTTCCTATTCTGCATTCCTTTCACAATCTCACTTTTATCAATCAAAATCGTTTATCTATTACTGTTTACCCAGGAAGGCCTAGACAGAACTTTTTTAACGAGTATTTTCGCATGACTTTTAAAACACGAGTTCCTTCTCTCATTCCGCATCATACCTTCATACCACAGTCCAACTTTTTTGATAGCAATCCCTTGCTTTCAGAGTCACTCTGTTTTATTTTCAGCATACGTTTAAATCAAGAACTGCATACGTTCCAATACTTCTAAGATTAGCCTGCGGACAGCACCCGGTATATACTAATTTAACACAATCCTCAATATGGCAAGAGATTGGTTATGGAATGATCTCTATCTACAAGAGTGACTGGAATCGTGTAGGAGGTAAGAAACAATGATGGGGGGTGCATGTATTACCCAGTGTGCACATTTGTTAAAAACCCTCTACGAAGGAGTGTGTTTCTATAGAAATATACACACAGCTTTTACAAAAATGCTCTTTGCCGCAGTGGCCTTATTGACGATTTTGCCCACCGGGTATCGTCTTTTCACTGAAATTTGACAAAAAATGCAGTTCAAACTTCCAAGAGCGTTAGTAGAAAGTTTGCTAAAATTCAAAACATGGAACAGTTTATAGCTTGACGGTGAGTAAGAAGACAATGTTGTGGATATGAAAAGTTTTTGTTAAGGGAAACAATAACCTCTAACAAAATACATGATGTCCGAATATCAGAAACAAGTCAAGTCAAAAGGTGTCAGAACTAACTTTTGGGACTGGTTTCCACCAGTTTCCACCAGTCATAGACGGCGGAGAAATTATTTTTTGCATAGCCTATGAAACAAATGACAACCGAATTACTTCTATAAGCCACATCAAATCATAATGACACAAATTCCTTTAACTGCCAAAAAAACAGACCATAGGGAGAATGAATATTCATAGCACTTATATAACAGAAAATCGTTCAACGTGTCTAAAACTTCTCGCTTCTTCAAAGATAATGAACTGTCATTAAACGAGGGTTACAGTGTACCGTAATCAATATTAGCAACAATATGAAATGGCTCTGCGACGATGATATCAAAATGCCAAACAAGGTGGAAAGGAAATAATTTGCTCTCTCGCGGAGGATTCCCTTGTAGTAAACTACAAACAGTTCATTGTTTTGTCACGAGCTTTATAACAGTCTCTGATAAGTTTTAACAAAACTTCTTTGTAAGTGTATTTCTAGACAACAGATGTGTTTCAATAATCTGATTGTACTTTTATTTCAGGAATGAACGAAACGAAGTTCGGGACAAAGTGGGGTGGAGAAGATTGGGATTTTGTTGAACAAGTAATCAAAGGGAAAATTGAAGTGATTCATCATAGATTACCTGGGTACTACCATCTTTATCATTCAACAAAAGGATCGTGGGACGGAACAAAATTACATTGAAATGCCTGCGGAAAAAACACTTTCGTTTCCAATCTTCAATCATTCGAACATTGAAATGCCTGCGGAAAAAACACTTTCGTTTCCAATCTTCAATCATTCGAACATTGAAATGCCTGTGGAAAAAACACTTTCGCTTCCAATCTTCAATCATTTGACAATGGCGGAATGGGAAGGCATCCGTGATACATGATTTTCATTTGCTTTTGAACCTCTTGAAGAATATTATCGAAATTTTTAATCCATGCTGAAGAACGAGTAGATATCCTAAATAGAGAATTTAATGAAAATTTTTTAATAATTTAAGTTTCAACATAAAAAATACTAGCAGTTTGAATTGAAATTTTTCTTGGACACCATTGACCTACAATAACCTTCAAAATAGGAAATAAAACACAGATCCGTTTCTATTCAATAACAACAGCAAAAGCACAAAAACAATTAATTTCAATCATCCACATGCAAACAGATGAACGCTTCCTTTGTTTTCCTTTAGAAACATAAAACTATTGAAATAAAAGAACAAGATAACGAATTTCTTTTAAATCTTTCCAAAACAACCAAGAACTTTTGAAGAGTATGAACAAGCATCAGTGAGAATGCCGGTTGCACTAGATAACGTCACATGCCATGGTCTAACAAGGTTAGCTGACGGAAACAAAATCGAGAAACGGTCATGGTTGGTTGTTGTAATGGTCATGTTCGCACTTTCCATAGGTTTCAGCTGCGGAATTCTTTATAGTTACTTCAAGTATGAAGTGATCTCGACAGTAGAGACTGTGTACTTAAATCAAGTAAAATTTCCGACCGTCATACTTTGCGATGAAGGCGCGGCATGGTTTAACAGTAGTTTCAATGAAGATATTAAAGATTTGGAAAAAAACTTTCAGTATTTTTGTACTTTCAATGCGGAAAACTGCAAAGTAACCTCAGAGATGCAAGGTTGTATCTCTTTCAACATGGAGGGTGACATGTATCAAATGAAACCTCTACATAGAAACGGATTATTTCTGCACGTACTCATAAACGAATCGAAAGCATCTGCAAGTGGTTTTCTGAGCATATATCTCAACAGAATAAATGCTCATGGTATTTCTGTGTCGATAACTGAACCAAATAAATACATTAACCCAGAAGAATCAAAGATTCGTCTGCAAACCGGCACATCCACAATAATCGGTCTCAAACGTATACAGGAAATACGTCTACCTGATCCTTATCCAACCAAATGTCTGGAATCCGGGAAATTAACGGACGTTTTTCCAGGAGATTACACAGTGAAAGGTTGTCAAGTTTCTTGTTATGGGCAGTTACTGTATGATAAATGTAATTACTCAGATCCACAATGGTACTTTGCAGTCAAACATTTGAGGAATCAATTTGAGGAACGTCCATTTGATATTCAATGTGTCAGAAATGTGTGGTTAGACTATGTAAATGGAAAAATCAAACAATGTCACTGCCCTGTACCCTGTGAGGAATACAAGTTCATTATAACCACACTGACCAGTACACCATGGCCGAACAAGAGACTGGAAGACGATTATATCAAAGAGCTTCAACCACTTTTTCCAAACCATGAAGTTAACAAAACGTTTTTGAACAGATATATAGCACGACTGGAAGTTTCACTCGACACTTTCCAAATGGAAGTTCGAAAAGAACACAAGAAAAAAACGATAGCCGATCCCATGTCGCAAATTGGTGGCATAATTGGTGTATATCTTGGTGCTTCGGTGATATCGTTAATTGAAATTCTTCTTTTAATTATCAGACATGTGAATAAGGCGTTTCGACGCTAACAACAACAACAACAACAACAACAACAACAACAACTAAGCAAATTAAAATAACTGATAGGAAACATCTCGCACCTTCTGAAAAACCTCAACACATCCACCAGTGTTTCCATGTTAAAGCTATCCAGCAGTTCCATGCAGTAGGAAACTATCTCTGTATAATCCTCTGACAGTGGCTCTAATGAAACAATATAATTATGAAAGTGTTTTTAAAAAACAATAAAGAACACGAGTTTGTTTCTTCAGTTTGTTTGGAAATCGAAAACTATAATACCTTCATATTCTTGAGTCCATCTTCGCAATACATCTTTGACATCAGGAAAGCTTGATATGCCGCACAGTTCTGGCAAAACCTGAAGATCGTTTTCACATCATTAGAAAATTAACTTGAATTGTGTCCTAGAGATGCAGTTGGTGAGGTTGGTAGGCTTCAATGTCTTTTAGAACAATAAGTCAGCAAATGGAAGAATTTTGGAATTAAGAGAACGAGTAGTGCTTAAGAAATAGTTGTTCAGTTGAGTTCCACAGGTCTGCCTTAGGCCAAATAAATTAAAGCCAAAATTAATAAGGCCCAATAAATTATCCTGAAAGAGAATGACTGGAAATTGCATAACCTGTGTTAACTGTATCTTTAAAGAATGTGAATCATCATTGACATTTATGTCAACATCAAAATTCTTATCAAAATTTCCATGGATTTTATCAGGCAATTCCATTGCTTCTGTCGGTGTTTCGAGTTTCCTTTTACCTCGTCTTTTCCTGACAACTTCAGCTTGTCGAAGGACTTCCTGTTGGATGGCGATTGGCAAAGCATTAACCACAGCTGGATCTAACTGCGATGGTGTAAAAAACATATCGCTATCAGTAGTAGGTGATTTTAACTTTCTTGAAATCGATGCGGACTTACAAGGTGTTTCGTACGAGACAGGTTTTGGGAAAGGCGGTATCGATTGCACATCGAAATGAATTTCATTGAGTCTTTTCGGGTCGTTAGGAGGTTCTGTTGGAAGTATATTATTTAAGACTGGCTGATCGAACACGTTATTGGTACGTGATGAAGAACCAACGTCTGCTAAATGATTGAATACACGATTTGACGTACTTCTCTTCATACTTGTAAAGATCTCCTTCCTGATATGTTCAGGCAGTTCGTTAACAGTGTCAATATCTACTTGTGATGGCGACAAGATGCCACGATCACTCATATCGTTCTTCGTATTATTTGAGTCAGTCAGTTTATCGATTTTTACCCGCTTAACAGAAGATCTTACATCACCAAATTTTGACAGGTTGGTTTTCAGAGTTTTTTGTTTATTTTTACCATTGCCTGTTTTGCTCTTCGGACTTCTTTTTGAACTAACCATGTCCTTAGCTGTTGTTGAGGAAATGCTACCTCGGTGACCCACTCTATATGCTTCAAGTTCTTTCTGAATCTCTTCTGGTAGTTCGTTCAATACGTTTAGATCCCAGTCGGATGTAGCATCCTAAAAAGTTCGTGATTCCATTGCTACTCTTTTTTACTGAAATGACACTATGCGAGTAAGAGTAGCCATATTCAGACAGTGACAGGAAAAATTACTATTCCGACTTCTTTTAAGTGTTCCAACTCAATATCTCAAAGATTTGAAATGAGTGACAGTGAAATGTTATTACGTATAATTGTGAATTTGGCAAATGGTTAGAATTGGATTTGCCAAAAACAATAGAGAAAAACAAATTTCATTTTCAATATAACTGAATTTAAAACAACACAGGAAAACATAAACAACTTGAAGTATACCTGAAGATACTGGGTCCTATTTTCAGACCGTTTCACCACATCTTTAGTAGGTTCCTCTTCTTCCATCGACGGCAAAGGAGGCAGTTTTGGGGATATCAGGTTTGCAGTTATTGAACGCCTTGTGCGATCTGTTGTGTCCTTTTCTTTTAATTTTGGTAACGTTACAACGCCTTCATTATGAGCAATCGATAGAATTCTGTCGCGCTCGTACAACTCTTCGGTTGATACTGGTTTCATGAACTGGGATAAACTGGTCGCTTGTTTAGCAAGAGATAACTTCGTTATTTGGATTCCCATGCCACGGATATCACGCGAAACTACCTGTAAACTTCGTAAGATTGTGCAACACTTTTCAGCGATCGTGTTGCGATCGTTTGTGGGAACGAGCAACTGACACGAACGTGATAAGTTATCGCAATAGCCGTGTCCCATATATTTGGCTGGTTCCGACGCATGCGCTTGACGAATCATAAGCTGTAATAATAAATCAACAAATAATTTTTTTAGTAGCATTGTTTCGAGATATTTGTGATAAATAAAGAAATATCTTGCCTTTAAAGTAATTTGTAAACCTGCTTGCTTGATTTCCTGTAAGCGCTTCTCAACTTCTGTTGATAGCTGGTACACGAACTTTTCCACTTCTTCAGCCTGTAATTTTAACATTTTATCATTAACAAAGGCTACACTGGTGAAAAACGAGAAGATAATTTTGGGTGAGTTCCGATAACTGACGCCCTCGATAAATAAGATTGCCAATCGTGCTATTGGCTAATGGAAACAACGCCCATTTTACGCCCATTTTTACCGGAAGATTACAGCCTGTTTTTATCTGAATTCTTTCTTACATCTTCAAATCTCATTCCGTAATTGATTTCAGCCGACACACTCTTTCGTTCATGATCCAGACTAATGCTTCTGCGATCTTCTCCTCTGCAAAACTTAAACAACGTTTCTCCCAACTTCAACCCAAACTCTTTTTGTAAAGACTCCAAAGAGTGCTTTTGGAGGTCTCCACATGTTGTGACATTAAGGGCGTCTAACTTTTTACCTTGCGCCCATCCAATACCAGGTAAATCTTTTGCCTTCTGATTGACTAAAGAAATGCAAGACATAAATAAACGGGCGTTTTCAGTCATCAGGTTTACAAGCGTAATTGCTTGGTTCCTTCCCTCCACCCTATCCCTTCAGTTACTACATGCAAATGGGTGTATGGTCCCAATATGCATTTTCAAATTTCGTTGGAAAATCTGGATCTTTCCAATTGATATCCGCAAAGGAAAACGAATTTTACCAATAAATGTCGGAATTTCATTTCCCGTGACGAAATATTTGCCATTTGGTTTTGCCAGTTTCGTTGCCAACCGAGCAATGAGTATGCTGTTCCCAATACCACATGAAGCTGTACAGTCAGTAGCTTGTAAAACTGCACCTCTGATGTTTTCAGCAAGATCCAAGACAGAATCACCTGAAAGAATAACCGTTAAAGATAATGAACTGTGTAGAGCTGAGGGTTGCCCTGTGCTGATGCCAGTAGAAATAGAACAATTGAGAAATGATCTGGGAACGAGCAACTGTTTATTATTAACAAAACGCTCAAACAAAGCAAAAAAAAAATGATTGGCTCCCTCGTGGAGATTATCTCACAAGAAAACTGCTGACACACTTTTTTCTCGATTTTTATTATCTTTAAGCCGAAGTGAACTTTCTTCAGGTTTACATGAAATACAGTTGAGTAAGTAACATTTATTTCATTCATTTGTTTGTACAAGGATTGTGAGGTTTTGTTGATTGCAACAGTTATTAGTGAAGCTGCGATACTTGGTGTTACTGCACAAAACAGGGCGTCTCTTAACACGTGAGAAACTATCCGAATTGCAGAATTTAGATAAGCTCTTCTATAACTATTGCAAGAAATTGTTCTCGAAATAAATAATGCAGCTTTACTGTAAGTTAAACTTTAATTGCAAAGACTTGAAAAGACTTCGAAAACGTGTTTAGATGACATTGAGGAATATTAAAGTATAAAATACTACAATAATTTTATTATACTAAGCTTTTCGGCTCTTACGCCATCTTCAATGTATTATGTTTAGATGACATTTACAAACTTTCTTCTTATGCTTGCGTGTGATTTGTGCAGTGAAGGGGTCTACTAAGTTTTTACCTGATATTATGACATATCTATCCTCTGTGACTAGAATCATGAACAAGAGAATAATCTTTCTTAAAATTTTTTTTCCTTAAGTATGATTTAAACAGAACCTCGGTTTTCTCCACCTAACCACCTTACCAACCCTATTACCAACCTCCTCACCACTGAGCGATCAGCATAACATACAATACAATACCTGATAACAATAATGATGAGACATCGAGCAAAGCTTCGTCACAGCTCACCGCCTCGATATCACAGGTGAAATTTGATAATATTTCATAAAATTTCTCCGATACATTTCGGTACTCTTCAAAGTAATAGGGAACGCATATTAAATTAGGGCATAATTCCTTTGCCCGGTTCAGCATCATTCCGTTTCGTAACCCAAAATTTCGAGCTTCGTAACTGCATGACGCGATTTCGGACCAAGATTTCGTAAGATTTTTATCTGAAAACATTATCAAACTATTAAATTAGAATCTTCACATCACAACATAACCCAGCCGGCACATTTGTTAAAAAATCTTTGCGAAGGAGTGCATTTCTATAGAAATATACACACAATTTCAATAAAAATGCTCTCCATCACAGTGACTTTTTGAAGATTTTGCCCACTGGGAAGAACCGTAAGAACGCTGGCTATGTTGATTTCAATATTGATTGCAATACAAAAACATAATACAAGCTCTCTACATGCAATCTACCGTTGAAGGAATTGGTCGTATATATAAATGAGCACAGTAAACTTTCTCTAATTCGAACACCGTGAGAATCGTAAAAGAACGTTCGCCTTACGGAAAATTCGAATTACGGAGGTTCATTTATAAAGAAATAATAGGTGAAAGGCACCATGAAATTCGTTGAGGGAATTCGAATTATGGAGGTTCGAATAAGAGATTCGACTGTACAATACCTTTTCCTTGATTCCTTCCTGAGTGGCAAACCGCAATAGGTTTACCAACTAATTCCGGATGTTTTTTCAAAGCGACTGACACAAAGAATGAATCTAAGTCAACATGCATTATAAGTTTCTTTTCAGTATTTTGTGTTTGAAGTTTTGACGAAGACAGCCGTTTCCGCTTCGTTTGTATGGAGGATGTAAATTTCTTGAGCTCAGCCTTCCACATGGCGAGGTGATGTAATCTTGAATGTGTATAGAATTCAGATATGAAGTTATCATCGCCAGCTCGTAACGGAGTTTTCGAAAATGTTTTTGAGGAATAGTTATGTTTGGATAGATTCGGTGCAGATATCTTTTCATCAGTGGGGCCATATCCATCTGACCATATTTTGTCATCATTTTCTGCACGATCCGCACAGTCATTGCCATGAACAGAGCTTGATGCCATTTCATCTTTTTTCGGAGATTTTTTAGTATCAATACTTTTGATAACTGTTCCATCTCTCTTAGCAACAGAATACAACAAGTACTGGTCAATCGACAGGAGCTTTCCAGCTTTAACACTAAATCAGAAACAACCCTCTGTTTGGAAAGAAATTCTGATCAACTTCAAAGTCGTTATTGCGCATGATATTTCCCTGTGGTACATTTTACTTCACCCAAATTTCCTATAGACAAATTACTACATGTGTTGGTTTGATTGATGACTTTTAAATTCATCCTAGCTGCAGTTGATATTCACAACAGGGTCTTCAACTAAAGTGTTTTTAGGTGTTCTCTAATTGGTTTACATAAACAAAACATTACCTGTTAACGATCCAGTTCGGGTGCACAACTCTGTCGTTTCTTAAAAATAACCCGTGTAAGAAATTGAAAGAATTACCTTAACAAAATATTAGAAGACAAATACGGATGCACAGTATTTTATATCTCACCTTTTCAGGTCTTTTATCTTGCTGTTAGGTAGATTAGTAGCAATGATATGTGTTACATTGGTTTTTGAGAAGAAATGCTGGTAACTTCCACCGTTTTCAGCCATCAGTCGCTTTAATACATCTGATGAAGGATCTGGAAACGAAATTGTCATAGGTATAGATTACAATTTCCATCAAGAAATCTGAGATTAAGGACAAAATTGGATCAGACAAAAAGACATACTGGTATAGCCATTAACCCATATCGAAACACCATGAAATATGTTTGATTTTCTAAAAAGGTAGTGATAATGACAGAAGCTTCTCTAAACATTACTGACCATAACAAAACTATGGCTAGAGCTCAGTCAAAATTTGTGGAGAAGATTTCAATTATTTAAAGTAGAATAGAAAAACGTGCAAGTAACCTAATCAATATTTAAGACTGAAAAGAAATATCATAACACTGGACTCCTGCACTTTTCTTGACTGACCTTGAATATGCCTATGCCTGATAGTCTAGAGAAAAACAAATATCTTTTTCAAAGCTTGTCTTAATGTCCAAAAATAGATGATATTGTAACTTAGGCTGTGATGGCTATGCATATGGGCATCTGTCTAAAACAACAAAACTTGTCGCACCCGAACAAATGATTTTCAACTTTTAATTAGATCAAATACTAAAGAGGTCATCCCTCATAGCTCATCGTTGAACCAAATACTTGATATGATGTCATACGTCTAACATGGAAAAGCTCAGCCCTTAATTTTCCCACCAGAAGATTTACTAGAAATTAATTGATCATGAGTTCATCACACAGTTGGAACCAAGAAGTATTTCATGGTTTAAACGATAACCATGTTTTAAATTAACCAAAACATTTTATTTGACATTGACACTAGCAATTCACATAATTTGAACATGAGCTGTCTTGATCTAGCCATCTGACTCAGCATATTAATACAGAATATACCGGGTGAGTCAAAAAAAAGTACCGTTGTTTCACAAAACGTATCTTTCGATTGACTAATTATGAAAGCTAGTGTTTTTTATTTCTGAATAGAGGAATCCTGTACCTACATTTTGGTGTATCATTTGTCAAATTTGGTTGAGTAGAAAAAAAGTTATGGGCAAAAAACTGGAGGTGGTCCTTGTAAAAATCGCCGAAAAATGACGAAAAAATCTAAACAAAACTTCTCCAAACAAGATTTTCTGTTCTTATTGCAAACCGTATGGGATTGAAACTCATACACGCTTCAATGTGCTAAAACTTTTTTTTTTATTCCCAATGCTTAAATTAAGTAAAAAGTTCAAACTTTTTTCAAAATTTTATTAAAACTTTACTTGATGAAGTTTTTTATAAAGACTGTTTTGTAAAAAATGCCACAACTCACGTTACAACAAAGAATTTGGGTATGTATCCAGTTTCCAGTTTCAAGAAGTTTTGTTACAGCTTTTTTCGTCATTTTTCGAGAATTTTTAGAAGGACCACCTCCAGTTTTTTGCCCATAACTTTTTCTCTACTCAACCAAATTTGACAAATGATACACCAAAATGTAGGTAAAGGATTCCTCTATTCAGAAATAAAAAACAATAGCTTTCATAATTAGTCAATCGAAAGATACGTTTTGTGAAACAACGGTACTTTTTTTTGACTCACCCGGTATATAAACATTTCTACTCTCGAGCATTTCAAACAACTAAATCTTCATTGGCAAGGAAAGCTGTTTTCTGTGTCCTTACACTTACACTCAGTGCTTTACTAAGATTCTGCACTAAATTAGTGGCATCCAATCGAATACCCAGAAACCAAATTTGACTCCCATAACCTTACACTTAGCCTTACCCTGTTGTATTTTCCATTATAAAAACATGATTTCCATTTAAGAATTAATTTACCTAGTTTCAAGATTTTGAAATTGATCATTTAATTTTTGATTCTTTATTTTCATATAACCACCCTTAAAAAGATAAACACATATAACATATAAACAGAAAAACATACAACCTATTTAGTTTACCAGGAAGATTATATAATTGCAAAACACAACAACAAGCTTACAAATCCTCCCCAGTCTTTCATTACTTCAGTTTCATCATTGCTCTTTGAAATTGTGTTGAAAATATTTTTGAGATCACTATTGTTCATGTTTTACTTTTACTAAATGAGACAGATACATGAATAAATTTCTTTTCAACAACACACCAAATCAAATCTCATTCTAGAGGTATTTATAGGTGAATGTTAAATCCTTATTAAGCCTAATATATATAGCAAACAACCCTTCCATAATACCCACGGAAAAATTATGTTTGGTTCTCTAGTATAACTTTGTCATTACAAACCTTTGTACACGTACAAAGAATCTTGTCAATGATTTCTAGAATTCACTGGCATAGTTTGTTTGGAAGAGACATTTGTAGCATTAGTACATTCATGTGGAACCAACAATGATTTATTTATTTATTCAATACCATCTTCCAGGTCTAAAAACAAATAAAACAGTTAAACACAATTACAATGTATGATATAAATTAATATATCATACATATTGGAATGGACCACATTATTTACTGAAAACTATACTCTGAGTTGACGAAATTGTAATAAAATAGAATAAAGTTTATTCACAATGACTGTATACAAAATTTAATTGGAAGTCATCAAATAGCAAAGCAAAATGACAGCCACCAAGAAGCAATTGAAAAATTACTTTTTATTATTTTTAGTACATCATATATATGAATATGTATAACAAAATAAAATGACACTAGTATCCTGTGTAAAAATTTTTTACGGGTTTTACTTCTGAAAATGACGTCTCAAAAATGGTGTCAAAAAATTAAATCACAGAATAAAAAAACAGAAAGTGCATCGGTGTTGTAAGTACTGTAAACTCTCTCTAATTCCCTAAAAACCCTAACCTTAAGAAAAAGAAATAACAGGTACAGGTACCATAAAATTCGTTTGAATTAGAGAGAGATAGAACTTGGAGATCCTAACTGTATTACTGAACTCTAAAATATATACCAAAGCATGTATGATCGTTCAGTGACAACCAACCGTTACCGAGGTAGGTATCGTCGATCAAACATTTGAGTGATGTCAAAGCTCTGTTCGACACTCCTTCGTCAATGTCTTGTTGACCATAAAAAATGTCAGTTATTTTCGTAGAGGTTCTAGAGATATTTTCCAAATAACTAATTGAAGAACAAAAAATTTGTTTTACTTGGAAGATCTGAAACCCATTAAAAATAAAGATATGCGCTGTACATCCACTTTTTTCACTCTGTAAAAAAAAATTGTATCAATTGAAGATGCAATGCACTGGTTCCCTGTGGTTAAAAAATGTTATGTCAATACGAAAAAAAAACACTCCTCACCCTTCTTTTAATTAAAAATCTCTAGGTATTCTGGCTAAAGCATTTTTAGTTCACTACCAACACAGGAGTTCTGAACACAAAAACTTTTTAATCAGAAGATCTGAAACACATCAATATATTCATCATAAATCTTTCACGATGCGATATATGCAGCAGTAAAAATAAATTAATAATAAATGAATTGTGCGTACAGGAAAGCATCAAATAGATTAAAATCGCTGTAACTGTTCATAAAATCCATACCCCAACATAAATAAAAGCCAAATGCGGAAGTAGTAAAAGTGATATTGTTCTTCTTTGACATTTTCGTGAACATATCTTTTGTGTAAAACATCTTTACACAATCTTTTGTTTACCTTTTTAAGGATAAGGAAACATTATTGTTTAAGTTTGCTTCTGTCCAATTTTTCATTTTGTAATAAACACTGCCCTGTTATGAACGCCTCCCTCTATTAAACGCCGCCTCCAAAACTTTGAACTTGTAATAAACGCCGCAGCGTTTATTAAAGGAAATACGATATGCCATTAAAATGTTTCATTTTTTTCACTCGATACACTTTGTCTCTTCGATTATTGCACAAATATTCTTATCAATTATGATGCAATCGAATCATTGATGTGTGATAAAGCTCAGCCGATGGAGTTTCAAAGGTGGTATAAGTCATTTTGGTAATAAGTTCAATTAATAGAACCGGGTTAATATCTAAGAATTGAACCTCAATAGACTCGTTTTACTAAGTACCATAACTGAATACTAATCAGAATTCTGAATAAATCGGTACTGCAATTATATCCTCCGTTCAAGGGTATGGGCACACCATAATATATACTTATTGTGAAATTACTCCATATACATGTCATATGCAATGGCGCAATAAATTTGCGTATATAATCCTGATGAAATCATGAAGCCCTTGTGTGGAAAAAACAAAGATGATGGATCAATTTCTAAGTGACATCTCTATCGAAGTGGTAAAGGAAATAAAACTAAAAGAAGCACGAGAAAGAAAGTTGGATACTCTAAAACAGGAATTTTATTTATATTCAATTTACAAGTTTTAAATAAATACAATCGTGTAAACTAGCTAAATTCAAATTCATCTTACCTGCTTTTGATATTGTTACTGAAACAATTACGTTATCACACGCTTAATGATTTTAATGGCTTCAGATAACTTATTTTTTACAATGTTTTACCATTCTGAAATTTGGAGTTTTCAAAATTTATTAATACTCTCCATCACTTAATAAAAATGAAACCGGCATTTAACAAATTATTTTGATTTATGCTTTATACGCAAGTAATCGTAGATCACACGTTTTCTGTTTTGGCGCTCTATACAACAACATTTTCATGCAAACAGCACTGTTTCAAGTCACCCACACACGATAAATTTCAGTAGGTGTATTTTGGGAAGCAATACCTTGAGATGGTATGCATCAATTAGTTTGAAACTTCGTTATCTGACCTCTTTTCAAAATTTCTTAGATTAAAAGTTATGAGCAAATATTTTCAAAAAACGGGGAATTTTGTTTCAAGTCACCCCGTTTTACGGTACTTCGTTGTACTGGCTGCTGAAAATTGAAAATAGAAGTATATAATTTGATTAACAGGTCAATCAGGGATATCATATTGAAATGAATGCCGCAATTGCTGTGTAATATGTATAGACCCCGCATTTAGCCCGGGATTTCTTCAAAAATATTGAGGGGGCTAAAAAAAAATGGAGCGAGCGAAGGGAGCGAGAAAATATTTTGAGTCGGGCTCGGGGAGCTCTAAGCCCACCAGCAGGGGTTTTAGGGGTTGGAGCCTCCTCCTCATGAAAGTTTTCTCTAATACTTTACTCCAAATTCTAGCTTTTTAGTGTTTTAAAAACAATTTTTTTTTCAACCCAGAAATTACGGCCCTGGACTTGATTATACATAATTTTTCACAGAAATATATAACAAATTGAGAAACTTCAAAATGATCTGGTGCTATTGCACTTTCGTACCCAATAGCACCAAATATTAAACATATATCAAACAAATATTAAACATATATTAAACATGAAAAAACCACTTCATTCATGTTTTGCTGCATACTTGCTCATTAAAATCATAGTCACATGTCAAAGCTCTAACCAAGTGCGGGAACATAAGCTGCCATCTTTAAAATTATAAATTCGAAAGTGAAAGCGCAAGCAGCGCAGAAGAGGGGGGTGCGGGCGCGCCATATGATGGAGAGGAAAAGAAGATGGTTTTTGCTAACGGTACTTCTAGGCAGACGATCCCATACACTTTTATCAGTTTTGTAGCTTTAGAATAAGATAATCTTGTATAATAATGGACTATGTAGTAAATATCCATATTTTTAACAGTTGTTTCTTTTTTGATGAGTAGTGATCAGTGGACTGACTGATCAGTGGATGGATAGTGAGGTAGAACTAGGCATAGAGAGTAGGTAAGAAGACTATGCGATCAGTTTAGAATATGCGAAAATAAACAAAATTCCTCCTCAACCGCCCACCACCCACCACCACACCTTCAAACGCGCCCACCTCTTATGATTGCTTCCGGACTTTGAAGCGGAATTAGCGAAATATTATTGGACACCCCAGCTATTCCTGACACTTACTCAAAAGAACTAAATATCAATTTTAAAGCAATTGATTTATCCTTTGTTGTATATCAAAATTTCAATAACTCCTCTTCAATGACTCGGTAATTATATGAAAGAAAATGTATGTATAGATAATCGATAATATTTAGTATGGTGTAAATTTGAGAGGGTGTGTTGTTATAGAAATTGAATGAAATGAAATGCTTGATAATGACGTAACATATGTCGATCCTTCTTCGTTTCTGTAATTCTTGATCAAATAAAGCCGTTGAATTATGCAATTTATTTGAACGCACATTGATTTAACTTAAGGCTCGTTTCCATTTAACTGCATTTTACGCTGTGGCGTAAAAAGCTCAAGAGCATTTTTCTCTTTATAAAAATTTATTTCTATTGAGCGTCACTTTTCTTTTATAAGCGTGTCTCTTTAAGCATGTCGTTTGCAGTGAAGAAGAGATTACTACTACTTCATATGCTAAAAGTGTCTGCTTTGTGTTTATCTTATGTTTACGTCGCGCAGACAAAAATACAAAACTACGAAAATGAAGAAACTATGGATGAGAAAATTATTTCAAGAAAAACGTTCAAAGGGACTGTTCACAATTTTGGTTAAAGACCTTATGTTGTTTGGTCAATAATATTTTTTTAAGGCCTTCAGGATGTCAACAGGCATATCCACTAGTGTCGATCTTCATAATTTTGTAAATTTAGCTTAGGCAAACTTTTTTTAAAATTAACTAACTAAAACAATTGCTGTTGTTGGATTGGATGTTGCCATACAACAATTAGCAAAATTCCGGAAAAGAATAGAGCCAATTCGATTACGTAAACTGAAGACTTGAAATAGCAGTGGTTGTAGATAAGGAAACATCTAAAGCATAAACCGCGTGTGCATGTCAATCTCGTCCCCAGGGACGATCATTTTTTCAATCATTTGAAGGTAAAAAAGTCTTGAGACGAAGCTGTCGCTTACGTCTTTACTGAGCTATAAAATATGGAAAATATTGCGGAATTATTCAAAACGCTTGTTCAACCGGAAGCACTTAACAGAAGGAAGTGGCGCCATTATTGAGACGTTGTCATGGAAACGTGTCGGTCAAAACTTTGACTAGTTGTTAAGAGATGAGCGAGGCATTTTGTTCCATAAGTATTCTGTAACTTAAAGTTATTTTTGATCGACGACATATCCGTAACTCTTTCTTAAAGGTAAACACACGACCTCATATCATTCTTTTATTCCTAAATTCCAAGCTTAGCCTTCCAAAAGCTCTTCAAATTTCACTGAAATGGGGGAATGCACGGCAGTTACAAAAGTTTACACCATAAACTTGTGAGAGAAATTGTCAAATGTACAAAGATACAAATCGAAATAGGAATAGGATGTGATTTCAAATTTCAAAATGGTAAAGTCGTCAAATATTCACTGCGACGAAGTGCATCTCATTGAAATTGTCCGCAATGTACGAGTTTTTCTATAGTGAAGTGCTTTCCTCCTCGGTGATTTTTCAACAAACTTATCCGGTGAGTTTCATCAACACAGATGAAGTAGTTCTTGTATAATGTTGATAGTTTTAATCCACAGAAAGTGGGTTTAATCGAGACCAATGAAAGAAAAGGAAATGTAAAACCTTCTTAAAACCATTGCCCAATATTTTGAAGATCAAATTAGTTGCTGCTTTAGAAATCAATATTTGGCAAGGAAGAAAAAGAAAGAATAGTGTTCAGTTGAGATTTCCTACGAAAACAGTAAAAATTTGAAAAGAATTATTATTCGTGTTTCGGACACTGATGTTCTGTATCATGGCAAGAAATTGTTTTGACAAACTACCAAAATCGCTAATCCTTTGCCAAAACGAATTTGCAATTATCGCAGATAAATAAGCGAAAATAATTGATAGCGTGTGAATTCAAACAACGTAGGTAAATTATAGACTTCCTGTGGCGGAATTACAGAAGTCAGTTCCAGCGTGATAAAAATGGAACTGTTTGAATAATTAGCGAAAATATATTTTTAAAAACTGGCCGCATGATGGCAACCTAAAAAATTTATACAATTGATAAGGTGTGTTGCGTTTTTAAGGCCAACACTAGATAATTAGGATTTTCTCTAAAGATCGTTTCTCAATTGTTCTATTTCTATCAGCATCAGCATAGTGCAACCCTCAGTTCTACATAACACAGTAGTGAGCTTAAGCAACTACGACGGCAACGTGGACGACGACGTGAGCAAAAAGAAGAAAATAATAAAAGTACTTGTGAATAGTATTTTGAAGAACTTCTTTTTATTGGGGAACTTATTCAATTGATAAACTTATAACGACTAGAAAGTTATCGAGCGTCTATAAAATCTACATAAGAGAAAAAGACTTTCTCTATAATCGCGTCTCCGTTGTCAGTACGACTTCAAATCATGACTTTTCACGTTGTGCATAGAACGTGCAATTATGTTAATGATGTAATTATCTTATAAAACTTTCCCAATGGTCTCATAAGTAGTAGACTCCCTTTCAAAACAAATTCCACAGAGAAAACGAAGCTTTTGTTTTAAACACGTCGCCGTCTTCGTTGCCGTTGCGATTGCTTAAGCTCCCTAGTTCATTATCTTTGAAGCGAGAACTCGTTAGATCATTTAAAAGCATTTTTCATGACGAATTGTCTACCAAAGTTTTTTAATTTCACAAGATTTTCACAGTAGCTGTCCAACAGTATTTCGTTGTTTCCACGAAGGAACTATAAAACTATTGAATATTATAAAATTAATGAATTCATCATAGTCACATAGTCCTTTTTATAGTGACTATGAATTCATATATCAAATCTCGATCCATCAAATATGTTTAGACTCGGTTTGGATCAACTTAACGCCTTTATACAGTATGCGCATAAAAAAGGTCAACTGGATAACATATACATCGGCCTTAAATATGCAAAATATGCTTTTTATAAGCCATATAAAGTTTCTGTTTCAATTCAGAAATAATTGAAATGACGACACGAAGCAATTATGTGGCGTTTGTTTATGAAATTTCCATACAGACATTTGTTTTTTTTTCTGTTCAACCAAATCATTCTTCCATGAATAACAGCATTCTTTGGCCTACTTTCTGTGAAGTTTTGTACAAAGGAACAATTTTTGACGTTTGCAGGAAAACTTTGATATTCTGGGGTATTTTTTAACTCGTGATAAACGATTATTAACACAAGACTGCGTAAGTTGCAGTTAAATTAAAATTAGTCGTGTGGTTCTTTTTTTGTGTTCGGAAAGTATACAAAATTATATACAATTACAAGGTAAATATCTTCACACTACAAGCCCGCGATGGTCTACGTTCACACATCCAAAAATTGATACTGCTAAACTCTGAAATGTAATCGTAAACAGCGTGGGATTTACGTACGCAGGCGGTCAAGAAAATAAGAAATTTTTTCTATGAAGTATTATATTGGACGATTCGGATGCTTTCTTTCTTATTTTTAGATCCGCCCCTGGGATGTTAACCCACTTAAAACAAACATTCATTATGTTATTTTGTATACGTGCGATGGGAATTGAGCCTAATGGAAATTGAGCATTACCAAGATCTGATCAATTATGGGAAATTAACTTCTCCACTTATATTCTTAACAGATAACATCACTTTTCTTCCACAATTGGTCAAAACCAAAGAAAAGAAAAAAAAAACTATGACGAAGTTTTTTTTATATATATATATAATAAGGAAACAGGCTACCTCCGGTAATAAACTATCATACGTTAAAACTATTGCCATGTGATTGTGCTAACAATTCTTGTCTTCCTTCGTGGTCCTACATTTTCCTGAAACGAATGGGATGATTCACAAAATTGAATAGAAATGGTTGGCGAAAAAAAATACATCAAATGGGATAGTCGACTCACGCCCATTAATTATGTACTCCCCGAAAATAACACTGTAATAAATCTTTTATGGGAATACTTGTAAACTGTTTAAAACCACTTAAATGTTCGTTAATGAGGATGTTCGACGTAAAATAAATCTTTGTTCGGAAATCAAAACATTCTTAATAGCTATGATTACAGTTGAAAATGTTTTGCGTCGGAGCATGATTTTTTTTTTCCTTTTGTATCCACCTAAATGTAATAACTCCCGAGAAAAAACAAAAAGCTTCAACGAAAAACTGTGTGGAGTTTTCCTGTTAGTGATAAACGTTTTTTTAGCATGATATATTTGAAGTATTACAGGGTTTATCTGTCAATAATCAACAAAACGTTTGTGCTGATGTCATCAACTTAGCCTGTCAACATTCATTCGTATCAAAACACATTCTCAAGTATGTATTATGTATTATGAAAACTTTGTTGACAACCAGAAGAAAAAAAAGTCATTAACGACTTTGATTTAGATTGGGTCATAAAAATACCACAACGAATATATAAATTGAAGAGGGGGGCTTTAAATCTTATTCAGTATAAACTTCACTTAGTGCTGTTCTAGCAGACAAAAGAAAACGTATTGAATAATAATAAAAAAAAAATATTGCAAGCAGAACTTATTGTTGGCACGAGTTAAAGTATATTGCGAGAGGAAAAAAGTAACACTTTCGATCAATTAACACACAGATCACGTGGTGTTGGATGTGACAAGAGAAAACAAGTAAATACTATTTTCGATTGACGCATTTGAAACAGATTAGAATGACCTTCTAATAGAAAAGTGAATTGAAGAGACCACCGGTAAAAAATAATGACGACGAGAAAAAGTGTATATGTTTTAACTGTGGCTTCTTTGATGATAATTCAAACTACAGAATCAAGAATGAATCCAGTCGCAGTCAAACCACTACAGAGGAATAATGACTTTTGCGAGACATTATCGTTCAATCAAACAATATCTTATCCTGGTTGCAAAACTAAATTTGTCCAGAACAATTACTGCTATGGTCAGTGCAATTCAAAATACACACCCGGATATTCGATCGACTTTATGCGCTGCTCCGCTTGCCGTCCGACGAATCCCAGAATAAAAGCTGTGTTGCTGGATTGTGACGGGGAGACTCGCGAAATAAAAGTCCAATTTTTTGAGTATTGTCAGTGCTTGCATCGTTCTTGTCACACGATCAATAAAGAAAACACGCTGCCTATCCAGAAAGTGAAGAAAGTTCGAAGGAAAACTCACCGACATCACAACAGGAGGGCGTCGTTACGACGTCGAAAGTGTCGGAGAAAATCCGGCAAAAGAAAAGAAAAATGTCTGATAAGATGGCGTAGAGATAAGTTATTAGAGAAAAAAGAGAAAGAGCAGCAAAGATCTTCTCCTCTCTACCGAAACAACAACGAGAAACTTTGACGTAAACAAAGGAATGATACAAGATTATACAGTCATTCATGCGGTTATAGTATTTATTTGTGCAATAATTTGTTGTTGTTTTTTTTATATATATTTATGAAACTGAAGATATGCAACTGTTGTCGATATTAATAATGGTATGAAAATATTTTATCCTGAAAAAAATTTTAACGGTTAATCTTGTTGGTTAGTGCTTTTCGTTCTCCCTTCCATCCATCACCACTAGGAGATAACGTTCGGACAACATCCTGTACATAGCAATTAAATTATCCAGTGTATATACAACCGATACTCAAACCTTCCAAATTTCATTCAAGATTATCGAAGTAAATAGGTTTTTTTCGTTTCGTCAAATATTTTAAGGAAACGTTATATATGACAACATAAAGTTCATCTATTTCGGGCCATCAAAATTTCTCGGTGGCAAAAATTCGTCTGGGTAATTGAGCTTATAAACAACATTCATTTTTCTGAAATCAAGAGTTTTCAATGAAGAGTTTAATATTCCGAGATTGTTTGATACACAGGAAGGAATTGCCACATTAAGTCAAAGTTATTAGCAGGCTTCAAGATGCAGTATAATAATGATCTCTGAAATGATTGATCGATTTGTCCGGAAAATGAAATCTATAAACACAACCCAGTAGGCAAAATGGTCAAAAAGTCACTCCGAAGAAGAGCATTTTCATTGACATTGTGTGTAAATTTCTATAGAAATGCACTCTTGCACAGTGATTTTTTAGCAAATGTGCCGGTTGGGAATGAATAAAAGGAGTTTGTAGTTGTAATCCAGGAATTGTTTCCCACTTGCCCTCCACAAGCAAAGAATTCGCAATTGTCCGAATAAGTAATTGTTTACTTTATTTCACCATTTCACATTGCCAAACGAAAATAATGATTGCCACTTCATATGAAGTCTAGCAGCAGTAGACAAGTCGCTAAGTCATAGAGACTGCACACTTAAAGAGATTTTTTTCATATGCAGTTGGCTGTTTGTAATCAACAATTTGTTTATTATATGTTCCCCAGTCTTTTTTCCGATAGCATAGTCATATGCAAAAAATCGACTTAAGTGTATAGACGATGGAGAAATAGCAACGATCTCTATTTATAGACTACTTGATATTATAAAAACAAATTGGATTCCAAAAACTAAACGTGCTTCTGCAGCTTTCAGACATGGACCAATAGTCTGTTTGTGGTTCCTGAAGGACCCTCTTTCGCGACGGACTGTGAAGTTCACATGAAGGCTGGGAAAGTAAGAAAATACGAGAAAGTAATTGAACAGACTCAGTTGAATTCTAAACAAATCTGGTCAACATTGAAATCAATAACCCAATTACGATTAAATAGCCGACATCGATATGGATACGAATAACATGCGAATGACATCGTAAAGAGTACGATAGTGCGTGTGTGATTTCGTGTCGCATGTTCCAAGCCAATGGTTTTTTTTTTAGTTGTTACAATACAAGAAGCAATGTATCGTCATGACGACCATTCACATGTCGCCAATAAGGAGTTTTAAATTTAATATCAAGTATTATTCTTAGCGATTGTCAACAGGATTTTTGAAGTTATCAAGGTCCAAAACAAACAGAGTGTAACCAATCTGGTTGACGTCACCACCTATTGTGTTTCTTATTGTAGCTGTTGCTAAGCAACAACTTCCCTAATCCGCGTATTATTTGTTTCCACTTGAAAGTTCATGCAATGACAAATCAGAGCACTTGTGAAATAAGAATGTCGATCTTCGATAGGTTCTCACATTAAAAGAAAAATGATTCAGTTTCATGATGTTGTATACCAACCATACCACGCCTATATGTTCAAAACACCATGGCGACGGATTTCCCCATGGGAACGTTAACGTCACGTGAGTAATGGTCATGTTGAAATATTTCGCATTTTCATGATGGATGAGAAGACAATGGCGTCTGCGTTCAGCTCATCCACTTTCAGACGAAAACTAAGAAAGTATGATCGCTGGATTTAAAAACAATTTCGTCGTTAAAGTAAACAACAAAAAAGTGGCGGAAAAATACCTTTGCTTTTCGACAACAAGTAAACTTTTGATGTCATCTAAATCTTTACTTGGTTGTATCTCTAGCGCAGCCAATATGTTGAAAAAGTACTCTAAATGAAAATTGTCTATGTCAACAAATTGTACCTCACAACCGACTCTTGACCTTTCTTAAGCCTTATACTACGATGCAGAGATTTAATACTCACTATAAACGCTTCAGCGTTTATTTTACAGAACACACAAAAGATGTAATAACATGACAGTGACATCTCGAATAAATAAACCCCGCCCTCGTGTAAGGGATACACCAAAAACCTTTTAAAATTTAAAAAGCGCCGTGAATTGAATAAATGAGAGACGTTAACGTATTTCGAATGGATTGAAATTGGTTATAAGAATAGCGAATTTGCTCATCAGGAAAGAAGACAAAACATTAAAGCACAAATCACCGCTATAAGCTTTAGTTCCCCCATTTCCTTAAAATCCTTCGCAAGAAAGAAAGACTTTAACCCCGGCAATAGAGAGGATACATCAAGGACAACAACGATACCTAAATCAGCAAGTAACTGCCTGGTTGAAGACGGCGTCAAATGTTTAATCTTTAAGATGGCATCTTTATAAACGGAGACAGCACCATGCACAAAACTTTCCAACCAATCGTGATGATATAAAGCACCTTGCGATACTAAAGAAGACAACTGATGAAAATAGGTTATTATTCCTTTTATAACACAGTCCTTAATAAGAAACAAATGATCCGAGCCACTGCACCTTTTTCGTCTTGGTATGGTATTTTACCATCAGACAGTGCTCTCAGTAACGATTGATTCTCCTGACAGAAAAATTGCTCTAACTGCTGTGGAAGAGTCAGCAAAGAATCGCCAACCTGAAAAACAAAGCCCAGATAATCCATGTTCACACGCGAACCGTAACAAAGTCCTATGAAATCTCTATATTAAGCACCGTTGGCTCAATTGCAACTAACCATGACAGTAACAACATTACACTTAATTATTAACTAACATCACTGCCGAGAAACAACAACCTTGAAAGATCTACTGAATCAAACGGTATTTCAAAATCCTTGCTTTTAATACTCAATTGAAAATAGCAACAGGTGTAAAAACTCACATTTGTAATGTAAGCCAAAGGCGATAAACTAAACGTTGGCAGTTCACCATCTAACGCTGCCTTCTGTGACTCTGACCACACCTAGATGAGAATGGAGGAGTCATATGAATTCCTGGAAATACAAGTGAAAGTGAAAGTGAAAGGGAGTAATAGTTCTTTACTGAAAGGTTAGGGACTGATGACAGTTGTCGCTTCAAGTGAACGAAAATGATGTCAAAAGCAAGTTTGTGCGCATGTTCGTTTAGCCTTGACACGTTTTCTTGAGCGTTCAAAATAACAGATTGAATGCCATCTATAAAATATCCAATCAAAATAGCGGAAAAGATGAAATATCCAATCAAAATAGCGGAAAAGATGAAATATCCAATCAAAATAGCAGAACAGATTCAATACAAATATGATTTTATTGGCGTTCTGTTCTTTAAACAAGAAACGAGAAAAAAGATAAGACGAGGAGTACGATAGTCAATAAAATCAGTAGAAGGGTCTGTTACAAAAGTATTAATTAGCATTTTGTCTCAATATTTTCTTTCAATATTTTTTGACTACCATCCTTGTAGAAATCATGTTTTGGAATTCTATTCTAGTTTACTTTCGAAAAACGTTTGCTTGATATTGTATCATAAACATGATGTTTTTTGTATTGCCCTAAGTATCGATTTGTCCGCCCGACATAAAACAAGCATTTTTGTAACAGACCCAGAAATTATCAAAGAATCGAAATCAGCACCATGGCATTTTCATCGTCTTATCCAAGAAAATTGTCGAGTTTACTCGATATCCATCCTTCGCGCTTGCATCACATCATGTTAGACGGTTTAATAATAATTCAATTTTTAACAGGGCGTTGGTAAACAATGGCGTACTTACGCATCTCCACCCTCTCACGAAGCTCCAATATGGAATCCCATTCGGAAGCTTTGGAATTCTTTAAATAGTTGCCGTAGTATGAATGTATAACAGATTTTTCTTCAGAGAAGACCTTGGCGAAAAGTTTTTGCAGTTCTGAGTGCAGTAGTTGACGGAACTGTTCCATTTTCATGATGAGAACACCTAAAAGAATTCGAACACAGAAACCTTGAAAACCGAAACGGAAATCTCTGTAAATCGGTTAATCGAATTCCTACAAAACGTTTAATCTTCAATTTTGACCTGGTGAGCATATCCAATCTCGTTTTCAATCAAAACTTAGCGAGTTTGAACCAGTGAAGCAATAAATTGCATGAAAACAAGGTAGGAGGTAGCAATTTCTTCCGGCCAAAAACACTTCCTTTTCAGGAAATGTATATTTTAAACAACGCAAATCCTTGCGAATGAAAATGACATTTGATCATTCTTTTAGTGAGATCTTTATGTGGACGTTTGACTATAACATATCTTTACGTTCCACACAAAGTAGTCATTATCATATCATGTTTGGTACATTTAAACATTGACGACTACCCAAGTGGGTAAAATCGTCAAAAAGTCACTACGACGAAGAGCATTTTCATGAAAATTGTGTGCATTTTTCTATAGAAATGCACTCCTTCGCAGTGATTTTTTAAACAAACGTTGCCGCTGGGACAACAACATAGTTATGACCTACTTTGTATCGTGATTTATAACTCAACAACTGGTTGAATTTCAAGAAAAGATCCTTCAACTATACATACCGCACATTTCAATAATTCTGATAGCGTACTGGAAATTTGTCCACTGCTCCTCAATAGGATCCTCGTTTACTACATCTTGATCAAGTTGGCAACATTTTCGAATTGAAGAGAACATTGAATCCAAACGGCCAAGATATGCCGAGAAAAACAGCTAACATTATAAAACATTAAAAAATATCTGAAACCAATGTGTTACAGTTTATATCACACACAAGGTCCCTTTCCAGTTGCAGCGTAATGTTTGCGGATCGAGTAGGACATTGTGTGTGAATGATAGCCTAAATACATTTAAGTTAGTTGTTTTCGTTTTGGTTCCGAATTTAAACAAAGCCAATGGAAACACGATTTTTCATAAGAACACGCTTTCCAAGACCATCAAGGATGCAAACATCTAAGGTGAGAATAGCCTAAGAAGAAACTGAGCCTGGGTATTTCCGTCAAATTCTATACACGTTTTTTTTTTAGAAGCAACACGTTTATAAGCAACACTAGTAAATTTTCTGAAAAAGTTAAGCAACAGTACTACAAGGATCTTACATAAATTAGCAACAAGAAATTTTGAAATAATTCAGCACTAGTATAGCTACAGCACATTTCTTAAAATTGCCACACTAGGTGGTTACACTAGGTTGCAGTACTATGTCCTACACTTTATACTTAAATACTTAAGCTCACACAAAGGTATTCAAGACTGGAAATACATATTTTTTCAATTAATTCTTAGCAACAAATTAAGCAACATTACTACTAAGGTCTGACCTTGGTTGCTTATAAAAAAAACGTGTAATCATGGTAGATGTTTGAAGGCGAGATGTTTCATACTTTCCTCCACCATTCATGGCTTTAAATAAGGTATTATAATGTCTGTTTATCAATGCCGGATGCCATTTTAATGCTAGGATAACTTAAAGATTTTTTAATATTCTCATAAAAGAAAAACGTGCGACTGACATCATCACTACTACGTGAAATTTACGGCAGAGTTGAAGCGCATTTAAACAGAACGACAACCATCACTATGAAGGATTCAACAGGATCCATATATGGATCTAAATTACTGTCAAGCATCACTTTGGAGGATTCAACAGGATCAATATATGGATCTAAATTACTGCCAAGCATCACTATGAAGGGGATTCAACAGGATCCATATATGGATCTAAATTACTGTCAAGCATCACTTTGGAGGATTCAACAGGATCAATATATGGATCTAAATTACTGTCAAGCATCACTATGAAGGGGATTCAACAGGATCCATATATGGATCTAAATTACTGTCAAGCATCACTATGAAGGGGATTCAACAGGATCCATATATGGATCTAAATTACTGTCAAGCATCACTATGAAGGGGATTCAACAGGATCCATATATGGATCTAAATTACTGTCAAGCATCACTATGAAGGGGATTCAACAGGATCCATATATGGATCTAAATTACTGTCAAGCATCACTATGAAGGGGATTCAACAGGATCCATTATGGATCTAAATTACTGTCAAGCATCACTATGAAGGGGATTCAACAGGATCAATATATGGATCTAAATTACTGTAAATTAGCAGACGAACGTGATGAATATATTGCGACAGAAATATCGCGATTGTGAAAAGAGTTTCAATTACCTGTAATGCTTCTAGCAAACCAACAATACCATACCCTCGCGTAAGCTGACGACAAGATTGGATAGACTGAATGGAAATAAAATATACCGCATAAGCACTGTTGCATCTGTTTTTAACAGAACCAACGAGTGAAATATAAGACCATGTTGTATACATACGACGTGGCATAGTATACCTCATCAGCAGCTCGGAATATTTCACTGATAGAATCATTGATACATTCTGACGTCTCGCTTAAATCTGTTGTCGTCTATCAAGTAGAAATTACAAAACGAAAACAATTGCAGGGAGAAAAAACAGAATACAGTCAACTCTCGAAAACCCAAACTCTCAGGGAACCGTGAAAATAGTTCGAGTTATCGAGAGTTCAAGTTTTTGAAAGTTGAAATTGGTAGAAATTACACTAACTATTATGTCAAAGGACCGATAGAAAAGTTCGAGTTATCGAGGAGTTCGAGAAATCGAGTTTTCGAGAGTCGACTGTATATATACTTGTTACTCCAAACAAAAAAGGCTTGGCAATATTGAAAATATTGAAATCAAACTAAAAACACAAACCACCTTCTCAACATCATCGACATTAGAAATTTTAGACCATGTGTGGGACAAATAAATATCTGCTTTTTTCTGACTGTGTCAAATCCTCAGGGGACTGTAAACCCCAAATCTTACCGAAGAAATTCCATCAATGACTTTCATTAAAGCATTCTGCTGTAAATTTGAATACTGCAGAAGATACGGTGAATAAACGGAAAGAACTTCATTCACGAAAGAATGAAATTCAACATTCTCCTTCTGATCAGGTAAAGCTGAAAAGAGGAGATAAAATGACTTGGTTTAAATGAACTTTTTCTTTCCATATACCACAAAAGATACTATATTAACTAAAACAAGCTACCCTCAAAACTATGAAGGGCTTTTTCAAATCCATCCAGGAATCTGTATGTTATCGCTTGCAGTTGGATGAGAAACTGGAGAGAGCTTTCTTCATCATTCAATGAACCTCTTACACAGTCTTCCAGCGATGGATGCAAACTTTTCACAGTTTGTGTCAACAACGAACATAAAGCCTTGGTTGGATGAGGAAATACTTGACCACACCATGTAACCTTGTCCCAAAAAAATATTGAACTTGCATAAAAAAAAAAAGTCAGTAATGACCAGTAACAATACAAGGAAAAGGCGTCCTACCTCTCTATGCCAAAGCGCAAGGAGATGGTCAAAAAACGTTGGCAACCAGCTGAGAATTGGTTTCTCGGGATCATCCTGTAACTCATGCCATGTTCTAGTCAAAGATGACTAAAATGAAGAAGATTATGGCATTTTACTTGTGGTAATCTATAAGCGGTAATTAATGATTGCAGGTGCACATATCAACAGCAGTTATCGTCAGTTAGATATGATAAAAGGTGCACGTACCTTGTGGCAATTGTTATAATATGCTTGCAGCTGAGATAGCCTATCTAGCTCTTGAAATATCTTCACGTAATACTTGGCATCATCTGAACAGAAATAAATCACAAGTTATCACAAGTTACTATCTAAACCTTTTGTTTCTTTTACTTCACCTCACTTTTACATTTTACTTTATGTCATTGATTTAAAATAGATTCAAAGAGAATGGGAAAAAGTTTTTTCACTTCAATAGCTAAATATTTTTAGTCTTACAGGTTGTTTACATTACACCTTAAGAGAACTCAAGCCAAATAGAAAATTTGCACCATTTTTAAAAACTGTCTTTTTACAATAAGCATTTCATATACATCATGAAAAAGTTAAATATGAACAGATTGAGATTGCACTTGATCAAACTACTACGGCTGAAGAGAGTGTAGCCAGTAAAAGAATTAGAAGAAGTCATGAAACCAGTATGAAACACCACAATGAAGTGAAATGCTTCTTTCCAAAGCTGGTATGAGTGTTCACCTCAGGTCAGATTCTTACTAAAAGTACCAAAGCAGCAGAGGCATTAAGGGCTGTATATCAAACATGCTTTTTTTTATGTAGGTTGTTTCTCTCCTATATAGATTCATGCACTACCGTATCAGCCTATTCAATATACAGACATACTTAAATAACAATCTTTTCCATTGAGCCGGTTAACAGCAAATACTGCATTGTATTACATTATACATCCATACCTAAATCATGATTATTAAACGTTTGAACTAATCTTGGGCTTAGTAGTGCTTCGAGACGGTTTTTCAAATTTTCAAGTAAACTGTAGCGTTCAGAATAGTCTGGAGCGTCTTGGAGTACTTGCTATAAATATAAATATAAACATCTTGCAGCACTTGTCATGAAAAAAAATCATATCCATTTAACGGGTTGTTGCTAGTAACAGACAGAATCAGTACAACATAACTTACTAAACTTTTCTGCATACCAATCAACTTTTCAGCAATCTGTAAACAAAAAAACATCAGATATCAAAATAACATAAAAGCACAGAATGAAAGTTGTTTAAATTTTGAAGACAATGAATACGTGCTTGTTCAACATCTCCAGTTTCCAAATGTTTGCTGACATCTGCAGATAAAGTAGACCAATTATCCGCCTCCTAAAAACAATATTTTATGAAAGATTAAAAGTGATGGATATGTAGAGTGTGAGAACTAACAAAAAAAAAACAACAATAGTTTGAGAGAAATGTATTTACTTGTAAAGCAGAGGAAGCATTTTCCATGCGTGACTTCACAGCATCTATATCAACTAACTCTTTCATGGATTGGGCAGTGCCACGTTCAACCTAAGCAGAATAAAAAATAAAGTTTATAGCTTCATACCAAATAATTTTTGATTGTATTGCAAGTGTATTCATTTCATTCACAATCTATGTGATAACCTTTCTGATTTCATCTTTGACCATCATCATTTGATTTTTTAACAAGCTACTTTCGGTTTTGATGGTCTCAACTTCCCGAAGGACTCTGTAAAAAAAAGTAATCAAATTATTGAGTTAACATTATCTTTTTGTTGTTACTCAGGTTCTAATCTAGGCCAAAAGAGTGCCCATTGATTGGACGCTGCCCTCTACGTTTTTTTCTTCTTTGAAAAATTATTTCGCTTAACTTCAAAAATCACTCTTGTATAGGCGGGTGGGGTGGTCTCACAGGTTTAACCCACCGAAATAAAGCTCAGGTTGCCCTTTTCATAATGTTTTCATAACTTTCACACTCCAGCTCACATTCATATCAATTTGGCACAATTTCACAGGAGAATTAATGAAAAAATCTTGGTGTATGTTTTTTCTAACTAAATACATTCATACATATTATAGAAATAATTCTGCATTAAAATATTTGCATGTGCAGTCTTTTTTGGTCCAGATCCACCCACGTTACAAAATGCCAACATGGTTCGTAACCAAATTTTTTACTTGTGATGCATTTATACGAAAGAAGTAAAAACGCCAAACAGAAAAACAAAAATGACTGATATGAGTTCCTGTTTTTCTACATTATATACAGCCAGGATTTATCTCAATCTTCAGTTTCTACGGAATGAACAGAATAACTGAACAGGAAACGAAAAAAATAAGGATGAGGATAATGAACTTGATTCTAGCAGAATAATTCTGGTGCAACAGTAAAAAAAACTCTGTGACACTGTCAATTCTTTGTGAATGTAACTAAATGCTGCAAGGAATTTGATAATTTGCAGAGTACGATGTTAAGCAATTATTAACTGCATAATACAGCATGAAGAATTCAAAAGATTGTGTTTGAACAAAGCCGTTCTTAGGAGATCATGTTCTGCATCATCGTAGAAAGAATAATTTCAACAAATTCCATGTCATTCATAATAAGTGAAATACTTGTATCTTAATTGTAGTTACATCTATTTCTCATTTTCTCGTTAGCATACAAAGTTGTTCTTGTATCTCCTTATGCCAGTGTTTATCATTTCATTTCATCTTATGCCTTGGTAAACTGTTTTTTATGCTTCAAGGATTTTTCGTCAAACTTGGTTTACATTATCGGAGTGTTTTTTAATTTTTCTTTATCAGAAAGAATTAATATAGTAATCGATTTATAGCGAATCAAAATTTAACCGTTTGGTTACATTATCATGAATATTTGGGCAAAGGAGCACGAGTTGTTATTCCATGCATTGTTAAAAAGGTGTGGGAATGTTTTCCTAAAGTTAAGACCGGCCCTTGTTGACATGAATTATTAATGATTTGAACGAAAACTTCATGGAACATGGAACAAGTATTTAAAAACATATTTCACATTTTTTTCACCTTCAGATGGGGTCAAAGGTGATGTAATTTCATGCTTTAAAAAAGGAAAGAAATGCAAAGAAGGAGCTAATCTTCTCAAACATCAAACTGTATTATTGCAGTATGGAGAGATTAACAATAACCCTTTTGTTACTGTAGACGATGTCTTTGATGCTGCACCTGAATTCAATATACTTGAAGAAGGTGATGTTGATGATGATATTATTGTAGATTAGTTTGACCTTGTGTATAGACTCTCTTGTGTTTGTTATTTGGAAAATACACTCAGGGTTGACACAGCATTTCTTAAAAGAAATTCCCTGACTTTTCTGTGAAAAGTACTATTTTTCCCTGACTTTAGGCTTTGCAAACCCATACTTTTTCCCTGACCACCAGTGAAAAAGTATAGTTTTTCCCTGACTAATGCCATATTACTGTTCGAAAAATATAACAATTTACAATTCGATCCGTTTTCTTTCTTGTGTTAAAACAAAAAAGATAAACTTTAGATGTCAAAATAATACATAACACAATGTATATCATTATAGCCAGGTAGGTATTGAACATTGATAATTATCAATAAGTGTTAAAGTATAAAACTTCCGCAACAGAACTTTAAACATAATGCTTTCCTGTCAATTAAAACATAACCATATGATTTTCAGACTATTTTTGATGTTTGTGAAGACCTTATTCAAACAAAAAGAGAAAATCAAAATTTCTATAAACATAACAATATGAAACACTTTCCTTACAGAGAATACCGAAACATTTTTCCAATAGAGAATATCAAACAATACCCATAAACATAAGAATATCAAGCAATCAAGGCACATTGAAACATAATGGAAATAAATATGAATGGCCCATCATGTCACAAAGCAATTCAGTTTCAGTACGTACGAATTCAATGTATAGTATCCTTTAAAAATAATAAACAAAAATTACTAGAAAAGCCCATCCAAAAACCAAACACCAAACTACCACCAGCACACCATTCCCAGGTTGGTCATGTATCAAAAACTATACTTATATATGAAGCAATAGAGAAATACTACCAAGTCATTTAGGTATAAATCAGATAATATTTACAGTTTTCAGACAATCTTGAAATAAATCAAGTGAAAAAAATTATTGACATTAAATTAAATTAAATTTTCTCCCTGACCAAATTTCAAAAAAGTTCCCTGACTTTTTATGAAATTCCCTGACTTTCCCTGACTTTCCCTGACTTTCCCTGACCAGTGAAAAAAAAGCCTTTTTCTCCCTGACTTTCCCTGACTGTGTCAACCCTGTACACTATCATAGAATTTTAGAGCATTCTTTTTTGTCCGTATTTCTAAAATTTACGAATGCCTCCCTCGAATAAACGCCTCCCTCGAATAAACGCCCCCAAAAAACTTAGAAAAATCTAATAAATGCCCCGGGCGTTTATTCGAAGCATTACGGTATCTCAAGAACTAAATCAAATGAAGCCGTGAAACTTCTCACTGTTCATCTTCAGGTATTAACTTGTTATCATTCGTTAGTTCTCCTTTAATTTATTACCCAGTCCTATAGACCCTGAAACATCCGAAGACTTCAAGGGGGAACAGGGAGGTGGCAGTACCACCAGGGATGCAACCAGTAAAATTTTGTGTTCATCCAGAAGGGGACTCGAACCTGGAACCCCAGGTGCGCCAGCTGAACATGGTACCGTTATGTCACCGCTGCTTAATATCAATATGTTATTAATGATACTCATTTGAAAGCCTTTGAATAAATTTTTGATTTAGATTATGAACTACATTACCTAGGAATATTATTGAGTGCAACTTGACTAGTTTCTTCCAAGGATTTGCTAACTTCCTATATGAAAAAAAAACAGACAAAAACATCTAACTTCAAGATACATCTGTAAGTACTGATAAAAACAAATAAATGAGAGTCATACTTACCTGAATAAATAGCTGAAGTTTCATCACAAGATTTGACGTGAGAGTCTAAAAAAGTGAAAGTATTTTTAACAAAGACGGAAAGATACTAAATGGAAGAAATACCCATACACATAGAAATATTATTACATCTATGTGCTCCTCTTCATTCTGAAAGGTCAGTGCCGAATTAATCCAATCTTTCATATCAAAATTTTCATCTGAAAACTTTGAAAAATCCTAAAACAAGAAAGAAAGATAAGCAACACTAATCTAAATCATATCAATGAATTGACAACCAATCAACATTTTAGCAATACTAACCATCCTAATATTCCAGTGAGAAAGTCAGCAGTGCCAGGTTGCTTTTATCTTAACAGCATTTCTACGTTGTTTTTTTTAAACATTTACTATGGAGTATAGAAAAAGATTGCAAAGAAAATAATGAACAGATCATGATAATTGAATGTCAAAAAGTGTGTGATAAAAACAAGAATTTTTACGATCATTACTCAGCACATTGGTAAAAAGACCAGCAAACCTCTCACTTTTGGAGAAACATAAAGCCCTGTTTTGGAGCTCCACATCTAAATAAAGGTAGTTTATTTTGAACCGACATTATTGTCAGGTTCAATCAATACTACCAGCAAAATAATATGAAAATATTTTGACTACAACAACTTTCATTTACAAATTACATTCTCATAAAGAACAAAACTTTGACAGTATTAGTAATAATGCATAGATTTAAATAAAGCTGGAAAAAAATAAATTTCAATAGGATAACTGTCAATCGCTATATAAGCTTTAAAGTAAAAAAAATTAGCAAAAGATCTAACAACAAATTAAAACATCTTTGAAATGTCAACTTGTTATCAACATCAAGGGAAAATCTCGGTACTGGTTTTATTGAAAAGCCTTTTCTATTGAGATATACAAAGAAAAATTACATCCTGTACAAAAAGCATCAAAACTAAGTGGTTTATAAAATTAAGTTAAGAAAAATAGCACCAATGAACCATGAATAAACATTTTTATTTAAGAGCAATATTTTATATTAGGAATCAAAAGACATGTACTATGAACTTTTCCCAAGGTTCTGATGAAATCTGTTTACTATCTGTATTCTTATAGTGATGATGAAATTTTCGACAGCATTTTCTGTGATCTTTTATGCAGAATATCTTTTCACATATTGTCCAATCAAATTCTCGATCCGACCACTACTCATGTAATAATCAACATTGCAAGTTACCTAATAAATCAATAAAATTTAAAAAGTCTAACAGGTATTTACGGCGGCAACATGATAAGAAATGGTTTACTTTTTTGTAGGTTCTTTTCACGATATCTTTCCACTGTTCCTTGGTGACAACTTTCTGTGCATAGTATGGTTTCAGTATGCTTTTTATCTTAGAAATTATTGAGGCTTCCTCTGGTGTCTAAAAATTTGAAAACACAAACAACCTACTATAGTTAATCTAGAAAATGTAATAAAAACCCTGCAGAGAAGAGTGCATGTCTAAACATTTGTTTTGAAGAAGATGAATGACTGGAAAGTTTGAGCACCTTTTTTCTTTTGCTAGTTGACGAGTTTAATTCTTTTAGCATTAAGAGAGAATCAGTCTTTGATTTCAACCTAGCCAAACTCACACCAAGGAATGCACTGCTTTGGTCGGCATTAACACTTGCTGAAGAATGTATGCTACTTTTCACTCTGTTTGAAGGAATGAAGGATTCCATTACATCGGAGTCATCATGGTCTAATCGTGGTGAAGGGGTCACAACAGCAACGGGTAAATCCCTCTTGGGACTTTCCCAAAATTCTTTTTTAAGGCTGTTTTTTGCTTCTGTTCTGTTCCTCTTAATGGATATTGGGCGATTCATAATTTCAGTGAAATTCGAATATGACGGACTTGTGTTAATGCTGGCACTTCTGTTTACTTTAGACGTTTGCATTTGCAACTTACTTTTGCTAACATTCAAACATGGCATAATAACATCATGTTTACTTTTCTTTAAAGATAATTGGTCTGACTGAACTTTATCTTGATCATGGCAATCTGCAAATGTCACTTTTTTGGTTTTCTCTTTCAAAGGCATTTTCAAATTCATTTCAAGATCAGCATCCCCAAAAAGTTCTTCATACAATTTACGATTTTGATAATCATCAATAGAAAGAGACTTTTTTGAAACTGTTGTTTCAGCTTGTTTTTCCTTTTTTAAGGAATAATGGCTAGTATTGCTTAAACATGAGCTTTTATTTGCTTGCAGCGTTTTTGTGCAGCTCAGATTCAACTTTTGTACGTTGGGGTCAGTTGTAAATGACGAACTCATCCTTGATTTTTCTATTTCGGAAAGTACTTTCGTAGTCAATGTTGAAGTTGTGGAACACTTTTGTCGTTTTATCATCGAAAAATCACTTTTTATATTGTTGCAACCTGTTCTTGTGGATGTAGGATGACTCCGCTTAATATTAGCTTCCAGTTTACCTTTTCTATGCAACTCTATTTTTTGCTCTAAATTCAATTTCTTTCGATTGTCTGTTGGCTTTTTGTCATGAATGACATTAGAGAGATTATTCAAATTTTGTTCTTCCATCATTTTAAACTTATTGTTTAAACTGACGTTTTCTAATTCAGAATCATTACTTGCAGTTTTCAGTTTCGGTATTTTAAATTTTGAAACACTCTGGAATGAAGCCAATTTTTGTTCTTCATTATGTCTCTCCGTCCTCATAGACTTCAAGCGTTCATCGAATTCTTTGGCTTTCAACTTTTCACTCATTTTTTCTAAATATCTTTTCTTCAAGATTTCCTTTAATGCAGGGTTGTGTAAAGAACTTTTGTTGTTGTCAATATTTTCTTCAGAACCTATGAATTCCAGATCTGCAGCAACATGTTCAATGTTTTTTTCCGAATCTATTTTACACTTCTTCGTTGAATTTTGCATCTGCTTAGTAGTTTCTTCCTCATGGAACCTTATTTTTCGGCGTTTCTCATTAGTGTCAGCTACAAAATTTTCTTTGTTGAAGTTTCTAACATTATCCTCATTCTGTTTGGCTTCCTTTTTAATGAGAGTTCCATCTTGTAGAACAACTAAATTATCTGGATCAAGGGTTCCGAATCCTCCAAGAATACTTCCAACAACATCTGTTGTATTCACAAGTGTTGATCTAATGTTATAATACATACAAAAAAACTTTGAAACATGAATGATATAAACAATATCAATCATGCTGGAATAAACAAACTAGTTTACCTCGGAGGAGATTTTGGTTGAGATGAATATATTTCTTCGAAATCTCCATAAAATTCATTGAGATCAAGTGCTTTACCATACAATGACACTGAAGGCACTTCTGATTCATCAGACATTTTTTCTCTGAATTTTCGAAGTTGTTCTTTTATCATCTTCTTTTTCGCACTCTCCAGTGACTTTTGTATTTTCTTTGATTTATCTTTAGATTTCCCATTTTTATTTTTGTTTGACTTTTTATTTCGTCTCTGGCCTGATAATGAACAGGATAAACATAACATAACATTTCTTTATGATATCTCAAGAATTAATCAAAAATATATTCTCTTAAGGCAGTATGTAGGCAATGTCTCACCCCAATGTATTAAGCCTTACAATTGTCACAAAGTTAAACAGGCTTGAGGCAGTTGTGCACTGTCTGTGCATCCATGCAATGACATTTCAATGGTTCAAAAAATTAAAATCCTATTGAGCTAGACACTCCCCTCAATGCCACCAGATTGATAACACAGAAATTGTTAAGATAATAAAGATCTTGACATTAACTAAGACCAACAGTTAAGATAGGGTGTACATTTTTATGTTATTTCTTTAACCAAATAAACTATTCTTCATCAAAGTTGGGCCAAAAACTTCATAAATTTACAAGTTTTTAAAATTGAATCCCCAGAAAACTCAATGCAAGGACATAAAAAGATAGAAATGAATTTTTCACATTCAAATCAAGCCAAAATCAAGTAAAAGCTTGTAAAGGATTGTAACATTCATTTTTATAACACTGTCCTTACACCTTAATGACCTTACACTGAGATGTTGTTTCCATACAATCAACTTGTTTATGTATGTTTCTTTTCTTATAGATAATAGCGTGTTTTTAATGAGAGTGTGAACTTATTCCGTATGGTTTTGATTGTTTCAGTGATGCTTTAAGCCGGTTGATGCCAAGTTATAAAACATATAGACTAGATCTTAATTGCGAAAAGTCCATCTGTATTTACACTAGCACAAAACAACTGAATATTTGAATGATCCAAAGTCTCAAAACTTACTTCCTGAGGTACTTCGAGATGTTCCTCTCCTCCTTGCCCCTCGTCTACTAGAATTCCTTCCTCTTGATGAAGCAACAGTTCTTGCTTTGTTGCCGGTTACTTGCCCAAACAGAAAACTACGAGCTTGACTATCAATATCTAAAGAAAATTAGTTCTTTTGTAATTCCACTGATTGGGAATAACTAGAATGTATTATAATGTTTAATTAGGATTTAAAACTTCAGAAATTATGAATTTGAATAAAATAAGTCACTTTGAGCTCTAGTTCTTTCATAAATTTGCATCATATCATCTTCACTGAGAACATTTGAATCTTGGTCCTCTTCTTTTGATCTCTTTCGATTTGTATTGCTTTGGGTTGGTCTGCAATTTGTGCAGTACCATTCATCAATAGGAACAGAATGTAATGGAGGATTTAAGCAATCCAAGTGGTATCTAGAAATAAAATTTATTATTTATTTTAAGCTGCTTTTACACGATCATTACTTTATATGACATATATATGATATATTATCATATGAAACACCTGTATTGCTTCATCATAATGCTCTGTTGTTACACGATCATGTTGTTCAAATATCGATAAACTTGCTCATGTCTATTCTAATACACATAAAGATTTATTTCATTTTCTCTGATACGAAAATTTGTTTTCGTTTTTCTACATCACTTCTGTATTATTTATGAACGCATTCTGATTGGTCAATCACTTGCAGTCTGGGAAATTCTTATAATTGCACGCTTAACTTCTACGGGCGTAACATTGCAATTGCACGCTTAATTTTCTGCCCTGTCTGGAGAAGCTTAAGTGAAATAGGTGGGTTCAGTTTTTCTTTAAACGGGAAAACACGTAGTCAAATGGGCAAAAACTGATTTTTGAATCTTATTCTACGATAAATTTTACGTAAAACAGTCCTGGCATTTCAGATTCGTTTCCGGGAATATTGGGTAGAAAATGCCAAGAAAGAGAAAAAAGCCAAATGAAGATCAACAAAATAGCACAAAGCTAAAAAATCTTAAAGATAGTTGCAGATGTAATATCTACGAGGAAGTTCTTTCAGGAAACTTTGATATAAAATTTATACAGTGATGTTTTGAAGTTTTGTAGGAGATATGAATGGATTAAAACACAATTCTTGATAGCAAAGCCAAATATGAAAGGAAAGTTTGAGTCAAAAAGAACCTTTTCAAGCGTGCAACTGTCAGTTAAAACGTGGGATAACCGCGTAATAACGCGTTTTCAAAATGGTAGCTTTTTAAGGCTGTAATTGCACGTTTACCGCCCGCATCTCGACGATTTCATAGCCATGTAATAGCACTCATAAAAGTTGGCGTTTTAGCGTAGGAGTGTAATTGCACTGCTTATTCGCGGAAGATAATAGTGCAATTATACGGATTTCCCAGACGGACTTGATTTCAATAGAAAACAATAGAATTATACGATCATATGTATATGAAGAAATAGAACACGTACTATTTTTTAAAAATTGGATCATTATACATAATGATCATACAATTTTACTTCATATGAGGTATGTCACATGATCATACTGATATGATCAAAATACTATATGCCATATAAATTATGATCATGTAAAAGCAGCTTTAGAAATATTTGAACAGTCAGTATTGAAGTAACATATTCAAATTATTCTTAATGCATTTCAACTCCATAGCAAAGTGTCAAAGTTCTGAAAACTTTCAGATTGAAAAGTTTAAGAAAATTAGTTTACCCCTGGTCACACTCGTCGCATAATAACAATGATTCTTCCCGATCACATGAACCACAAACCTTATAAGGGAATTTACATTGATCATGACAAGTAAAAGCTAACCAATGCAACAAGCAGGAATGGTTCTTTTGATTTAAAATACTTTGTACCTCACAATAAGTTGGAGGTTCTTCATAGCTTTTATCAGTAATTTCTTTGTCATCAACATGCACCTGAAATGATACTTTCATTAGTCAGGGTTTAGTTGTTAGTCGTGTCACCTTTCAGTTTGGGGTCTTAGGGGACATTGTATAAGACCCAATGCAGGGTTACAGGGTGCAAAGTCAAAAAGTTAAGACGTAATTGGGAAATTGAATGTGATTTCCTCGATTCGGAAGATACGTTATAATGTTATCTGTGAGGCCTAACTAAAGCCCCGTTAGTCTATAACTTTAAGTAACAAAACTAATCACAACATCGAGAAACAAAATTTAAGCATTGAAATAGTATTTCAGAGTATACCTCTTCTAAAACAGTCCCATCTTTGTTTTGCAAAATGGATATGGAGTTGAATTTTCTTCTATCTACTGGACATGTATTCACATTCTTAAAAATTATAAGAATGACATCATTAATTTAAATACAAGTGTCCCATAAATTCTAATATACACCATTGTTTAAAATAAGACAACTATATAAAGTATCAATGACATATAAGTGTATAAGTGTGGTTATGAAATGGCAATCCCAAAATTGAAAAGCCATTGCAAAGAGCATTATTTGCAACGGCTTTTGTGAGTTATTTCAGATCACCTTAGCCCATTCTTGCAGACAGTCAGCACAAAACATATGCATGCAATTTTCAGGAATGGCAACCATCTGATCGATAAGTTCACCCAAACAAATTGGACACACAGTATCATCTTCCTCATCAACATCATTATCATCTCCATCATCGTCACTGGAACCAACTAAAAGATAGCATAAAATTCCTATTTTAGGTTTATGAAAGTGCTTATCCAAACTGTTCAATTAATTTTTTTCTTTTTATAGAACATACTCATAATAAAACATAAATCTGAAAGAGAATCCAAAACAAAGACATATGAAAACTTTCTATCAGGTTGTTGTGTCTAACTGGACTTAGAAAATTCTCAAAACATTTAAAATGGAATTGAAATACTAGCCAAAATTGATTAATAACACATAAAATGTCATTAGTGTTTGGTGAACGTTAGTTGAAATTAAAAGTTAATTTTTTTTCAAAGTAATAAGACATATTTTATACATGCCTCTATCAAACATAACTAGGAGTCTCATGAAATTTTGCCAGAAATGTTAATTTGGTAACATATTTAAGTAAACATTACATGAAATTGTTCATAAATTGGATTAGTAGGAGCAGGAGAAACTTGGGCGTTTCAAACTTGGGCAGTTCAAAGATTTTAATAGGATTACAAGAAGATAAAAATTATATCTTATTATAATAATCTGCAATAGTGTGTAACACATTTAATTTAGAGAGTGTTGGTTTTTTTTCAAATTTATGGCCAAAATCTTCTTAATCGTGGTCATATAGCAGCAGTTAGACCATACAAGACTTATTCACGATTAGTATAATAGCACGTGGCATTTGACGTCAGATGTTTTTATGATCATGGGGAACCATTGCATTGCATCCCCAATGGAACGTGACATTTTTGGGGAAATATCTCAAGAACCAATAGGGATAACTGACGTTTTTTGGGCTCCACGATACGGATGATGGGGTGATGCAACATTTGGGCCTAAATTTTATTTGATACTGCGGCTATGACGTCATCAAAATCTTTGATCGACAATATCTCTGCAACGGATGGTCGTAGCGAAACAATACCATACACTTTTTTTGATCAGTTTTTCGAGCTCTACAACATGGGTACATTTTCTGTTTCCAATTCCCGAATTGAAATTTTCTTCTTGGGGGTTCGCACACAGGAAAGGCGAATTTGACACATCTTTTTTGAAGTTAAACTCGGTAAAAATTTTTACCTGGGTTACTAGTTGTACATAACTTAAATCAACAAAACATACAATATGAAAATCTATTTCTACTAAACATGCCAGTGGCAACTACCCTCTATATCTGCCGCTACCTGCACATCACAACTTGAATCTTTTCATGGAGTTCAGGCCTGGTCGTAAGAAAATTAGCAGGCGTGTGGTCATCGCACGCCTTAATTGACGATATCAGTTATGGCGTGCGCTTGTGTAAATTTTTGACAGATGTGCGATCAATTTTTTCCAGTTAAGATCAACGATCTTCATTCTGTATGATAATCAAGTCAAATTTGAAATGTGTCATATATGTAAAAATAATGAGATTAAAGACATTTCCGTTCCATTAACTCGTCACCACCTGGCTGGCTATTTTTTTAAATAAAAGATTATTTTTTCGAAACTGCAACCTTGTGCATACTTTTGTAACTTTAAGAACGTTAAAAAGAAAGAGAAAACTACATAATACAAATTAAATAATACATAATTAAATCTGAAATGGAAGCAAAGTTCGTTCCGTTATTGTAAAATTTAATCGTAGCACATGAACAGGGTTTGAATTAGCACATCGCAATTCGCAATTCGCGAGTCCAATTGAAATTTTAGCGAATCAAATGACTGGCAAATGTAGTCAAATTGCGAATCTGTATTAAACTTTAGTATAAATAAACTTATCCTTTAAATATGTTTAAAGATTTCCATAATAAACAGTGTCTTATACAAACATAAAAGAAAATTTCCACATGTTTAAAAACAGGTGCGAACATTTTACATACTTTTGTTTACAAAAATAATTTGGCGCGACGATCCTCACAGGAGAAAACCCTTTTATTGTTCTTTCGAACAATAATTATTCTATTTCTCTCTACGTTCTTTAGATTTTACTTTATCATATAACGAAGGAATAGTTTTTCAGTGTAGTTTTTTTTAAAAAAGAACAAGTCAGAATTTACTGCTTCGTTGAAAACCATTAACAAATAGGAAACTGAATTAAATTGCACATTAGAAAAAGATCTGCGCGGGAGTAAAGTAAAAACAAATAAGATGTTCAGAAGCTTCTTTTTGCTACACGCTCCTTCCGTGTTTTCAAAAGCGAAAGAGGCCCTTGGAACAAACAGTTAACAGTTCATTTAGTTTCTCTCTTCAATGATCGATTTTACACGAAGTCAAATTCATTTCCAGTGCTTCTTTTTCGACGTAAATATTTAATTGGAAAAGATGAAAACTCGATGAAATTATCGAATTATTGTCTCAAACCACAAACAAACAGTCACGATCGATAGTGGCAGAAAGTTGAATTGTCACAATTGAAGCCCAGGCATGGAAATTTGGCGGACATGATCGTTATCGTTACCGTGTCGTTTACGCAATATTCAAATGTTGGTAACGATCCCATAATCATATTTCCTTTTTCCTCAGATAATCACAAATTTTGTGTTTTTCAATGTTTAGCTCTCAAAATATTTGTGATTTAGCCATATAACTCAAGTCTTCCCATTATGAGGGACACGCTACACAACACTCTTAGAGCCTAGTTAAGATGCACTTTTGATCACGCACGTAGATGCTCTTCAAAAACATGCTCAACTTATTAGTTTTCATGGCTGACAATGAAGGATAACTTAGGTATATTAAGTGATTATTCACCAATTTGCTGTTGCTAGGGAGAACGACCACTGTTGCTAATGTAATTTTGAAATTTCCTTCGTTATATGAATTTATTTTTTCACCTAACAAAAGAACATGAAAACATAAGTGGTACCAGCAGGACTTGTTTTCGTGTTATTCAAAGAATTTAAAAAGCATCTTAGTTTCTCCCTTTACAATCTTGTTTTATTTCGTCAACGTTAGCGTCATTACCGCTTCGTTGCCAAAAATCTAAATCTGCTGAAACGATTTTAGGTTCTGTTAACGATAATTCGTTTCTCATGGCGCAACAAATTTCCTTGCTTGAAGCCTGAAATCTCAATGCTCAACGTTGTTTCCTACAAAATAACTGAACAAAAATATTGTGAAGAGAGGCTGTAGATGCTCTTTTAGAGGGTCTAAAGTTCAAAATTTTCTTCGTCGCCTAACCATGGTGGGCGACAGGGTTTTTAGGCAAGTCACTGTTCAAACTTTTTCTCACACTTCTCATTACAAGCCAGGCGTGCAATTGCCACACGCGTAAATAAATCTTGGCGTGTGCGGAGGTGTGCACGTGCGATCGCACGCCTCTTACGGCCTGGAGTTTATAAAAAACACAAAATGTGCACGAAAAGGCAAATGACACAAACTTTGCTAACGTCTGTATTACAATGTTCTTTTCAAACATTATGTATTGTGTCCTAGAACATATTACACAAATTTTCGCAAAGTATTAGTGATCTCATTGTATGTATATATTGGTTGGATTCTAATCATCATCCAAAGTTTGTTTTTCTAATATTATATATCCCAAACTTGTGTCTCATTCAAGTGGTTTGCAGTGGAGAAAATCTTGATTATTTTGAACAATGTCATCTTTTCCAATGTGAATTTAACACTAATCTGTCCCACACAGTGTTAACTTGACCGAGCATTGTACAGTGACTAATAACTTGATGCTGTCCGAAATCCCCCAAATTACTCCCTTCTTTAATTTACTAAACTTAATCTGAACCACTTTTCAATTCACTATAACATTTCAGAGCCTGAAAAACAGTTTTATTAGACATAATTGTTTGCCAATATCTTGTGCATGATGTTTATACTCTCATGTTTGTATCAGTATGTATACACAGTTTGGGTCAATTCATTCACATATGTTGTGATTTATGCTATCTATGACAATTGCATTTGTTTTTCTTTTTTTTCAATATCTTCAATTTTCAGTGTAATATTTACTTTAAATGAAATGAGCATGTTTCATGCATTTTACTGATAAGACGTATTCACCAGTAATGTTGATACTACATACATTTCTGTTGTGATATTGAAAGTTTTGTTTATAAGCACAGTTTTGTTTATTATCAAACCTTCATTTTCTTTTTCAAGAATTTTTCCCAGAGTCAGCTAGACACCAATATTTCTTTTATAAGGAATGTTCTCACGATATTTCAATTGTAATAGTAATATAGACAGGACAGTCTTAAAATTCTTCTTCAAAGCCTCCACAAAGCTATTTGGAATTTTAAGGGGAGAGGGAATAATTAAATAATCTACTGACCACTTTCATCATCACTTCCATCAGAATTATTGTCCACTTGGTCCGCATTGGGATTGTTGGACAAATAGTCTGTCTGACTTAATTGTTCCATTGATTGGTTAGAACTTTCACTGCTACCATCCATCTAAACAAAACCAGATTAATGTGACACACACATGAACAAAAAATCATTTTCGTTGTTTTTTACCTCTGCAACTTAAAAGTTGCAAAATGGAAACAAACAGAAATTCTTCGTAGGCAGTTACTTACAAAAAATAAGAGAAGTATAATATATAGATATTTTGCAAATGAAAACACTTTTTCTGAGAAAATCCATTTTCACACAGTGCAACCTGCATGATGAAACATGCTTGTTTACATTCACAAGCAAAGCACTGTGTGAGAAGGAGGCACACATATTTCTATTCTAATCTAGTGTAAAAGTGTAAAACAAAGATAACAAATTATATATAGCCAGTATATGTTTCTGAAATACTTTTAAAGGGTAACATTTTTTTTTAAACTGTATATATACACAAAGTCACACAATTCGATCCTACAAACGATAGAAGCTGTGGTCAATTGGTCCTGCGCCATGAACTCTGATCAATAGACAGAAACAGATTCACAGTTTGTAGGATCATTCATTGTCCCTATTTCAGTTTTAATAATGAATCAAAAACAGCCATATCTGGTCATTCGTGAAACAGACAGAGTGAGTGCAAGCACAAAGAGAATAGGAGGACGTTTGGGTACTTAGACCACATGATTTCCCCTATTATCCAGGTAAAAAAGAAGATAAACATCTGTACAATGAAAAAATGGAGACAAAGTGAAAAATGTATATAGAGTGAAAATGAATGAAATGAATGATGCAGGAAAAAAAGAAAGTGCATTGTGCTGCCATTGATTCATTAGATCCAACCATCCCCATTTTACCATTTCTTATATTTCTGACTGGGCGAAGCGGTCAAACTTTTTTCACACTATGTATTTAGTTTATGCCCAGTTTGCTAAACACTAATTGAGTATACTACACCAATACTACACCTTAGACTATCTGAGGCACTGAAATCTCAAAACATTTTCGCTTGCCGCAAACCATAGTTGTGTCTTGGGGAGACACTAAACTAAGTTAAGAGTGTCTCCCGGTGTAACCGTAAATTTTTACTCCTCGGAAAAAACTACTCCCCCAGTTATTATTTCCCGGGAAAAAATGACTCCCGGAGTAATAATTTCCTGGGAAATTATGACTCCGCCCGTGGAAAAAATTACTCCCCTTTAAATTGCAAATTTATTTGTTCTAATTAGAGGGGAGTGTTTTTTTCCAAGTACATTATGACTCCCTAATGAAGTGCTTCCATTGCATTTGAATTAAACATTCGATTTGGACATTCCAATCAATGAAGAGTTGTTTTGATGTGGGATCAGAGAGTAAAATTGAAAAGATGGCGAAGACAGGTAAATCTAAGAACCATGTGGACCTGAAGGTAGTAGAAGAAATTTCAAAAGACAGAGGCAAAAAAAGCAAACTTCAGAAGAACTTGCAAAATTTTCAACTCCAAAATCATTTTATAAATGACTCCCTCATTTTTATGATTTTATTGTTAAAAAGTGCCAAAACCTTCATTTTTCTAGAAATAATCACTAACTCAGCCTAATAGCACTTTATTATGACCCCTCCCATTTTATGGATATTGCCCTGGGGTGTCGAAGCTACTGCTTATTCGATCCACCACTACAATTAAGCACAGAAGAGTACAATTTATAAAAAGAAAAATATGCTAGGATCAAATCACTTGCTAAGTAGAGATGTTATAAAAATGTATGCATAAACTTTCTTGTTGTGTTTGCTGAAAAAGAAAACCTCTTCATAAAATCGAATCTATATACATATTTAAGTGAACCGTTGTTACCCCCATCCCGTCGTACTGTACTCCTGGTGACGCCAAGAAAATTTTTATCTGGAAAAAATTAAAGAAAGCTATCCCCACTGTAACAATTTTTAATCTTCATTTTCCTTCTGAAATATTCTCTATTCCAACCAAGACAGTAGAAAATGAGATGACTTCAATTATCTTAACGGTATAAATTTTCGCCTTTTATGATTGTCCCAAACTTTAAGCATTGTTTTATCAAAAATTTCAAAGAATAAAAAATGCATCTTCATATTTCCAAAGGAACAAGCAAATGTACCAGGTTTTAGCCCATGCCAATCCGATAATATTTGCGATATACCGATTGCCCCAAAGTTTCCATTTTGTTTTTGTTATTTATTCATGATACAGGAAGAAAAAGATCAGGAAACCGAATGTTGATCGAGATATACGCCAATTATTTGGTATACCAAGTATCAGGGGAGTAAAAATTTCCTGGAAGGGGGTCATTATTTTCACGTAAATTTATACTCCCGGGAGTCATAATTTCCTGGGAAAATATTACTGGGGAGTTATTATTTCCCAGTAAATAATGACTGGGGAGTATAAATTTTGGGCAGTAATATTTTACGGTGACACCGGGCGGATTTTAAACTCCAAAAGGAAGGTTGGAATGTCTGTTGATTGCATCATTAGGTAGGGTGGTCACTCCAAAAATTTTATATCATCAATTAGCAATGAAAATTATATCATTAAAAAGAGCTTCAAAAATGCAATTCAACGAGGGGTCAACCACCTTCTAACTCCAAACCAATCAAAAGTTATCGCAATTTTATGTAGTGGAAAAGTGACCAATTTTGGGAAATATTTATGAGAGGAGTATTAAGGAAAGAATGGCACCAAATTGTATTGTTTTTATTAATATTTAATGCTTAATTTATTGTAACTTTTGATTAGAAAAACGAAATTTAATGAAAATTTCAGGGTTGATGTAATTTGAATTGAGGAATTTATTGGCGGCAATAAAATTTGAAAATTCGAAGAGGAATTTGCATAAATTAGCATAATTATGTCCAAAAATTAGTAATTTATGTACCGAAACCTATTAATTTGCATTATATTTTTTGACAAGACAGGTGGAATTTAATTAAACTTTCAGGATTGATGTAATTTGGCATAAGGAATTTCTTCGGACATTACAATTTGACAATTCGGAGAGGAATTTGCATAAATTAGCATAATTATGTCCAAAATTAGTAATTTATGTACCGAAACCTATTAATTTGCAAATATTTTTTGACAGGACAGGTGGAATTTAATTAAACTTTCAGGATTGATGTAATTTGACATAAGGAATTTCTTCGGACATTACAATTTGACAATTCGGAGAGGAATTTGCATAAATTAGCATAATTATGTCCAAATATTAGTAATTATGTACCGAAACCTATTAATTTGCATATATTTTTTGACAGGACAGGTGGAATCTAATTAAACTTTGAGGATTGATGTAATTTGACATAAGGAATTTCTTTGGCATTACAATTTGACAATTTGAAGAGGAATTTGCATAAATTATCATAATTACGTCCAAAAATTAGTAATTTATGTACCGAAACCTATTAATTTGAATATGTTTTTTGAAAGGACAGGTGGAATCTAATTAAACTTTCAGGATTGATGTAATTTGAAACAAGGAATTTCTTCGGACATTACAATTTGACAAATCGAAGAGTAATTTGCATAAATTAGCATAATTATATCAAAAATTCATTAAAAGCATTCAAAATCCATGATTTTTGCCAGAAATTGCGTACATTAGAATAATTAGGTAAGGTTGAAACATCATAATAACTAATACTTACCAATTAGTATTTTCAAGATACCTTATGTGCCAATATAATGAATTTTTACATATTGGTGGCTTTAAAAAAAGCCTTAAAACAAAGACAATTGCTCTAGCACAATATTCCGTTTGAGATATCATAAGTTCACTTAAATATTGTTAAGGATATGTGTTGTTTTCCCAACTAGAAGCTACAATGAGCCAAATAGGAACTTATAGGCATTCAAAAGTAGTATTTTAATGACAATATCTGATTTTCAGCCATTGACGGTAGCCGAACACATTTGTCTGTTAGTATTTCGATGACAATATCTGATTTTCAGTCGTTGACAGCAGCCGAACACATTTATCTGTTAGTATTTTGATGACAATATCTGATTTTCAGTCGTTGACAGCAGCCGCACACATTTATCTGTTAGTATTTTGATGACAATATCTGATTTTCAGCCATTGACAGCAGCCGAACACATTTGTCTGTTAGTATTTTGATGACAATATCTGATCTTGCCAAAATAGCTCCATTTCGCTCATGGTTTGTGGCTATCTGAAGAGATGGTAGGGGAATCCGGATGAAGACGACTATAGCAGCGTGAATCAGTCCACCAAACATAGTGGTATGTCCTGTAAGAAATTTTAGCGATTGACAGGAGCGGAAAACCATCTATCTGTTAGTATTTTGTTGAAAATATCTGATTTTTAGTCATTGACAGCCACCGAACACATTTATCTGTTAGTATTTTGATAACAATATCTGATCTTGCCAAAATAGCTCCATTCCGATAATGGTTTGTGACAAGCTGAGGGATGGCGCGGGAATCCAAATAAAGATAACTACAACAGCATGAATCAGTCCACCAAACATAGTGGTATATCCTGTAAGAAATTTTAGCGATTGACAGGAGCGGAAAACCATCTATCTGTTAGTATTTTGTTGACAATATCTGATTTTTAGTCGTTGACAGCAGCCGAACACATTTATCTGTTAGCATTTTGATGACAATATCTGATTTTCAGCCATTGACAGCAGCCAAACACATTTATCTAACATTTTTTTCTAACTCCATTTTTCGCCATAGTGGAGCAGTGACCAATTTATGGATTAAGCCAAGTGATCTGCATCCCACTTGGTATGGTAACACTTGGAGATCCCAGAAAACAGCATTCAAAAGCTTATTTTCTTTCTCTACACATGACATAAATTCCATCAGCTTTTCATGCAGATAAAACACCCCGGCTCCATTGATGAATAAGATGTTAAATCGATTCCCTAAGAATGGAAACAAGGGAATCTCTTCCATGTCATAATTTTCTTTCATCTGTGATGAAAAAGTAACCATACGACCAGACTTCTCACACCCACGTTCTTGTATGGCCTTACAGACTGTGCGAATAAGCCTGGTTGTTCCGGATTCCCCATTGGAGTAGCCACCATGAGCTAAAGAACCAACTTTTCCATCTCCAATAAGCAGCTTCTCATAAACTTTTAAGCATGCTTCAGCTTGGTCTGCAAGACCAACAAGAAAATGCAATCCACAAAAAAATTCATTGACGGTTGACAAAGATTTTTGTTGTTCAGCATTTAAAGAGGACCAGTTAGTTACAACATTAGGTAAAATTGACTTGCGAAACTCAGTAAATAATGTGTTAAATTTTTTCTGAGTGGCACAACGATCAGACATGGTATTTTTGATAGATGCAAATGATTCATTAACGAAAGATGATTTTTCCTCCTCAGAAACAAAGTTGCCAATATCAGATAAAATTTCTTTGAATGTGTCGAGTTGTGTTGAAGCATCACCACCCCCTACTTCACGTAAACCAGTAACAAGGGTTTTTCCATCAGATTTGTTGATATCGTAGGTTATATAAGAATGACCATGTTTACTAGTACCATCAGAATGAAGAGTATTATTAGAAGATGTATTAGTTGGAAATATTTTTTTGAAAGAAGAAGAGCTATTAAAGTCAATTGGATGTGTGTCAGATACAGAATTATTATGATTATTATTATTATTATCAACATCAGAAGTTAAACATGGAGTTCCAATTAATTCAGAAGCAACATGAATTTGTGCAAGACCACGAGCTTCAAGAAGCATGTACTTGGCAAATGTGGACTTTGGTAGCTTCTCAACCGAAAATCCGACCAATTTGTCCAAAACGATTCTAATGACCTTCTCCACATTCCTCGTACTTAACCCCATGCAAAGAAGATCTTCGTAAACCATTCGAACACTGTCATCATAGCTGCCCTGATGGTAAACTTTTATTTCTTTGTTTAGAAAGCTATCAATTTTTTCTTCCAGCTCCAACTTCTCATTTTCCAAGATAGATATTTGATGTTGTAAATCAGAAACATAGGAATGACTGAAAGATGATGGCTTGGGAGAGTCAGTTGTAGGATTGCTTTTCAAGTAATACAATTTTTTGCGGGACTTTAAGCCAGCTTGAAGAGCCTCCGTTAACTTGAAATTTAGGTCCTCAATTTCTTGCATAAGGGATGATGACTTTTCAGTCTGCTCAGTTAAAGATTTTTGTAAAATTGCAGACTTTTCTTTTTGGCGACGGAATCGTTTATTGATGTTTCGTGTTGAAACAGAACTCAGTTTGCCCATCATTTTGGTTAAGTTGGCATTGACTGAGTCTTTTTCTTTCTTTAGGTTGTCAACATGCTTCATCAAAGATTTACATTTCGATTCACTGGCATGGTGCATCTTAGATTCTTCTTTTAATGACTGACAAGTGACATTCAGTTTTGACTCCAACTCAGAATTAACTTTTAATAAATTAGTTATAGTTTTTCTAAGGGAGTTTATTTCTTTTTCCCACGACAAAGAAGAATTGCTAGCTAAATCTGAAGTAGACAAATTAAGATGATTTTCCTTCTTTGAAGGAAAAATGAATTTTGAAGAAAGGAAAGATTCAATAGATTCCCCACGGCTGCCTATGTTTACTTTTACCAATGATGCCTTGTGCGATCTTATAGATTCCACTTTTAATTTAACAGATTGATGTGAAAGTTCAGTATCCTGAGCCTTTCCCATCAAAGACAACAGCCACATTGTAAAAGAAGACCAAGACGAACCTGATTCTTTTCGGTAAACATCAAGTTCCAAAACATGGCCATTTAAAAGAGAAAATTGTGGGGTATCAAAAGACTCAATATTAGTCAAAACATCCTTTGTGATGCCAATTTGATCAAAGAAAGGGCCAAGTGAATTTGATGGAACAGAAGATGACATTTCATAAAAATCTTTTACAGTCTTTTCCATGCAATCAGAATTCTTTTTTATGTGATTTCTGATTTTTTTTATGAAATTAGAAGGTTTTTTAATTTTGTCAGATAAATCTTGACCTGACAACAAATTGAGGAAGCTGGTTATGCTTGAATATGGTAAAGATTGTTCATCAATAACAAGAAATAAATTTTGAAGTGTCCCATATGTTATCTGGTCACGTCCTGGAAGCCAAAGATCTTCTGGTATCTCAGAGTTCAGCACAAGTGAAACCAAAGATGAACACGAAAGGACTTTGTTTACATTCTTTTCTGCCATTTTAAAATCGTGAAACAACCAATGAAATTAAAGAATGGAATCAGTGACGTATAATTATTTTCGAAAAAAAATCGTCAGATCGATAAAATTAATTTAATGATACCTGGAGTAACTCAACGGAATACTGCGAAAGAGCAAAAGAAAATATAGTTATAAAACCTTTACAGCAGTAAACTACGATGTTTAAGCTTTCCGGCGATACTACTTTCTTCGGGGCTTTCAAAAAATAACTTGCGAAAATCTTGAATTTCAAGTTTCAACAGGCTTCTTCGAGGTCCTTTTTGAGGATTACCGCCAAGAAAAATATACCGCGGGAAAGCTTAGTCTATTGCGCATGCTTCAGAGCCGTTTGTTTTTGTCCCCCGCGACGTGCTCTCGCGCAGTTGCCGATCGTTCACAACACACTTCTCAAAAATATCGGTGCCATTTTTTCAAAACAAACGACGATTTCGACTGTATGTGATTACTGTGAAACTCTTTAAGCGCGCTTCCCTGAATACTTTCGAAACTTATATATATATAATCAGTGATAAATTCTAAGCATTTTAAAAAAAACTTGATGCATTTTACTCAATTTTTGAAGAAGATATCAGCTTTTAAAAAAAATATTTCAACATTTTCTGAAAAATCCTAAAATTCTAATGAATACATTGCAGTGTTCGACCACCCTACATTAGGCACCGTTATATCGTTGTTGAAGAAAAGAATAGGCAGTTTGCTGAGGACAAAATGCATATTAGACTCTCAGTCACAGTGCTACAAATAGAACGGAGGAAGATAAGCAAGCAATTTAGCAATAGTCTTTTTTATAATATAATCTTGCATTTTCTCCCTGAATAACAATGACGATCTTTTGTTCACTATGTGCATACATTTTCCTTGTTGTGTGCTGTGAAGAATGGTTTTTGATAAATAGGGGCTGCGAAAAGGAAATGGAGCATATCATTAATTCAACTAGAACGGAGAAAAATATCTGATCTTGATCTTGGTCTTGTGTTGTCAAATATGTACCAACATTGGATTTTTTATAATTGGATGTTGGTCCATTATATAATGAGACGGGACCGGCAAAAAGTCGCCCCAGGGTTGGTCGGTTCTCTCCTCCCTCCTCCTCCTCATCTCCTCTCCTCCCAGAGTGTCACTGAAGTACGCGGGCTTTTTTATAAGCAGCCAAGTTCAGACGTTAGTAACATTGCATAAAAATGACCATTTTTAGTGGTAATGTTAATTGCTAATGTTAATCTAAGGGTAAAAAGTCTAGGATATATGACAAATGAATACATAGAGCGCACATAGTTCTGAATCTAGTGGTGTAACAAAAACTACTTAACTTAAGAAATGTGCGCTGTATGTAGCAGCTATGCCAAGTGATGCATCATTTCAAAATTTCATGTTGCTAATTTACCTAAGATTCTGGTAGCACTGTTGATTGACCGAACTTTTTGTGAAAATCTGTTATATCGCTTATAAATTTTTGCTTATTATTCAGTGGCGTAACTGGGGGGGTGCGTTGGGTGCGATCGCACCGCCCTCTGATTAAGCGTGCCTTTTTTTCTGACCAAGTAATATTTCATACGATATTCTTTTCACTAAAGTTATATAAATCATTACTATAAGGGCGGAAACTTTCGCGATTTTTGCCTTTCTTCGCGAAATTCAAAAAAAATTTCTTTATTCATTGTCATTCACGAAAGTTTTTTTCTCCCGAAAGTAAAGTTTTTGGAGGATTCGCGACAGTTTTATCAGTAAAATTTATTTTAAAACTGTCATTAGCGAAAGTTAAATTCGCGATTTTCCATCCTTGCGAAACTTTCTGCCCGCGAAACTTTCTCCCCTTAAATTAATTATTTGTCAACAAAGTTGCAAAAAATAGCTTTGTGCATTTGTTACTATGGCATTGTAATGCCGAAGGCAGTACTAAGTGGGAATGTGGGGAGAACAGAAAACGCGTGTGTACAGTAAGAGGTCCTGTTAGAAGAGAGCCAGTGAGGCATTGTGCCTCGATGATACAAACAGTATGTGGGACATTACAGGCATGAAGTGTGCTATTGCTTTAATATTGCCCAAATTTGTGAAAAACGCACCTACCCTAAGTTCAACTCAGTTACGCCACTGTTATTATAAGAAACAAGAAGCCTTGGCCTGTTGAAGACTTCTCAGGACGTGTCACAACGACAACATATCTACTCTCAACAATACAACATTGCTGAATTGCCCAATTTTGGTGAAATCTGTCAAAATGACCGTCCAATTCGAAATCCAAACCTTCGAAATCATCAGAGGAAGAGGAGGAGAGGAGAAACGACGGATATAACTCCACCATAAAGTTAAAAACGTAAATTAATTTCAATTGATAAACTCGAATTCGAGTGCTTAGGGGGAGAAATTTGTTTGTAAATTATTTAATTGGCTTTCGAGTTATGGAATCATCTTGGGTTAATTGTTAATTTGCGGGAAAATAAGTTTAAAAATCCAACATATATATAAGGTAAAATAAATTAAAATTAATAGTTATATAATAAAATCTACTTTACACAAAAATTTCAAAGAATACCAATATAGAATATAGAATATCACACTGTCGCCGTCCTCTTTAACAACGAGAAAAGTTTCATAGCTTTCGCTGACGTTAGAATCGAAAATTTGAAAAGAATTTTCAGAAGATGTCCCTTAATCCAAGTGCTTCAGTTGCAGCGACAGCCGAACAAGGCGAATCCTGATTATGCGATTGGAATGTACGAAAAGATGTCAGAAAAGGAAATTTTTTAGAAAATTACTGTGACGTCATAGTGACGTCATAAATACCAAATTTGGTCCAAGCATTTTAATTTTTTCAATGTGAGAATTCTCCGTGCTAAATTCTAAGCTCGAATTACATGTGGAAGTAGCATGTAAGTAGCACGTCATAATGACGTCATCAGTACCAAATTTGGTCCAAATAATTTGTTCTTGGAATGTAACAATACCTTGTGCCAAGTTTTATACTTCAACTGTGGTGAAAAATTGCGTTTTTAGAAAATCCTTGTGACGTCATAATGACGTCACCAGTACCAAATTTGGTCCAAGCATTTTAATTTTTGTAATGTAACAATCCTTTGTGCCAAGTTTTGAGCTTCAAATATGGTAGGAAGTTGCTTTTTTAGAAAATCCTTGTGACGTCATAATGACGTCACCAGTACCAAATTTGGTCCAAGCAATTTAATTCTTGTAATGTAACAATCCCCTGTGCCAAGTTTTGAACTTCAACTGTAGTAGGAAATTGCTTTTCTAGAAAGTACCTGTGATGTCATAATGACGTCATCAGTACCAAAGATGGCCTAAGAATTTTAACAATATCTCACCTGCCAAGTTTTAATCCTCAGCCACAACTACAACTGCGGCTGTAAAGGTTTACTACATATAGCGGAGGCTTACTACATTTGTCGGAGTTACTACATTTGTCGTTGACCTTTACTACATATAGCGTTACTACATTTGTCGTTGAATTTTACTACATATGACGGAGTTACTACATTTAGCGTTGAAAGTTTACTACATTTGTTGGAGTTACTACATTTGTCGGAGTTACTACATTTGACGGTGTAACAGGGTTGAGCAGGTTTTTCAGTCGATGTACCGTAATCGCTTCAAAAAGGACCCCTCTCGAATAACTGCCCCTCTCGAATAAGCGCCCGCTTTTTTGAGAAAATAATTTTATAAGCGCCCCTTTCGAATAAGCGCCCCTCTCGAAAGCCAAAAAATTAAATAAGCGCCCGGGCCCTTTTACAAGCGATTACGGTAAATGATTTTTAAATAAAAAAAAACATTGATATAGAAAAAAATTGGATAACAATGCATTCAATTGTTTTTGAATCAAATTGGTCAAAATTTATTGTCTGAAAAAAGTCCGCACTAAATGTTCGCTGACCAACTATTATTATTATTATTATCATTATTTTCGTATGTTCCTTGAGGTACTAATATCAATGAGGGCGCTGCAAAGGAGGCTCTAGAACATTTAAAGTCTACATTTGGGTTATAAAAGCTGTACTGACAACTTGACAATCATCCTAGACATCATTCCTACTCTCTTGCTGAATGCTAAGCGGAGAGGAGTGATTCACACTGTTATAGTCGCTGGCATGTCTCGGTCGGAGGTTGAAACCACGACCTCAATAATAGGAAGTGAGCACTCTACCACAAAACGACCAGTAAAAGTATCAAAACAAATAAAAAAGTGGCAATATGGAAAGTGTATAATGGTCTTCGATTTGTAAAGCACGCCACAATAGAACTAATAAAAAGACTACAGAGATTGTGCATATACGCAAGCAGGAAAATGGTCGCTGAATGATTTTATCTTTGAAGACAAGATAATATTTTCTTTCATTATATCCTCAATGTTCTTAATTTGTGTGGTTTAAAGGAGATTTTTCAGTTGTTGAGGAACTAGCTATATAAATGCTAAAAGAGCTAGCAGATAATTTATCTCTATCTGATTTAATCAGGGCAAACAGTATTGAAATTGATTTTTTTTAACCTAAACGTTTTCCTTTGTTTCAGACCATCAACCAACTCATTCATGACGAGAATTTCATCTCATGGCTTCGGTTGATTGCTTTAAATTATTATTACTTTGAATTTTTTTACCCTGATTTCTATAAAAGAAAAGTGTTTTTAAGTTTAAAAGTGTCCTGATTGCTGAAACAATTTATGGATTTTGCTGAAATTCCATTAAATACAAATCAATCAGGTCATGAAACGATTGCCAAATCTGATTAAATCATGGGCTCAATCCGTAGTTACCCCTAAAGAACTCCCGTTACTCTTTCAATAGCTATTGATGTCATCCTCTTGAAAGAATCAAGCTTGTTGCCAATTTCGTTCTACGAAGACTTCTCCGAGGGTTCAATAAAGCAGCCCTGGTGTGTCAACTAAATTAGCCAGACACTATTTGAGGATAAGATTCAACCCAACAGGCAAAATCATTAAAATGGTCACTGCGACAAAAAGCATATTTATTGAAACAGTGCGTATATTTCTTTTGCAATGCACTCCTTTGCATTGATCTTTCAACAAATTCGGGTGAAACTCATCAAAGAACATGTCTTGCATCTGTTTTGCACCTCTGATCTGAAATTGAAGTTCTTTAAAAACTTTATCTGCAATTGAAGAGCTTTTAATATTCTGTTGATGTGGTATTGTTACAATTCATTCTCTGCACCCTTGGATAAGGATTTGTATAGACAAAACAAACAACACACACCTCGAAATATTTTTCGAGGGATCATATTTTTATTTGCTTAGCTATTTAAAAAGTGTTTATTTTGATTTAAGTTATCTTTTCGTGAGCAGAAAGTATATGTATGACCTTCAGAACAGCTATTCTTCTGCAATATTTTTCTCTTCACCAACTTTTTATATACACAGTTTTTGGGTTTTTTGTAGTCTAGTAAAAGAACTCAAAGAAAGATTCTAGACATAAGCTTTCAAAAAATTTGAGTTTCTCGAAATGTTTCTCGTGCTGGTTGAAATTACCTCTCAAGAGAAAGCACACGTGTCAATTGAAAATCATCAAGTCAAACTTTCCAACATTGGATATGCAAGATGATAAAACTTAAAATGGATTGGAACCTGAAGGTTTTTTTTCTTACACGGATCACACTGGACTGGAACGAAATGGATTGGCGTGTTAACCCACGCATGCGCATTTTCTGATGCTGCTCAGTCATTCAAAAAAAAATCATTCGCGTTACCTAGCAACATAGGCTTTAAAACAACTATTTTGCCATATCAAATATATACAGAGAGAAGTAAATATTGCCTATATTTTTTCTGTTTTTTATAGACAACGGAGCGCAATTGGATCGGGAATGGGTGAGAGTGGAAGCACCTCCTCCGTGGTGAATTTCAAACCACCCATACATCGGTTGAGGGTTAAAAAAAAATTTCCTAAAAATTGGTCCAAAGTCTTTTCGCGCAAACAATATTGTAAGCATATGAAAACTGGATCCTAAGTTGGTAAATCAAAATAGCGGACGTGTATGTTAAATTAGTGTATTTTATGATGGCATTGTACAATTTAAATAACGGGTTGACATCCAGTTAAAAAATTTAGGATACGAATGAATCTGTTTAGACAGACACAGTCGAACCGCAAGAATGGTTAATTGATAAAAACTATTAAGCTATTTACAATTATTTGTATTTACTCACCGACAGCTTCAAGTAATAGAATATAAACATCCAGAACATATCGGATGTTTGTTTACTTGAAATGTTGTTTTCTTGTTTATGTGAAAAATTCACAAAGGCGAAAAAAACTTTGTTCGTTTGTTATCATCTCAAAAGAAACAGAATTTACCAGAACGTTATATGACACTACGTGTTTTCTTTGTAAATATACCATCTTTTTTTATTTGTTCTTGTGTTCAGAATTTCCTAAAGTGTATTTTAATCGCTTATTTCCCATATGATGAGCATTTAACTTAGAATTCAACAAAACAACTTTCGGAATTTGAGATTCAGCAAATTAAATACAAGAAATAATGACTTTCTTTTTATAATGTCATATTTCTAACAAGTACACATGTCAGCTTTGGAGTATAATATGTCGCATAACATCTTGCGTCCATGACGTATTGGTAATATAATAGAACATCAAAGGACGGAATGCTGATTTTGGAGAAAACAAGACGTTTTTATGGTAAGGTAAATTTTCAGTTTTTGTTTTTGAAGTGACGTGATTATACACATTTTGGAGTTAGTTGGGCATTTGCCTGATTTTCATGAGATTAGCGCAAAGCATTTATTTGCAACTTTAGGAAAGAACTTGTCCAAACAAAAAATTGTTTAGTTGACGTAAAAACGGATGGGCGCAGTGGCGTTATATTAACCCTGACGCCTTTAGGTACGCTTTAAACTTCGCCCCGAACGAATACCAGTTTTTCTACAGACATTCGTAGATTTTTATTGATGAATTAAGTAAGATAACTATTACAGACCGAAAATTTACAAGCTGCAGTATACTGTATAGATTGTAATTAGTGATCAAAGTGTTTGGTTTATTTAAGTGCTATTCAATCTCATATAGGATTAAAACGAATTTCAAATATATTGATGATTATGACTCTTTAATTGTCAGTGTTCTTTCCCGATAAAGTATTGCTCAATTTTCAAAATCCTTTTAGAATACTCAGTTTTGTTGTAGTTCATTATAATCAAATTAGATTGGATCTTTTCATTAAATTTTTTATTTTGTTAATCTCGGTACCAGGATATCTTAACATGTTCATTTATCCAGAAGGCAGAACAGTCTGGTGTCTAGAGTGTACATTCTTAATGATCTCGATGAAGAAAGTCTGTAAAACATTAGATCTGCACATATTAGACATTAGCCTGCACATAATAGGCCTTAGCAACTAGTCTGCAATCATCTTCCGTTATATCGGGTGTACATTATACAGACCAGTGAAAGTGCTTTTCTTCACCTACATTTGCATAATGTCAGTTCGTTTCTGGTGACCTATGGTACCACGGTCTATCGGGTGTACATTATGCATACCTGTGAAATACTAAAGTACTTTTCTTCATTTCTTTTTTCCTTACTCATCTTCAAAAAGACAAAAATTGCATTTCCTTGATGCAATTCCATTATGCAAAAGTCCTTGTTCGCTTCATCAGGAACTTTCCAATTGATTTTCCTTGGTTTTTGTACTTATATAAGTCATCATTATGTTATACCATAACATTATATAAAGATATATTAAAGATATAATGTATATAAATTATATATTATATCATTATATAAAGAGATCATCTCATTGCTTGATTGGATCATCGGTCATAATGTAGATTACCCGTCACTACAATAGCAGACATGGCATGAAAATTGGTTTATCAAAAGCAAGAAGTGACATTTTTATATCAAAGGTTTAATTGTTATCCGATGTTTCATCAGCAATCTATCAAGGTTATCTTAGATATGTCTGACCAGGGATATGCGCTTTAACATATCCCTGGTCAGTATTCGTTTAGCCGATCCGTAGCATAACAAAATGCGCATCACAGATTACATGAAAGAGATAGGGAAAGAAAAAGTCATTATCCAAAAAATAGAAAAGTAAGAGCTTTATCACCAACCACTTTTAAGCACCATGGATGAAACAACCTCTAACCAAGGGTCTCTTGCCTTTTCGATATATTCGTACCGTAATGCATCGATTAAACGCCCCCCTTCTTTTAAACGCCCCCCTCGAATAGACGCCCCCCCTTTTCAGGAGATTTTTAAATAAACGCCCCCCTCTATTAGAGACACACTAATTAAGGCATGTAGAACTACTACATTGCATTGTTTCAGCCTCAATGTTTTCATTTTGTATAAAAATATGGAAATTTGCGATAGACGCCTTTCTTTTTAAATTTTAAACTAACAGTTGGAAACTTTGTCTTTATTGACGAAGATTTTGAAGTTTAATTTTGTATATTTTTTATCGATGTTTATATTTAGTTTATATTTACGAAAAAGAAGAGTTTTACAAAAATTCAATAGACGCCTCCCTCTTTTAAACGCCCCCCTCGAATAGACGCCCCCTTAAAAATTCAAAAAATTTAATAAACGCCCCGGGCGTCTAATCGAAGCATTACGGTATATGGAAAAGGTAAGAGACCCCGAGTTCGAGGTTGTGGATGTGGGTCTGTTACAAAAGTATTAGCATTTTGTCCATCCGAAACGATAACTGTTTGTTTCAATATTTTTTGACTATCATGTAGAAATCATGTTTTTGAATTTTGCAAAGTCTATTCTAGTATACTTTCGAAAACCGTTTGCTTCATATTGTCCGTCCGACATAAAACAAGTATATAGGGACATTGATACCTTGAAATAATTGAAAGCCAATGATAAACAAACTATTATGACAAGCAACTCCTTGCTCTGCAATACCAGCTTGGAATTTTCATTAGAGATGCCAATAGGATTTTAATAGTTCTGAAAGCAATATATTCTCGTAAGGTGAAAATCATTCTCAGTTGTGATAATCTTTCTGTATTGAAGATTTTTTGTGTCTTACTTTCGTCCGAGATACTGGACAAGATATGAGCATGGAGGTTTAGCAGAAGAAAGAGAACGGGCTCAAAATCTCCTTGTGTACCCTGTTGTTGTTATAAGAACAATTTTCCAAGAACGCAAGCCTCAGATTTTCCTAAAGTAAAAACAAAATGAGAACAACCTGAGGTTCAAACCATTGTTCTAAAAATTAAGAATGACCTAGCCTGAATATTCTTGTAAATGAAAAAACAATTCAAGACGTTAGTTCTCTTCCAATTCTTTTACTGTAAATGATTTGAAGGTCAAAGTCGAAACTAGGCAAGATTTGTCAGCCTCGTCCCCAGGGCTTCTTGCCTTTTCGATTAGTCAGTATAATCGAAAAGGCAAAAAGCCCTAGGGACGAGGTTGAATAAACAAGAATGTATAAGGGATTGTTCACAAATGACGTCAACCATTTTTCCAAGATTTTTGACCCCCCCTCCCCCCTCTGTCAACCTCCGTCAACTTTGCGTTGCCCCCTCCCCCTCAGTTGACGTTATCGTTTGAGAAGACCCCCCCCCCCCCCCCCCCCCCCCCCCCCCCCCCTCAAAAACAAAACAACCTCCACCCCACTTGTCCTTTTGTATGTTAGTTTCTTACGCGTTTTTAATAAGACGTGAAAATATTTGCAATGATCTTTGTGTAATTTTTCTCTGATCAAACTCCATCTGTGCTTATTGTTTTACGTTCGTGCATCACGGACCACATCAAGATCACATTCAGTGTTAACATTTTCATAAGAAACTTTTACTTAATTAGAAAAATCAAGGTTTTGTAAAATTGTGTGGGTTGACGTCAACTAGTATCACATCCCCCCCCCTCCCCCGTCAACCAGCGTCAACTTTAGCATAACCCCCCCCCCCCCCCCCCCCCCCCCCCCCTAACAGTTGACGTCATTTGTGAACAGTCCCTAATGAGTTTGAAATTTGATTTTTTAGGAAATGCAAAAAAAAAATTTTTCATAATTGACTAAGCCCCCAAGCCCTAAAACTGTCGTTAGGCTTACGATCATCGTAACGTAACCCTTAGACGTCTAGTGAGAACCAGCCTTAAATAGCCAAACTTTTTTACTCAAATTTACTGCAAGCCTCTAGTTACTTTTAACCAATAGCATTGCACAGCAAACAAATGAAAATCTATTTAAACGTGAGCCGAATTCAAACGTTGAAATCAAAAAGAAAATGTTTATTTCATTTATCTCATGCGCCAACTTCTTGCGGGAAATGGACTTCTACATTGGACTCGCGTCAATACAAATACATCCTCAATCTGACGCGATGCTGTCCATGATTTTAAGACCAAGAATAACTATATAAATAAATGAATAAATATGTAAATAATAGAACTAAACAAATGGAAATTGATAAAGATGTGTTTTCGATATTTTTCCTTTTTGAAGTTTGCTCAATCGTTGAATGAAATATATAATTAAAAAAAATAATGCACCAATTGAAGAAGTGTATTGTGAGCTAGTCTCGATTACCCAACTGTAGCTATTGAATCAGTTGAATACAGCATTGTTTACATTTGAGGGCAATAAATTATGCATGTAGACATACATTTGCGGGAAATTAATTTCGCTTAGCGAGGAAGAATAGAATAGGTGCAAAAAGTTTAATTTTTTCTTTCTTTTTTTGTTTTTCAATTTTAAGTAAGGAAAAAAAATAATTTTTTTCTCAAATAAAAAGACAACATTTCGCAAGATAAAAATCAACAAGATTTTTCTTTCCACGAAATGAAAAATGAAATAGTTTATGAAGAGAGATCTTTAAATAGGTGGACTCACGTACGAAGAAAAAGTAAAAGAGTCTATACGAAGAAAATAGCAGCAGTGCTCAGTCTTGCATCCAAATAATGGTATTATTATGATGTTTGATTTTTTTTTTTTTTTTTTTTTTGTCTTCTCAAAATATTTTGTACCCTGTTGCGATTTATGTAACGAACCTTTTGTCCCTTTTACAATCTTTTTAAGATTTTACTTAATTGTTACAAGGATTTCTCGAACCATGAAGGACCTGTATTAATCGTAGTAGTCTGATCTGTTTTTATTTTTATTATCACTTAGCTATCCAAACAGTAGTTAATGTTGATCTCTATTTTTCACTCAGAGCGGCCGTGACATTTTCTTTCCAAAATATCTTCGAAACTTTTAGACCAACCTTTTTACCCTAAGAAACTCTTGTTAGTTTGTATTGTGAGTAAGTTAGCTTAACTTAGTGCTTTTGAGTTTAGACACGTTATTTTACAACCATTTCAGTCCGGAATATTCTGAGAATATGTTATCATTTATTATCAACACTGGTTTACAGCCTTTACAATCATACGTACTACTAACCAAAATAAATCCCACTCTCTGACATTGCAAGTAACATGGAAGTTTCCAGAGTAGGAAACTTTTCATGGAAAAATCTGGAGGTGGTTCATACCAACCTCGAACCCAGGGTCTCTTGCCTTTTCGATATACGGATAGCGGCGAAGAAGGCAAGAGACCCTCTGTTCGAGGTTGGTTATACCACCTTATCATACATTCTGTTCTTTCTTTCGTCGTGCTTTTTTAAATCATGATTGATTTTGAAATATATCTGTGAAGGTAAGATGACAATTAATCCTTCTTAAATATAAATTTTCAATGATCGCCCCTTTGATACACTTGATTTTAGGATTTTTTCATCCATTGCTTCAAAAGTTTATAAGCATTTAAAAATGATGATATCAAGAGAGCACTTTTTTCCCCGCGCTATACACTGTATAGTGCAGCATGCGATTTGTTTTGTTTAACAGTGTATCTTTACCATTCTCATCAAAGTCAAGATTATATGGTTTGCAATAAAGAAATAAGTGCAAAGTAAAGATTATGAGAGCCCCTTATTTCTGGCAATCAAATGTTCGTTCTTCATTTTTATGGATGAGTAAGCTCAAGTAAAAATATACAGAGTTGGAATCAAGAATTACAACCGCGTTTGTCAACTGACAATAAATTTCACATATACAGTGTGTCCACGAGAAAGTGGGCACCTTGTTTAAAACACAAATAACTTTTTGAGTTTTTAACAATACAATGCGGTTTTTATACCGTTGGAAAGAGGCTTTTTTGAGCTTTCCAAAAATATAAGTTATTATTTATAAAAATTTTTATTTTAAAAAATATTAAGTATTTTTTGTTTCGATACGCTTGTTAATTTTGTAATGATCAACAAGATTCGCAAAAATGCGATTATATATTTCCCCAAAGTTGCAAAACTTTTATCAATTATTGTGTGTACATAGAAGACCATAAGAAAAGTGGTATAACTACCATCAACGCAAATAAAAATGCTGTCCATACTAATCAGGGTAGAATTCAATTTAATACCACAAAGGAAGTTATTTCGAACTTATTATGAAATGAAGATATTCATGGTCATGTGACATGGTTTCTCTTATAATTTTTGCTGAGGAGTTAAAAAAAGTTATGAGTTATGAGAAGTTATTATGGACAAAGCTAAAAATTGGAAGACCTAAATGCAGCTAATATTTCCCCTTAAACAACTGAATATCAACAACTGCATCAATAAGTATAAGGTAAATTCATCATAATAAACGTATGATCTTCATTGCTGCAGAAGCTTGACATCCTTTTACACAGTAATATCATGGCAAACAATGTAATTCCACAGAACACAGCTTTCGTAACTCGTATTAAACTATTTTACAACACCATGAAATTTGTTTACAAGTTTACAAAAGAAGAAAAGAAAATTGTCAAACCTAATTTTAATACTACAGTCTAAGTATTAAAAATACTTTGGGGTAGACAGCAAATAACTATCAAAAACAATCCAAATTTGCACTGTGTAGCATTTCAAATTAGGACAAGAGTTATTTTCCAAAAAGAGATGGTCTTAAAAGTGACAATTTATAAAATTAAATTCAAGTATTCAGAATAAACATCTCAGTCACAAAAGTATGTGGACACTCATTATTTACTATGTGATAAAAATGACTTTCGTAAATCTCAAATGAAAAAAACAAACAAATTTTGGTAGTGAAAATACACATCCATAACCAAATCACTACGAAGCCAAAAAAAGAAATTTGAGTTCTGGTTTGATTTAATTTACAGATTCTTATGTTGGATTGTGTTTTAATTTATGTTTGTTGTTTGTGTAAGGAAAGTTGACAGTATAAATATTATATATATATATATACTTTTTACAAAATAAAATATCATAATACAGTATCAAAACACATAGTGTGCAAGGGGGGTCCAGGTCCCACCAAAAAAATGAGGTCCCAGCACAAGTTAAAACCCCCACCTAAAATCAATCGTGCATAGTCCCACCACTTCATAGATCCCCCACCTAAATTTTGAAAATTTTGAATTCCCAGCAGAATTTAGGAAGCAGAAACATATATCTTCTAAGTACAATACAAGAAACTATACAAGATATATCCTCTAGATTTCAATGTTTAGTAAAAGTACTATGTCAACAAAATATGAACAAAAAGAAGCTTACAAGATATATTTGGCTGCTCAGAAAAAGCTCTGTACTAGTAGTCTAGCAAGAGACGTATTATAACAGATAAAGTTTTGATTTGTTCTCTTTTTTCATGTTGTTGCCACTGCCTATTATTATGTAACTTATAACATTCGAAACCCATTTTTCGAAGCAAAACATTCGATTACGTCTAGCGTCCGCATCTTAACATAAGAATGTTTACATCGTTCGGTTCGGTAAAAATGATTTGTTAGATTCAATCAATAATGGTAGACAAATTCCTTCGTTCTTGTTGAGAAACAGAAAAAATTGATGATGCACTTTAATTGATGACACATTTCAATTTTTATTACAAAACCACGATAGTCCCACCTGAAAAAAGTAGGTCCCACCTAATCCTGTTTTCCCCCCCTGAAATCCAAAAATTTCCAAGTCCCACCTAAAGAAAACGAACGCAAATCAACAACCCCCCCCCCCCCCCCCCGCCCGGGGGAGTGGGGGGGGGGGGGGGGGGGGGTGCACACTATGAGTTTTAAACAGTATGTGTGATCATGGAATTAATCCATAGTATCCAGCCTATCCAGTCCAGGGAAGCACATTCAACCAGGTTCTTTCAAGTTATTATCTGTCTCAATCCTGTGTATAAAAATATTGTACGTTTTCTGGAACATCTTATTGCATATACGACATCACGTTTTTACTTGCTGTTTTTGTAATGTACTCTTTGAATTAACATAATTGGTTAAACTACTTGTTCTCCACGTATAAAAGGTTTCCCTTGTGGTGGCTGTACATCATGTGTGTGCTGTGTCAGTTCAGTTTGGCTATATTCTGTATATATACATTATATCCTGTCAAATCAGGATGTAAAATAAAAATAAATCTTCAGCCTGTATTGATAATGAATTTTCGTCTTTGCACTGAAATCACAGCTTCAATGTTTTGCTGTTCCAAACATTTAACTACCAACCAATCATCCATAGCATAGATAGCATCATTATTGTTATCAACAAAAACAAAACAATTTTTTTTCTGTATTTTACACGTTCATTAAAAAGTTTTTGCAAAACCTTTCATAACAACACTGAACTAAAACGATTATTTCCATCATTTAACAACCTTGTATCTTTTGAATCATTTTAAAAGCTGGCAGGAAAAGCAAAGTCTTCTACTGACAATCTACACTGACTGAAAAAAAATGGCGCACTACTTCACTGTAGACTAGCCTCTATTCTTATCTACTTTGGCGGCTAGGTGGAAATGCAATACTGAACCGCGGCTATAAAAGTGAACGGAGAAGATGAAGAAGGAAACTGCCGGTTTTAACATATATTTCGCCCTACGGGGAAATATATAATAAAACAGACTTTTAACGAGCAATTAACCTTTTGTTTCGTTGAAACAACCACTGTTGTTGGTGTTGTGCTAATTTTGTCACGAAATTTTTTGAAAAGACACAAACCTTTTTTCATTGTGTAAATTTACCTTAAATTTTTTATTATGATTTAATAATTTCATATTCCCAAGCATTTCCAAAACCTTTATAAGCGAGAAAACAAACTTTTATGAAATTCATTCAATTATGCAGTTAACAGTCCAGCAGTGAACATTCGTGGTAAAAAAAGTTTCATGAGACGAAAAGTTATGTAGCTGTTATTCAGGCTTTTAGACAGCAGTTTCTGGGTAGAAATCCCCCATCAAAAAGCACGATTCAAAGTTTTTAAAAGTTTGTAAAAGAGTTTTAGAAATGAAACTTTCAATTTCAAGCTTGTAAAAACGTAAAGTTTTCCTTATGTAAACGCAGCTTTATTACAATATTTTAGCTTTTTATGATTTCCCATGCTACTTGAGTCGTTAACATCTATTCAAACAAGCGTTAATTGATCGTTATTGATTTAATGTCATGGTTTCATGGTAAAATCGATTATATTTCCCGAAAAATTGGTTTTTCTGTGAAAAGGGTCATATATTTAGAAAGAGCAAAACATTTTCTTTCTGTTAATATAAAAATTGAAAAAAACAAGCACGAAAAACAAAAGATATGCTTATTAAAAGTTAGGTGCCCACGTTCTGGTGGACACACTGTAGAGTCCATTTTTAAGATTATTAAGAAAATCGAAAGAATACGTTTGGAAAAACTCACGATCTTCTCACCGATCAATTAGCACCAAAGTTATTAGCGATATCTCTTCTCTTCAACTACTTTTTATTTCCCTAAAACACATAAATACTGATAAAGCTGAAAAGATGGGCTCTACACTGATACAAATTTTATTGGAAGTTCACAAAATTCATTGGAAAAAAACGCGATTATAATTCTTGGTTTCATTTTTGGAAACACCTTTATACAGCATGTCTGATTGATGGTCTTAGAAAAATAAATCTGATGTTATTCCCATATGGCTCCATCAAATGATAGAGGCAATCAAATTCATGAAACGTTTTAAATTGAAAAATCTACTATAAAAAAAAGAAAACTAATAAAACTTTTTCAAAGTTAATTAATTTTTTTTATCTCGCTTTTTTGGTTATAATAGTAATAAGAAAACTTTTTAGATAATTTATATGAAATAAATTTTTTTTGTAGTGATAAGATTCTGATGTGGACACAGAAGAAATTAACTACAACTTTCTTGTTTTTCTTCGCCAATCCGTTTATCGCAAAGATTTCACTGCAAGCAGTTAACACTACCACGAAATCAGCTAATATAAGTAAGTTTGATATAGTAATTCTATCGTCTTATTCACTGGAAAAAAATATACTAATCTACAATCTTGGACAAAAATAGTGGCAAAACTTTAAGTAGCAACTGCAATTGTCCCCCTGGGTACGAGGTTGGTTTGCACGAGGTTGGTTTGGGGGAGGGCCAATTTACATTTCTTTTTCACTTTTGACACATATTTTTGTCCAAGATTGTAGTTTTGGGTCATAAGCCAGTTTTACATATCTTAGTAAACAAACAAATGTCAAATATCGTTCAAAAAACGATGACTTAAATTACGTTTATTTAACTTGTTGTTTTGAAAGTTTTCTTGGATCCTTTTTGGTTAAAATGATGTTCAGCCTCATATACTATCATTTACAAAAACCAATGATTTTTTTGGCGAATAATTTCCTGGTTCATATTATTCCATATTTGTTTTTAGACTGCGGAAATTGGCAGAAATTTCAGTCATCTTGCTATAAAGTGTTTGAAAGATTTCTTTACTTCCACTCTGCTCAAGAACTTTGTCAACAAAATGGAGGTGGTGAATTGGTATCTATTCAAAGTCAAGATGAAAACGATTTCATTCGAGATTTAGTGGATAGTTCCACTCAGAATGGGGAAGCTTGGATCGGATTGAAACGGACAAATAATCAGTTTGTATGGACCAACAACGATGCATTGCAATACAAGAATTGGGTTATTCATAGACCAACAGATTATGGGCATTGCACTCAAATGATTCGTGGAGGACTTTGGGCGAACATATTGTGCTATAACCAGATGCAATTCGTGTGCAAGAAAGGTTTACATCTTTGTTATGCTTATTTTTAAATGTTTGTCTGATTTTGAAGATAGTTTTTGAAACCAATTTTTCGGAAGTGAATCGCAATCGTTTAATTCACTCGTACGTCATTAGTTTTTAAAACGACATTCTAAGCAACGTGATTGTAAAGGTAATTGATTCGTGACTCGTCTCAGTGAAAAAAATGTAATAAAACTCAACAAACAATAGTAAAGAATCTGGTACCCATGGATTTTTGCCTGGTAAACCAACATCGTAATAAAAAACAGAAGAAATTCTAGGTTCAAGGTTTCCATTCATACAATTAATTTTGTTTTTTTTTAGCTCCCATCATCGTTGAAGATAACAGTCGCTTGTACTTGATTATTCATATCAGCATTCCCGTTGCATGTGTATCAGTTATGCTGTTATTTGTTGCATTTTTATGCTTCAAAAGCTATAGGGAATTAGAAAACTTAAAGGCCAATCACAACGTAGTGAACCCTTTTCAAATTGTCCAAGCAGCCATGGAACTACCCACAAAACCATCTGATAATCTCATGCAGAGATCAAAAGGCATGACATTGTGGCATAGTGCCATCAACAGAATAAAAGAAGATAAAGAAAAAGCTGACAATAACAATAATAATGACAACAGCAATGAAAAACAAATCGTGACGTTGTCTGTTCCTTCTGCATTTGACATTGCAGCTCGTGAAGACAGCTCCTGCTGTGGGACGATAGGTGCGCCAGTACCTGCAATCGTCATAACCAAAAACGAAGAGGACTGTACAGATAAAGGAAAGACTGATAGAATCTTGAATTCAAACAATAATATTTTTAAGAAACAATCACTCAAACAAGTATCTCTTAGCTGCCCACCAGCTTTAGAAGGTAATGTAAATTCAAACGATAGTGAACCTTCAACAGTAAAAATCTACAAATCTAAAGTTGGCATTTGGCTTAAGAATAACAACAGTCAGACTCCTCCTGCAACGGATTTTGGTAACAGCTGGCACAGAAAACGTGCTTTTAGCTTAAATAAAAAAACACCCGCGATTGATCAAGGACAAGATGATGAAAGAAACACGGAAGATGGTGATAGCACAATTTTTGCAAATAATCGTTTATCGAACCTTGTAGAAGTTGTTGTTGATGTAAATGTCCAAGCAAAACCGAAAGATCAATCTCCAGAGAACAATTCTTCTCTTAATAAGGACAATCCAACTGTCTCAGAAAGTGACAGCGATATTCAAAAAGCAACAGAGATTGACAGCGATGTTAGTAAGGATGTTAGTAAGGATAAAGGCAATTTAGATGAACAAAGCTCCTTAGAGACCGAAGTAGAAATTGATGAAAGTGACACAGGAAATAAAATTCCCCAATTCGTATATGTAGAGGATAGACCTTTCAGTGAAATTCTGCGTCAAGAATCAATTAAGCGAAGGAAAGAACTTTTTCCAAGCTTACCATTGGAAGATTATACTAAAGACCGAAAACTGGAACCTTTCACGCAATATAAGTTTGTAAATGGAGATTACCATAGGACTACGTTAGTTTGACTGCGTTTATTTATTTATTCATTTTTGTACAATTTTATAGCAAGACATCGTACATAGTACAATTACTTTTCTTCAAAAAAAAGCCCCCCATGATATACTGTTTTTTAGTCTCGGTATTTTTTCTTTAACTACACACTACATAGTAATCAATCTGTCAGCAGAAATACAATCGATTATAAATCCATTTTCTCTTTACACGTTTTTTTAGAGGCAACAAGTTTATAAGCAACACTAGTAAATTTTCTACTGCTGCCAGGATCGTAGATAGATTAGAAGCATGAAATTCAACATGGAATCGTGTATCTCTTTTAACACTGGTTTTAACATCTGACATTTTGTTTTGAGTTATGAAATAAAAGTAGATCTGTTGTTCAAGGGAAATGTCTGAGAGGATGTTCATCGGACAAATTGTTACCATGACATTAATACGGTTAATATTTCTTCAGTTATTTACATATTTATTTTTCAGCAATTTCTTATTGAACATTATGAACATTATGACTTTCATCATTAGCATGTGGTTTTCAAGTTTCTCAAATTCTCAAGTATCATTTTTTGGACTCATTTGCACACTTTTATTTTTACACTTTGATTATTGGTAGGTTTTTACTTTCTTTGCTTTTGCTTGTCAGCCATTTTGTTTTGTGTGTGTTCCTAAGTTACAAACTCATCAATGTAGTTAACCTAGTGCGCACCACAAATTCCTCGAAATCTTTCGTGTATATTACATTCACTTAAAGGGAACTACACTAAAAAATCAAAATTGAATTTTTGTACGATTTGGAAGAATTTCAAAAATGATGAAAGTCAGTTTTTGAATTTTCAAAAAATCTTTTTTCGATCCCAAGATATTGCCATTTAAAGTTTTTGCACAAAACCTCTATCTCCATGGCAACGCTGACATGGCACAATGTTAAAAAAGAAATCCCTGACATACAAATATGTAAATAACTCGAGAAATATTAGTGATGCATTGCTAGAAATTTGTATGTGTAGTGGCAAACACCTACAGATATAGAATTACTAATAATAATTGTTGCCATAGTTACCCGGGGTTTGTTTCCAGGTCTCTTCTGTTCTTCACTGACAAGCCTATAAATGGAGATCTGCTCAGGCAAGGGGAAAGAAATTTTAGAAAATAGAACAGTTTTCACTGGACGTAAGCTAAAGTGAAATTCGCCATAGTAACAGTGTTGCATGCTGATATATATCTTTGTCAGCAAAAAATAATAGAGACCTGGAACCAAGCCGTAGTAGCAATGGCAATAAATTTCTTTGCTATTTTCACAACTGCAGTTATTTACCCTTCTGAATGCAATGTTCTAACAATATATCATTAAAACATTCTGAGTTATTCACATATTTGTGTCAGCAACATCTTCTTGAACGTTGTGATGTCGCGTTGCCCTGGAGATCATGTTTAATGAAAAAACCTTTAAACGGCAATATCTCAGGAACGAAAAATGATTTTTTGAAAATTCAAAAACTGACTTTCAGAATTTTCAAAGCTGTTTCAATAGTGCACAAAAATGAACTTCTGATTTTTTTGGTTTAGTGCCCCTTTAAGTAAAAGAAATGATTAAATTAATTGATTAATTTGACATTGGTGGGTGGTTTGATTGTCTGCGATGCAGGCATGAAACTTTGAGTACAAACAAAACAACCGGTTTTTTTTTCTTATATGAATACATAAATAGCTCTACGGAAGTATCGAACACTACTTTTCAACAGAAGAAATAAAACAAATCAGTACACTTGATATATATAATCTAATTCACTCACGCACGAATAATGATCTTATGGCTCCATTTAAGTACCTTATGAAAATGCAAAATTCAAAATTTGGAAAGTTACTGAAAGCTAATTATGCAACCTCATTTTATCACCATCATTATAAAAATTGTATTTTCAAGATAACAGAAAGTGATCATCACATACATTAGATCAATCAAATATCTAACCAAAATTTACGAAAGATTTTTGACTACAACTTTTTAGCTTTATTCCTTCCACTTTATAAGGAAGTGTTCTTTCCAAAGTTTCACAGTTTGCTTAAGCACAAACCTAAACAAAAAAACTAAACCAACACAAACCAACACAGTAATATTATCCGAAAGCGTACCTTTAAGTCGGATCGCTGATGAACAAACACTATGACCTGGATTAATCATATTTGTTTTCCAGCCTCCACAAAAAAACTTTTACAAAGTAAAATTGTTCTGTGCTTTAACCTTTAAATCAGTCTGTACAAATTTTCCTCTTTTTAGTATGTGAGGTAGAACTTTTACACACTTTCTTTATCAAGATTGCGTAAGGACGAATCTGTGCGTCATCACATGTGACGTAATATATTCCAACTCTAGGTTCTTTAACTTCTCTCGTGTAATCTGGATTGACTCTGTTCATGAAAATCAACTTATACTTCTCACCTTCATGTTCAAATAATGTAGCATACCTCTCTGCAACAGCTGGTGTTGGAGTTGAATATATTCCTCGTCCAAATTTGAAACGCTTTCCTCTTTTCAGCTCGTAACCATTAGCTGCTATTGAGCCCGCGAATACTTGATTTGTACCATGGTATGAGACTGGCCATTCTCCTTCTACGTCATAAGTGCGATCGACCGAAGCAGACGCACCAAGCCATACATCATCGTCGTATTTTCCAAGGACTTTAATTGCGAACTTTTGATAGCCAAGAGGTCGTTGCAATTCTCTACCGCCTCTCTTATACTCATTTTCCTTTTCATTAGATGCATCTGGATATTTGAAATTGTAACGAGGATCCAAATCATCCAGGTTAACTGCTATCAAGTTATTCCCTTCAAGTAGATGAAGGGTGGATGCCGGTTGTATATTGTAGTCTAACAATGTACGCCCGTTTTCCAGTTGCTTTCCAGCCAATAGTAGTCGTTGCTGATCAGGCAGTATACCTTCTTGGTATTGGATTTTCTCTTTGATGTCATCAATTTTATCGTTCGGATCACAAAACATTTGGATTGTTCTGCCCGTCAAAGGTTTTACAAATATCGACATTCCACCTCCACCTCGTAGTCTTAAAATTAGATGCAATACAGATTCGTTTTCGATATTGTAATCGGATAAACATCGCCCATCTTCCAATTGTTGTCCGCAAAAAATCAGCCGTTGTTGGTCTGGAGGAATACCCTCACTTTCTTGAATTTCATATTTTAAATCCTCGATGGTGAATGTAGGGCCAACCATCACCGTGGTTTCTTTTGTCAATCTCTTAACGATTATTTTCATATTTCTGTGTTTTTCGGTTTTGAGTTCAGGGTTTCTACTATGCTGTTTACAGACAAAGGAGAAACTTTGAAGGTTAGATATCGACCGAGATGATAGTTTCTCATTCTGTTCATTGCCTTTTGTGAACTTGTCGCTTATATTTGCCAAATCTAGTTTTTCAGCATTCATGTCATCCTTGTCACCAATAACAACGTTTAATCCGAGAGCAGCAGACAATCCAGACGCTAAAACACTGGTCATGATTATGTGATTCGGTTGTATTTTTTGTTACTAAACGAAAGATCATAAATATCAAAAGGAACATACCGTATTCTCTCTAACTAGCGCCCCTCTCCAGTAAGCGCCCCTCTCTAATAAGTGCCCTCTGCTAGTCAAAAATATTTTTATAAGCGCTCCTCTCCAATAAGCGCCCGGGCGCTTATTAGAGGGACTTAACATTACTCAGAAATTAATAAGCGCCCGGGCGGTAATTAGAACTTTGAACAAAAACAAAATATTCTGTAATAGAAACGGAAGGCTATATTTTTGTGATGTCTAAATTTAAGTTATAAGTACAAAATCTTATTTCGGTGCCATGAAAAATATAGTTGTTTTTACTCTTTTATATGATAAAAAGCAATGCCTCGTTCACAGCTAGCACGACCATTTCAAAATGCTTTTATAAGCGCCCCTGTCCAATTAGCGCCCCTCTCTAATAAGCGCCCCCCTAATTTCCAAAAACATTTTATAAGCGCCCGGGCGCTTATTTGAGAGAATACGGTATGGCTTAATTGGTCGTTTAAAATATGAGTTTTTCCAAACTTATTTTTTCGATTTTCTCTTATTTCTGCTCTTTCATTTTTGATAAAATCGGCACCATTGGAAAAGTAGAAAAACGATGTTTCTGTTTATATAAAAATTATCCTGCTTCGATAACAATTTGCTGAATTATATGCAGTTAAAATTTTGTTTCCAATATTGATACACACTGTATAATTCCCTACAAATCGCACGATTCTATGTTCTAAGCCCAAATATGTGAATAACGCACCTGCCCTAAGTATAACTCAGTTACGCCACTGAAACCTGAAGCTGATCTCAAAACGTCGCCACCTAAAAAACACTTCAAATAATAGAATCTATCGATATATCATTTAAGAGTTCATTCTCATGGATCGAAAACTGATACTGGTCCCAAAAACCTTTCTACTTCAATGGGTGTTCAGCAAACACTGGTAAATCCATTTTTGGCAATCTGCATGTTTACATAGAAGTCGAAGACACGGCAGAAGCTGTACTCGTTCTTTCCTTAATGCTCAATTCCTCTAGTTTAAATTCTAAACTTGCATCTAGGGAATTAATTGGCATGAGTTTGATGAGGCTTTCTATAAACAAAAAACATCGTTTTTTGCGATGATCCTTTGCGACAGCGCAAATTTTTCTTCAGTGGACACTTAGGGGTTGTTTATATGGAGAATTTTCATCCCGGGATGAAATTTACTACGTGTAGCCGGGCTGGAGATCCATCCCATCGTTTTAATGAAACACTTGTAATCAAAAAGTTGCGTTTACATGAAAGAAATTTCACATCCGGGCTGAACTCAACCCGGGCTGGAAATCCCATCTCGGCAAGGCTCTGCCGAGATAGGATTTCCAGCCCGGGCTGAGTTCAGCGCAGGTGTGAAATTTAAAAAAATCAAAAATATAATAAGGATTATAACGTTGACAAGTATAAACAGAAGGAAAGCCATATGGTTGGTATCTATTCGAATGACTTAAATACTTTAGATCACCTAAGTTTTCATCTGATGAAGAAAATGCAACTCAAAAATACATAAATTTGAAAAAGATCTTATAAAAAAAGTATGCACTAGTGCTCTGGAAAAATTAAAGAAATTCGTCATAATTTTTTGATTGAATAGTTTTTTTCATAACACCGGGCTGAACGTATCCATATAAATGCTCTTATATTCCAGCCCGGTACCGAGATGAAATTTCAACCCGGGATGAAAATTCTCCATGTAAACAACCCCTTAGCTTTAGCTTTACCACAAGGCTCTCTAACACAGTGATTAAATTCCTTAAAATCGACACTCTCCTACACTGGAGATTTATTCTGCTACTGATCAGTAAACAGCGAACTTAATAACATAAAAGAAATATGCTCACCACACAATGTAAAGATCAACTTCTCGCTCTAAAACAATAGTACTCAAATTCAACAATAGAAAATCAAATGTAAAAAAAAAAATTATATGAGAAGAAAATTCCGTTCTGTGTGTGAAAAAAATGGCAACAATATTAAACTTTAAGTGACCCATACCTAAATCTTAAATTAACCTCACGAATACACATAACATGAAAATCCTGACATACATCGTCAACCAATAGCCATAGCATGGAAATGAACCTAAATCTCAAAAAAAAAAAAAAGAAAAAGAAAAAAACTATACACACGAAAATCCTCAAGTTCTCAATCAAAAGTGTCTTCCAAACCTAAAATCTCAGTAACAGGAGAACATAGAGCGAACGTGAATTTCCTTAAGAAACAAATGGAAACGAAAAGAATTATAACGTCAGTCGTAAAAATGTAATGATAAACTCTTTTATCTTGTATGTGTCTTTATTTCTTCGCATGTCAAACTGCAAAAGAGCGTACAAAAAAAAACTTCTACAAAGAAATGAATGTGCTAGTCACGTGACAATAAAAACAATACAAAAATGGTACTCTGCCCAGTCTACAAGTTATTTTGTCGAAGCAGAACGGAGCAAAACATTTAAATCATTCTCTTATGCTTGACATGGAACATTCATTCCAGGAATAGAGCAGTATCTCACATTGTCTAACACTTTCCGTTACTGATGAAAACAAAACATCAAGAAACAGGGACTGCGGAGTAGGGTAGCTAAGCCACAGTTTTAGCCAGTTTTAGCCATTCTAATCCCATAAAATAATAATAATAATTATTGTGCAGCGATGGTGTAGTGGTTAGTACCTTTGAGTGCGATCGCTGCGACCCGTGTTCGAGTCCAGTCATGTCGTATCTCAATACACCACTTCGATGCGCTTTAAACGCAGCGAATCAGCCTATTAGGAGCCATCGACTGACTGCACATTGGCCTTCGGGCAAGTTAGAGCAATGCTACACGTATCTGTGGCGGTAAGTCAACTAACAGTTGCAAGTCGGCGGGTGGAAGAACCAACCATTACGGATGGAAACCCAAGGACTAAAAACTCCCGTTACCTACTTACTTACTTACTTACTTACTAATTCCAAGGAAACATAAACATATACTGTGTATAATTTCGAGAGTAAATTTGGGATTAGCGGATGCTGTTAAAGATCCCAGGCTCTTTGCATAACTTTGTAATATATTGTAATATATTGCAAAAAGTAAATATATGCGTAAATAGTGGACTGATCACATCTTAAAATAGGCTTTTGCGAAAAGTTCTTCTCGGAATATTTATGATGTGTGCTTCTCTGTAGTGGTGCAAGGTTCCTCATAAGGTTTAAGTTTACATTATGCGTCAGTTTTTTCAAATATTCCGTAAGATTTCGAACTGGTTCTTTCTGCGAGAGTGAGTCAAGGGTGATTGTAGTATAGGAAAGATTCGTCAAAAGATGTAGAAGGTGTGAAAAGGTATACTCAATTACTTGTTTTTCCCTTAAAACCTAACTGACTGAAAACCAGAATGAGTCTACTTAGCTACATTGAGATATTGCATTCAAATAGCAATATGGTATTTTCGTAATTCAGCTGTTGAAAATAGTATATGGCTTGTTGATGCAGAAGTTACACTGTGAAAGAGTTTCAGTAAACAGCAATTATTGAACAGTATGTTCATTAGTTCCACTGTGAGACCAATATACTCTTCGGCGTTTGAATAGCGATCTTCTGTATAATTTCTGCGTAGCCATTGTTGTACAATCGATTCTAACCGTAAACGAAGACATTTTCATCTGCAGCAATTTCAATTCATGCAATTATAACACTTTGGAGATTACCAAAATGTATATTTCTCCGAAAGCATTTGAAAAATATTTTTGTGGAACAAAATCGAACTGAAGTGTAGAAAACAACCATTGTAAGTGATGTTTGTTCCCGCAATTATTAATGTTTGTTGTCATAATTGATATTTTTTGGTTTGTATGGCTTTTGCATGGTTAACATAAGTTTACGTAAGTGTACATTTTAATTAGCGCTTGAAGCAGACTATATCAACATGGTTAACGAATGGTGCTAAATGCTCTGAAGGCGGAAATACACCATATAATGTTCACCCATTCGTTGCATTAACAAACTGTGTGTCATATGACACAGAAAGTTTAGCATGCCTTCCGGTATCATGGCACAATTCTATTTTAGACAACTATTACAGAAGAAAAGCATGCATATTGTATGCCTTGCATAAGACATATTTCATAGGATTCTGCGATTCACTTCAGAAAACCTCTCCTTGTTTATCCAGATATAGCTTCCCTAAAACTGTCGAAACTAGCATGAATAAACAAGAGTAGATACGACTTTAAAATTATGCTGAAAGTTTGCTGTTGATAGAAAATTTGAAATTTACAAATACAGAATTGTACATTTTATTTTTAATAAGTGACGATAAGAATTTCAGTATCGCGTGATAAAGAGTAAATTTGGTAAATATTTGATTAGATATCCGTAGATTAGATATCCAATAAACATGTGTGATCTAAAACCTCATTAAAAACGGACATTGAATGAGTTTTGTGAAATCATGCTGATTTGATATGGCTATTAAACAGGAATAGTTACTAATAGATATCATCAGAATATATCATGCAGAAATTGCTTTTAACTTGTTACTATGAGAAAAAAAATCAAAAAATATTCCTGAGATGTGTCTTGTTTTTAAAATAGTATTGCATGAGTTGTCGTTGTTTTGTGATTGAAAATAATGTCGCATAAGAAAATAATGTCGCAGCGTGGTTTCAATATAATGTAGAAAGTAACGTTGATTTAGAAATTACTAATAATAAGTAAACCAAAAAATGAACAATGAAAAAGACATGTATTGAAACCACGGTGCGGCATTATTTTCTAATGTGACATTATAATTACAGTTTTCGTGGTTTTTTGGGTTTTTTTACAGATGGGTATATTGAAGAAAATTTTGATGGTATTCAGTATGGTTATACATTGCAAAGGTTCGTTTTCTTGTTTGTTGATATCACAATAACTTTATATCATTATTCCCTGTGGTAATACCCCGCATCTATTAGTTCTCGAATGACATTTTTGATACTTTGAAATTGATAGACATGATTGATATTGGAATCGATAGTGGACCTTTGCAAATGCAGATCTGATGGTTGTATATTCTTTCGTCAGGGGCGTAGCAAGTCATTTTGAGTTGGGCGGGTGCTCAATAAATCTGTATTATCGAAGGAGGCCCAACCATGGTTAGGGCCGATACGCCCAGAACATCCAAGCCCAGGCTCAACCCCCCAAGCCCCCTAATTCTACGTCCTTATTCGTGGGAAATAACTGTAGGATTTCTAGTGATATAATTTCAAGTCACAAGCAACATTAAAAACGCGGTCCATGTTGACTTTGAGCTCTAATGTGATACGCTTACACGTTCAAACAGCAATTGACAGTACCCACCTTGTTTTTTATGTTGAACCATGGAGGTATAAAACAGAAGGAGAACGAACTAAAAATCTGCTATTGTACTATCCGTGATGCGCTGCATTGTTTAAGTCCTCAGTGTGTAATAACATATAATTGCTATCATCTTGCATAATTTTTATAATTTTGGCGTTCTTGCGTGAAAATTTCGTTCATATCAATTCTCCAATGTGATTAAAGATCGTTAGGGTAAAGTTCTTAGCATGCATAATCTGTAGGAATTGGGAGAATTATGCAAAAACGTCACAAATATGCAACGAAAACATTGCAACTTTAGGTCTGTATATCTCGTGATCCCCTCAAGCAGTTTCGCCGAGCTTCAGTTTTTGAAGAGAGAATAATCCTAAGTTTTTGCACGTACCGCGGCACTATCGAGGCGCATTTAAGTCAGAAGATATGTAGATTGGAACTTATACATGAATTACGCGATATCTTCAACTCTGTATAAAAACATAGATTTTCATTTGTTTCTCAAGGAAGCTTTAGGTTTAATAATCTGCTTGTCACTATGCAGCAAGTTGATCCGTTGTTATAATGGATGATATTTGGTTTTTAAATTGTCGTTAATTTTTAAAAAAGTATTTGTTTCACCGACAACCAGCCGAAAGCGCATCACGGATGACATCAAAGTGATACCGCAATGAATAGAATAGTCATTATCTGAATAATAGAAAAATAAGAGTTCGTTCTCCTTCTGTTTTATACCTCCATGGTTGAACATTACTTTACTGAATATAACATTTTGTTCCTTGTCAACCACCTCTATTAATATAGAGATATTAAAAATGAGGCGAGACCTAACTATACCCTAATCCGAACTCGACGAGACCTGTATATCAACATATATCAATCAAACGTATCGAGGTTTTTAAATGTCATTAAACAAAAAATAACTCGACATTTTTCCTGCTAGGTTTTCAGTCACCAAAATTGATAACGTTCTGGGGTCAAAACACAGCTTTCGATTCAACTGGCTCCAATGAAAAATCTTTGACAAATTTATGTGGCGACAAATCTCCATATGCAACTGTAGTGATAGGCTTTGTTAGCCGTTTCTATGACGAAAGGAACAAAGGTAATGTTGTTCGTTTCTTTTGTTTAAAATATGTCTTTGCAATGCAATCTGTCATTTCCTGTCTTGCATTGTTTCATTTGTTTTATACCCAACAAGATCTTTCTTTGTAAATGGAAGAAACATTTTTAGTTCTTTTACCTAGGTCATTTTCATCTTCATTCTTCCTTACAGATTTGCTTCCTGGAATGGGTTTTTCATTTCACTGTAATAAAGCCACAGACGACAGTCATCCGTCATTGCTTTACTGTCCAAGAATTGCAAATGATATCAGATATTGTCATGAGCATGATCGAAAGATTCTGATTGGCTTAGGTGGTCCTAACTCACCTTCATCTTTCAAGAATCAACAACAAGCAGAAAAATTCGCTCGTACAGTGTGGAATCTATTTCTAGGTGGTGATGATATGCCGGATCTAAGACCATTCGGAAGGTTTGTACGGCATTTCTTTAGCTATTAGGGTTGCTTCTAGTACAATATCCCGACAGGACATTTATCCGACAATCAATAACCCCTAACCATAACCCTAACCCTAACCCCAACTCTAACCCCAACCCTAACCCTAACGCACCTCCTATTATTGGTCATCGGCGAAATGGCCTGTCAGGAAAATGTCGGTCGGGCTACTGTCCAGATATCATTAGAGGTTAGATATTGTCAATTCATGTATTAAATGATATGCAGCTCAGATAACCGTTACTTTGAAAGCTGTTTTCTTTTACCTGAATTTCTGGTTATTTAACACGGACATTGTTCTCCCCCCAAAGGTTATTTTGTAGAAATCGCCTAAAAATATGTTTTCGTCTCTCTGAAGCATCGTCCATTCGACTCTCTTTGTTTAGTGTTGTACTGGATGGCATCAATATATACATGGACGATCAAAATTCTCAATATATGAATGTCTTCTTAAAAACGTTACACGACCTACGTCAGTCTGATCTTTCTAAAAAATATTACATCACCATTTCGCCATCCTGTATGTTCCCTGACCCGTATTTTGGACCTGGAAACAACATGATTTTAGATGACACAAAACATATTGTTGATCAGGTATCTACAGATGTCATTGTCTTCATGTAGAAAATAAACTACAAATTGTTGTGATTACGATGAAGCTTTCATATTCCCTTCGCATTGCCTTTAATCTTTATGTGTCATCCTTCATAACAAGCCATATTATAACTGTGAAATATTCGATGATTAACAAAGCGATTTACCCTAATGGGCAAAATCAGTCAAAAAGTCGAAATAGTGTGTATAGAAATACACTATAGAAATACACTCCATCGCTGAGACTTTTCAACGAATTTGCCTATTGGGGGCGTAATGCAATGTTGTTTGATAGAAACTGGGGAGCGAGATTTCTAAATTAAAAACTTAGAACGAAAATTTCTTCTAGTTTAGAAATTTAAAAATTCAAAAGAAGAAATTTTATCGAATCATATACCATGAACTAACCATAATTTAATCTTATGTGAGATAATCCTGATGATCAATACATAAAATGCTTTTAAGGGCAAAGAAATGAAAATAAAAAGGGAAAAAAAGATGACAATTTTCCTTAAATTTTCCCGAAAAAATGTTTTATAGTGTTTTTGCATTAACCAGATAATATTTTCCCTATTAAGAATACAGTCACGTGGTATGTACTTGTCTGGATACATTCATAGTGTTTCTCTTCAATCATTGCAGGTGTATATCCGATACATCAACAAAGGTTGCTGCGCGTTAGGTTCGTATTCATTCAGAAACTCACTGACGAAATGGAAAGACTATATGAGAATGCCAAATGGTGCCGAATTTTACATGGCAATACCTGCATCTCCACATGCCACCACCGTTGAAAGCTGCTATCGAACACCAAGACAAATGCAAGTTGTTTATAACGTGAGTGTTATTCAATCTTTATTCATTATAACATTTCCATCAAAATTAAACTTAACCATATATTTCTTCTTCTGTTTATTCGCTATCAGTCCTTGAAAGGTCGTCTACGTTTTAAAGGATTCTGTATCATGGATAATTCCTTCGATTTACAAGACAGACAAACCGGTTTCGTTTTCAGCAACAATCTACTTCATCATATTTTGCCGAAATCTATAACTTATATACCCGTCAAAGTGCCCTATGTGATTAAAGTTCCTGTCACGCAACCACCTGTGAGAAGCACTCCTCTGCCACCAAAGCCAACTGCAACTGAGCCTCCACCCACAGAGTCGCCCGTCGCAGAACCACCTGTTACTGAAAGGCCTTCAACAGAAGCTCCTCCTACAGAACCACCACCGACAGAACCCCCAAAAACGATGCCGCCCACAACAACGACGACGACGACGACGACGACAACGACGACGACAACAACGACGGTAGAACCGACTACACCACCGCAAATACCGACAACCGGACAAACAGCAAGTACACCAATACAAGAGCAGAAAACATCTTCAGACGACTTAATGGAAATAAACGGTCCAGACACATCCGAACAGCAAGGTGAAAACCAAGAAAATGATGATAACAACGAAACGACAGAGCCAACAGAAGCGCCTCAAAACCCTGACAGTGAACCTGTAGATGAGACTAGAGACGATGAAGAAGATCAAGGTAAAGATGAAACAGAAGAACAAGAAGGAAATGAGCAACAAGAAAATGAAGAACAGACAGATACAGATGAACTGGTACATCCAACAGCAAAACCAAGCCCTGCACAAGCAGCGGAAATTGATGCAGAAAAAGAAGAACAAGAAGATAAAAATGATGATAAAGAAGATGGGTTAAGCCCAAATCCAGAACCAATACATGATGATAAAAAGTTGAAACACGTGAAGCAGAAAAAGAAAGTGAAGAAAAATTTCAATAATTCAAAGAAATCACAGAGCAAAGAAAATGAAAAAGAGCAAAGACATTCTTTCAGGCATGAAGTGAATTCACGTGATCCACCTGGAATATTGGGAGGAGATCTTTATACTTCCAATGATAACGAAAAGGTTACTTTTGTAGTCAACGATGATTTAGACGAGGATGGATCGTCAGTTTCAGACGAATTCATTATTGACGGCGACGCATATAAAAACCATAACAAGAATGTCGACAACGACGAGTTTTCAGCAAGTGGTTCGTCTGATCAAACTGACGGCGACGTCGTTTACTTCTATCCATCATATGGCAATACTGTTCAAACTGCCTTTGTACCAAAAACAATAAAAAAGCAGTTTACCAAACATAGAAAGGGAAGTAAGAAGCAACAAGAAATGCAAGTACCTAATGTTTCAAACCCTTACGGAAATGACAAGCCACCACTGACGCACGACGGACAATTTGATGAAAATCGCAAATATTTAGACATGCTTCAAGAAGGCCTACAAAAACAAACAGATAAATTCAATCAAGACATTATGAACCAACAACCTATGGATCAAAATAAGGTTGACCAAACTCAAACGTACCCTTATCCAATACCAGATCCTGAACTTGAGAAAGTGCAACCACGACAAAGAGACTTAGCTAGTAATATGAATTTAAAAGGGAATATGGACCACTTAAAATTGTTGATGGCAGAAATGGCAAAAAATGTCGACGATGCCAATAAGGCTATCAAACAAAAGCAATTGAAAGATAGTAAAGAGATTGATGCTGCAAAGGAAAAAACAAAATCTAAATCCAATAACCAGAACAATTTTTTCTTTGAAAGTATGCTAGACTTCTTCAAAGTGAAAAAGTAAAGATGGTCTTTTTTTGGATGATGGTTTACATACGGTAGTCATACAAAGTTAGAAACTGCCAGGCTTATTTGATTATTAACTCGCTTCCTTTATATTCATTGTTTTCGAATTTCTGTCAGTCCTTGACAGTGTCATTGACATTTTCACCAAAAACGACGTGACGGTTAAACACACATAAATGAATTGCTTCTATTGTTATCATCATCATTGTTGTAAATATGTAATTTAGATATCATCTGTTTTGGTTGATTTGATCATTCCCTTTGCAACAAATGTTTTGCACATTTTAAGTGTCTCTTTTGCATCACTTTCATAATGGTGGCCTTGTTTTACGGGGGTAAAGCTTTGAAATCCAATTCTAAATTAGCAAAAGGACTTGAAAATGGGTTAATCAATTAAAAAAAACGAATTGGGGAACTTAAAATTGCCAGACAAACCAACCTCGATCCCAAAGGTGATTTTACTTTAAAAATTGTGTGTGATTGTATTTTTGCCCCCACAGTGAGCGTAAGCGAGCAAGGAGACATAGTAGTTTCACGAGATAGGCGAATGTCAGTTTCCGATTTTGTTCTTCATCTTCATCATCATCATCATCATCATCATCATCATCATCATCATCATCATCATCATCATCCAACTTTTCGTGCTACTGTTACACGCTGGTATATTTCCCGTTTCAAAACATGGTACTACAAGTGGGAGACAGAATGATTTTTTGTATCTTTCTTCTAGTTTACTACTATATTATACTGTGTTATTTATAAAGTTCATCTGCTAAAACTGCTTAGACAATTTTCATATTACTTTTGTGTTGTTTTCGTAAAGGTGATTTTCTCAACCATGCATTTTTGTATATACCGTAAATATCCGAACAAGCGCCCTGGGCGCTTATTAAATTTTTGGATTTTTTGCATGGGCGCTTAATCGAGGGGGGCGCTTAATAAATGCTGGGCGCTTATAAAACTTTTATAATTTTGTACAAATTAAAGACAACGGTAATTTTGATTTTTATAATTTTCCCTGGAAAATAAAACTGAAAAAAAGATTTAACAAAAAGTTAGGTTTCGTCTTACTACTGTTTTCTAGTTTTTTAGTTTTAGTTTAAACAACATCGATGTCATCTTCCTGTCATTTTTCAACCTTAGAGTTGAACCATAGAAAAAAAGGACTTTATAGAAAATTTCCCATTTATGATGCTCACAACATAAACTACGTATTTTTTTATTCCCGATATAAATTTTAAATAAGCGCCCAGTTTCTCAAGGCAGTTTTCGATTAAGCGCCCCCTTTTAAAAGGTGGGCGCTTATTCGAGGGGGGCGCTTAATAAGTGTTGGGCGCTTATTAAACTTTGTGAAAATTACCTGGGCGCTTATTAAAGGGGGGCGCTTAATAAATGCTGGGCGCTTGTTCGGATATTTACGGTATATGATGTTTTAGCTCTTTTAAATCTTTGCTACTTTTTATTTTGAATCAAGCTCGAACCGCTTGAAATGATTTCTACTAATGGATTTTTCGCTTTAAATTTTTTCTTTTCAAAAAAGTTTTTTTTCTTTTGGTTCCTACAAAATTTCTTTAACAAAATCTTAAAAACATACGTATCCATGGTTGCAGTTCACACATTTCTTTTGTTTGTAGCAATACTTTCTGATATTACTTGTTAAGCCTTATTTACACTTTTTAAAAAGTATATTAGCATTTAGTGTGAGTTAGGCCTAAGAGACAACAAAAGTAACAAAGTTTTATGCAGATTTTCAGCTGCGTTAGTACATCTATTTGGTTTGCATATTCCCAGTTAGTGTAGCCACCGCTACACTATGCCACAAGGTTACACTACTCATTAAATAATTCGTTGTATTGTAAAAACTTAAGTATTTACACTTAAATATGTGATTTTCGGCACGCTCTTTTTTCACTGCATACAGATATTTTGATCACGATTTGTATTTGAAATATTATATATCTTTTGCCATACATAAAAGACTGGCTTTGTCGAAATATTTAAAGTATGCTACTTATCAGGCCCCAAATCAACCAAAAACATTTTTACAAAAATCCTTAAATTACAAATGTTTGGGCGGAAAGTTTTCTTTCTTAATGGATAGCCTGCTGTGTGTAAAAATTGGAATGCTTGAGTGCGGGGGCATTTTTAGCTAAAGCTACATGCTAGTTTTTAGTCAAGCAAACATTTTTTCTGTCAATAATTAGCAACCTAAAATCGCTTGTATGGTGCTTTAGTGATTCTGATTGAAAAGGCAGCGGTTTTTTGCGTCGTGACTTGTAATAGAAAATAATGTCGCATGTCGCTGATCATATGGAGCTTTTCATCACGGTGTCGCGGTAAATTTAGACCCGGGAAACTAGGACTTTTAAGTCCTAATTTCCCGGGAAATATAGACCTTTCAGGTCTTAAATTCCCGGTAAATTAGGATCGGAGAGGGAAATAAGGACTCGATAAAAATGCATAAATTCTATTTTTTTATAAGAACTATTTCTAAAACCAGGCTAAAATAAAGGTTTTGCGGGCTATGAAGACTTTTTTTGGACCTTCCTACAATGAATGTAAGAGTGCAATCATAAGCTCGGTCATTAGCTTAGTTTGTTTTTGGTATTGTTCACATGTTCAAATATAATCCGCGGCATCAGCTGAGATGTTATACCAAACAAATCTTGCAGTGATTTTTTCATAAGTAGTGTTCTTTCCTCTATGGGAAGATAGAGCTCTTTGCATGCTCGGAATCACCAATACCTCTGTGAACATCACGTACAATCTCAAGTTGACGCGAACGATCTTTAATGACGAGTTCTTTCTGTTTAAATAGATGAGAATCTTTCATCGAAAATTTCTTTGCAGCACATCTAAAGTTAGACTTTTGGTCCAAAGTTGTTTTTAGCTATGCTGTCAGGATACTCCTTATTTCTGATAAAATTCTCAATTTCTTGCAAACTGAAATGATTGCGACTTCTATTCACCTGTTTCACCTCCATCTTTAGATTTGAATTTCTCCTTCTTTGATTTTTGCTAGTATCATAAATTCACTGCTCACAACTTCAACTTACTAACAAAACTTTTGAAAGTCACAAAGATGGCGGAGTGAGTTGTGAGGACCAGGTGTTTTTGCAATGGAAGGACTTCTTTTTCAATTAGTGAAGTCATTTTTTACCGGGAATTTAGGACTTTTCTGCCTTTAGAAATGATTTTAATTTCGAGTCTTAATTTCCCGCTTTGATCTAAATTTCCTGGGAAATTACGACTCTTGAAGTCATAATATCCGGGAATTCAGAACTTTGGAGTCCTAATTTCCCGGAGTCTTAATTTACCGCTACACCGGCAGGGCGGGATGAAAATTGTCCCGGGACGGTTTTTACATTGCGATCATATGAGATTTTTGTCCCGCCTTGCCGGGATGAAAAGCTCCATATGATCAGCGACATGCGACATTATTATTAATGCGCACGCGTGAAATATTATCTCGTCCCGGCTAGACGAGATAACAGTGATCATCTGGTGAAAGTCACCCCAGGATAGTTTTTATGTTATTGTTTATATAAAAATTGTAATTACTGCGCACGCTTGAAATGTCATCTCGTCCCAGGAAAGACGGGATAACTGTGATCATATGGAAAAAAAACCACCTCGCTTAAGCGGGATCCCGGCGGAAATAAACGAGATCCCGGGACAGGGTGATTTTTTTCGTTTTCCATATGATCAGAAAAAAATTTTTAGCGAAAATTACACAAAAGCTAGGATCTCGTCAAAACGTCTCGTCTCGCCCTGCCGGGATGAAAAGCTCCATATGATCAGCCCCTTAGAAAATAATTTTGCATAGTGGTTTCAATATATGTCTTTTTTTCATTTTTCATTCTTTTGCTTACTTATTATCATCAATTTCTAAATGAAAGTTACATTATATTGAAACCACCATGCGGCATTATTTTTTAATGCGACATTATTTTCTATTACAGACTTCAAGAAAGAGGTGAAAAGTCGCGTAAACGTCTGACTTTCAGGTAACCCGATCGGGTATTCCGTGGTTTTAATGTTGTACTGTTATTTTCACTCCCATCAAACCTCTTGGCGCGACTTGTTGATGTTCTTAATGAGAATATTGTCGTAAGACACCCTGGAACGAGGCTGTATGAGGTTGACAGTTTATGGGAATTATTTATGAATTGATCATGACCAACAAAGGGATTAAAAGGAATTTTTTAAAAGATTTTTTGGGTTTATGTTTACCCAGGGTATCTTTTTCAGTCCTGACTGAACTGTTATCAATGAGGGTCCTACAGAGAAGATTTAAGAGCAAGTCCACATTTGCACTGCAAAAAATACTTCCACAACTCATCTAGACAGTACTCACCTTTAGAGATTCACTTGGCTTTTGAGACTCGTTAAACCATGGACGTCCATGGTTAAACAGTTTTACATATCTTATAATCTGCTACTTGAACATCATTTAATGAAAATAGCAACTGAAAATGGAAAAATACTCACACTCAGATTTCTCAGAAAGCAAATCAAAAACCAAACATTTTCTTGACCATCCAAGTTCACAGATTCTATCCGAAATATCAATTCAAACCAAGTAAGCATGTAAACCATTAAAGAAATGACAACAACAATTCAACCAAGCTGGTGTTAACATGATAACCAAAACCCTCTATAGTTTGATGACTTGGCCGTACTAATTTTTAAACTGAAGTGAACTATTCTGAGGTTTGTCCATATATCAGAAAGGCAAGAATCCCTGGAAACGAGGTTGTACAAAACTAAAATTAGCGTCGAGTTCATTATATTGCTTTAAAGATATGGAGATGTTTTTTTGTTTTTTATAAGCAACCAAGGTTGGACGTTGTAATAATGTAGTAATGTTGCTTTAAAAATGACCATTTTTTAGTAGTAATGCTGCTTAATTTGTTGCTAAGCATAAATCGAAAAAATATGTATTTCCAGTCTCGAAAACCTTTGTGTATGTTTAAATTGTTTAATTAAAGTATGTAAGTACAAAATCTAGGACATTCAAATCCTCACATAGAGCACAACCTAGTGCAACCATCTAGTTTAAGAATTTTCAAAAAATGTGCTTAGCTATGCAAGTGCTGCATTCATTTCAAAATTTCATATTGCTAATATATCCACGATTCTGATAGTACTGTTGCTTAACTTCTTCAGAAAATTTGCTAGTGTTGCTTATAAACTCGTTGCTTACAGAAAAAAAAATCGTGTCTTGTCTATCATGGTAGGATACCTTTAAATAAACAAGAAGTGTTTTTAAGGTCAGTGGCGTTTGGAATAATGACAGGAAAAAATACCTTTTCTTGAATCCGATTTTCAACGACCCGTTTTAAACCAGTTAAGCCTTGTTGGTCAGCGCCGCAAGGAAGCTGATCTTTCATTTCCCCGTGTCCGTCAGTCCGTCAGTCAGTCAGTCAGTCCTTGTAAGATCGCAGTTGTAGGCTGATACCGTGCAGACTGCCAGAACTAAGGCTATTTTCATCCATGGTTCCATTAAGAAACTTTCATGATTGAGTAGTTACATATTTTTTTTTCATGGTAAGTGCGGCCTAAAAATAAAAAATTGGAACGCGAACTTGCTAGAAGAAAGATTCAGCGTGCAATGTTTGCCAAATTTTGGTAATGAATCAAGAATTATACTTTTTATATCTATGCTACCAAGAAGGCAAAGGAATTTTCATAGTTTCGACTGTGTATTTTGAGTGACCCTAGGTTATGTACTGAATTTTGTGGAGTTTTTTGTGGTGCGTGTTTACTAATTGATATTTGGTGGGGTGACCTATGATAGCTCGGCTGCTTCCAACAAGGGTCCATGTTCTCTTGGATATGCATGTTTTCATTTGTTGTCTTGTCTCGTTTTTTATTATTATTCATATTTTCTATGAAATATTTAGTAGTAGTATCGTTTATTTATTGTTTATTTATTATATTTGTTGGGAACTGGGCGATATTATATATTACTTCTGGCGCCTAAACTAAAAATCAAAGAATAGGTGATTGATAGGGTCAGTGTGCATTAAAATGACTTGAATTTTATTGTTTTTTGTTAATAATGGGAAACAAAAACCAACAACAACGCATATCATCAAATTTTGAGGATTAATTTTGATTTTATCAAATCATTTTTTTTAGCTCTTTTAAGATAAATAAATAACAAAAACGTTTAAAACTGTTAAGAAATATCTAACAAAATCAAAAAAAAATATATAAACTTGCCTTTTTTTAGCTTTTATTGTCTTTATGAGGTCCACCAGAGTACCAATGAACAGAAAGCAGTTTTGAAATGCATAATAAAGAATGTTTTATTTCCTGCGAAATTCCATGCACATGCTCACAAGAAAGTGACTTGATCAAAAGTGTTCTACGATAAAACTTATTATGTAGCAATTATCAAGTAAAGAATGCTTGGATTTATAAACATTGCGTCACTTGGTAAGTCATCTGTATACAAGTTATTTTGGTACTCATTGTTGTTTATTGATAGCAGCTAAACTATCATAATAATCGCATTTACTTTTAAAAAAAGCAAAAAGTATATATCATTTTATTTATATCCTCTTTGCTGCTGAATAACCCTTTGTAATTCTGGTGATCACAATAACCCGTATTCAGGCTATTAAAAAAATATACTTCACAGGTAGTAATTTTATAGATGACTGGCATTTTATTGCTTTCAGGGAGAAAAGTTGTTTGAAGGTTTTAACAAAGATAATTGATATGTACTAAAGTTTCTGCAGATTTGTTTATATACTTTTCAATAACATTTCCTGCTATTATATAGGTGCTCTTTCACTGCCATATGCTTTATTATTTATTACGCAGCGTTTTTGAAAGTGAGGGGGGGAAAATATCCTCTTCTGTGATGACACCAAATTCGTTCTTGCGACCGACACGGTCTGTCAACAAAATCGCTTGCAACATTTACGAGGGAGAGTTAATCCACAAGACTTTCGTGTGTATTCAAAATTGCTAGTGCATTAAAGCGTCGCCGTGTTATTGTTGAGTGCGTCCAAGAGTCTTAATCCTCCTGGCCATTGAAAATGTTCTTTTGGGAGTTGCAATCGTAACTCCAGTCACAAGGATGAATCTCAAAATGCATGACGTTTGGCATCAAAGCTCTCTGACTAGGTGAAAGATCTTTTAGAATTGGTAAGATATCATCAAAGTGTGTAGGACCAGGGGCGGCGGAGCAAATTAAAAGTTGTGGGGCTGATGATTTAGTGTCTACTAAGGAGGTCCCATCATGATTGGGCCGACGGTCAAGAAAATTATGAAATTTCGGTTTTCTGGCTAAAATGCACTCATAAATTTTAATTATAGTTAAGTATTCAAAAAACTATTTTCATGGGTAAAAGAGGTGTATGAACAGACATTGATTTCGGCGATGATTTCCATGGTATCTCTCAGAAGCCTCGTTTGTTTTGTGGTTACCTTCACCAATAGATTCAATGGGTGACACAATGGCAATGGGTAATGACCCCACCCCCACCCCCATTCATTATTTACTCATTATTTTTTTATGTTTGATTGTTTTGAATAACTGTCATTATTACAGTTTTAAGTGTCATGTAAGTGCAGGTTACTATAAGAGTATTTTCTGTATAAATGCTTTTTAAAAAAAGTACTAGAGGTATGAGAATACAGTTGATACATCATTTGTCTAAAAGTATTTAATCTATAAAATTATTTTATGTAATCACATTTATGAAGGCTTTTTATGTCCTACTCAGTCTACCCAGATTCTCAAGGTGTTCATTACACTCTGATTTTGCCTATATTGTTTATATTGCTGAGATCTGATCCTAGCGCTATTTGTCAACAATTTGTCAATGGTTTCAGATTATGTTAGTTCTAATGCATGGTAACCAGGACCTGTGCATTTCAGGAACATTAGCAAACTTGATCTTCGAAATGTGTACCTGAAAATTTGATACAATTTTTTGATTTTAACTCTATGATGACGAATATTAGTCTGCTTGAAATTGTACATGCTTGGAAGAAAGTCCACTGTTTCTTTCTCCCTTTGGTTAACTTTCATTTTCCCTAATAGAAGTCACTGGTCATCCATTCTGTGTGTAATTAGTTTGCAGTTATGTGCGCCCTCTTTAACGCCCTTTTTGTAATCTTTAACTTTTTCGGTTTAAAATCAGAAGCTTTGATTCCTGGCATTAAGTCGTGAAGGATAAGCCTTCATAACATAATAATCTAAGGAATATTGCAATTGCTTTTAATTTCTTAGTCTTCTTTTGCGCTGACCTTAAGGCCTAAGGGCCTCTTGTTTTGATACATTTAATTGTTTCATCCATTGCGTAATTTCATTACTTAGTGGTCATTCCCCTTACATTCTAGAAGTCCTAGTAAAAGGAGCAATTTTGAAATTTAACCGAGGTTCCCGGTAGGCAAAATTGTTGAAAAATCGCCGCAAAGGTATGCATTCAATAAGAATGGTCTTCATCGCAGTGGCTTTTTAGCGATTTTGCCCACTGGGTTAGATGCACTAATTAAAAGGGAAGGTTGTATTATGGGCAGAAGCAACATTCGTTTTTAACAAGGATTTCGTTACAGGGAGGGTTCTATATGAAGGTTTAGAAACGTATACGCAAAATCGAGATGTTGACATAATGAAATGAAATCTAGGTAGAATGAAAGTTTGGTCTCACCTCAGTGAATCACTGTGGAGGAGTATATTTCTATAGAATTATGTACACTAATTCAATGATAATACTCTTCGATGCAGTGACTTTTTGACGATTTTGCCCACTGGGGAAGGAGTTTTAGGATGGAATGTTGTGCTTGCAAGTATGACCAAACTGAAATTGTTTCAATCAATACGCATTAAATTCATGGATGCAAAATATTCACTTTTTCTCTTTGGCTGTATCATTGGCTCGGGTAACTTCTTTGCAAAGCTTGTATGCGACTCATTCTTCAGTCACAACCTCAAACCTAGGGTTTCTTGCCTTTTCGATATACGGATGGCGGCCATCATTCCGTGCAGATACCAATGAACTCTTTAAGGACATATAAAAAACGTTCGTTATATAATGGTGACATTAAAATGTTCGCAAAAATCAAGATTTTGGTCATGTATCAAAATACAGCTATACGGGGATCACGCAAGTTTTAGCAACCTTTACAGAACTTTCAATCATAGTGTGACCATGGATATTTTTGACTTGTCACTGCTGTGGCTAACTCAACTCGTTCAACAAGTCGAACAGGTCAGTTTTTTTGATTTCTGTTTTTTAGCCAGGTCAAGTTGGTTTAAGGTAATAACGCGAGTCTACTTGGTTTCAACAAAGTTGGGGTTTGGTCAACATGGTTTAAAAGTTGGTATGGTTTACAACAAAGTTTGTATACCAAGTTAACTTTAAATACGAGTCGGTTTACGTATTCACAATTATACTGTGTTTCGTGAATTTTTTATCCATGAAAAGCTTGTACAACCTCGAACCCAGGGTTTCTTGCCTTTACTGATGGCGGCATCCGTGTATCGAAGAGGCAAGAAATCCTGGATTCGAGGTTCGAGGCTTGTATCAATGGCCAAATAAATCACGGTAATTTTTTATACCATTCAGAAGTTTTCATGAAGGTCTAAATAGTCAACATAACTGATAATTGTTGGAGAAAAAGTGAAGAATAATAATTTTGATGAATGAAAACTGGATGCATATTTAGAGGGCCAGTAGTGGAATGTATACGCGAGACTTCATATTTGTATGTCTGGTCTGTAAAATGTACTTTGTTATTCGATAATTGACATTTGAGAGTTGGACCATAACCTTTCAACATAGTCTCTGAATTGGAATTTAAAACTACAGCGATCCAAGTTTTATGTGAACAATTCAATGAAGATATGACTGCAGAATAAAGCTGCAAAATAATGTCTGCAAAGTCTTTGAAATTTTTCAAACTTTTTCAAAGTCCGCATTTTTTTGGATCGAAACATTAATGCGAGTGCGAATGGCGTGGATTAAAATTCTAGACGGATCCATTACAGTGGAAACCCAGCTTCAAGAAACCGCGCAAAATATTTATTCAGATTATTCAATTAGATAAATAATTTAACGTGGATAACGTATGTGAAAAAACGAAATAATACAACCTCGTACCCAGGGTTTCTTGCCTTTTCGATATACTGACAGGCAAGATAACCTGGGTACGAGGTTGGAAATAATAATAAGTTGACAAAAATGGCGGTTAAGTCTATATATGATAAGGATATCTTTAAGATTGAAATGCTAGAGGAAAACATTCATAGGTGTCGACAACAATTTCGAACTGCTTACTTAAGGAGATAAATCGAATCTTGTAATTCAAAAAAGCTCCGGGTGTGCCAAAAAACCGGGAAAAATCCTAGAAAAGTAATATTAGGAGTTTCAAAGTTTGCTCGTGTAACTGATACTCATTCATAGAAAATAACATGTGGAGGAGTACTTTTCTATCGGAAAGCTCATACCATGTCCACACGATTTCAATGAAAATGCACTTTGTCGCAGGGTCTTTTAGATGATATTTCCCAATGGGGTTAAGTTGAATATCGAGTTGCATAAAGTACAGGTGTCATAATGGTTTATTGATTAGCCAGTTTGTACTGTACGCTTAACAAAAACAAAACCTTCGGCTTAAAGGACATATTTTGTTTTGAGTATAGTTGAGAGAAATAATCTTTCTATGATTAACTATGGTTTGAGAAATGGCGCGGGAAAACAATTAACAAAAATATTTTTGAGCATGTTCTTATTTAATGTAGTATGCTTCTGCACAACCTCTCTACGACAAAGGCGCCTAAGTGATCCTCAATATGATTCAAGTATTTGACGGTGGAAAATCCACTCACGGAAGAAGTGTTGAACAAAATTTGTTCTGATATTGCAGGGAAAAAAGCCATTAAAACGAAGTAGTTTAAACAGCGCGTCATTAAACAGCGCCTCATCCGTTCGTGTGGTTTGTTTTAATTGTTGTTTTTTTTTATTGAAAGTGCGCCATATCATTCACAAAATAGACCGGTTCATTAAATCATTTAGCTGTAATTACAGTTCCCGCCATCATGCTGTTTGAGCGCTCAATTATGTTTGTGTAAACTAACGTTATCAGTAATAGCAGAGTTAATGAACATTGCAAATTTTATTTTATAGTTCTTTTTTTGGTATGTTTTTTCGTTTCACTTTTGATTTTGAATTTTTTTAACGTCAAATTGAAGGATAGAAAAAAAAGTGAAAATAATAAAAAAAAGTGGTTAAGTTAGATCCAGATGTTGACGTAGACATGTTGCATGTGACTTTTATTCTTTCTTGAATTTTTTTTAAAACGTGTGTTTCTTTAGATTTAAACTGTGGTAGTAAAGTCTGCACAGTTTTTAATTCCTTAAAACCACGAAAACGATATTCTGGTAACCAGCAGATATGAAAATGGTAACTGATGTTATGATAGTTAATCCAGCGTGATGAGGTCTAAAGGAGTTTGATAAAAATCAAATGTGGTGAGACACGTGGGGAGAGAATACTAGCGAAATGAAAACAAACAAACAAACAACTAACACAGATAAACAAATCTATGATTTATAATTTTATTAATAGAGATAAAAAGGATCCTTTCTTCCCCTATAGATCTATCTATCTCTTGCCGTTAACAAATGAATCACGCTAAAATTAAAATATGCTGCAAAGGAGAAATTCCTGTCGATTTCTGAATTGTATTAACTTAATTAAAATTTCAATTTTTTAATTAAATTTCGTTCGCCTTTGCTGCCACGTTAAAATTGATGTTTTGCGGTTAACAACGAACCATGACTTGAATGGTTCAATTTACTCAACGCTGCAAGAGGTATAATCCTCTTATAAATTGAGATTGTTAGCACAAACTATCACAGGAGAAAAAAAAAATCATAATCTCACTCCTTATTAAAAATTCACTCTCCCACCCTAAAAATTCTTGTTTGTTGCAATTTGTTACAAATTTCAGGAAATTTGAGGGTAAAAAATAAGCCTTTATCGTTGAGACGGTCTTGCTTTTGTGCAAGTTCACACGGAGATAAGTGAAAAATACCACACAAACAATATTTGTGACGAACGTATTTATTTATTTATTTATTCATTTCATTCATTTATTTACATCAAAATCAACAACTAATGTTATACATCCTGAGCTTTCAACAGTAAAATTAAGTATGATTTGTACGCGTGTTATTTACAAAATATTACAATAGAATAAACAACAACAACAACAACAACAACAAAAATCATAATAATATGAACTAGTCTATCTAAACACGTATCTTCATGCCGTAAGAAGCGTTTCAGTGGATTCGTTTTCTGGCTTAATTGTATTTAGTTGTCCAGGTGATATTTCTTCATTTGAAGGACACGGGCTATTCTCCTCAAGTCCAGTCGGTGAGCCATCACCGTGAAGCTTAACGTGCTTCCTAAGGCTACTCGGATGTGTATAACTTTTGTTACAGGTTCCGACACGGCACGTGTAAGGCTTGTCGGATGTGTGAACGTGACTGTGCTTTTTTCTGTCGGAGGAATTGGCAAATCGTCGACCACATCCTGAGAATTCGCAAACGAAAGGTCGTTCACCGGTGTGTGTTCGCTTGTGTATTTTCAAGTTCTCTGAACGCGCAAATAATTTACCACAGCCAGGGAACGGACAAGGGAACGGTTTCTCTCCGGTATGAACACGCAAATGGTTGACTAATTTATACTTGGCCTTGAACGGAAGTCCATTTCTAGGGCAATTCTGCCACTGGCAAACATACAGGCCATTACCAGTATCAGCTGTTTGAACGTGTTCTTCATTTAAATGGTTGACAATATCTTGCATGGTGGAGAACGGTCTACCACAAGGCTTCATTTTAGCAAAACCGTGCTGTTCAATCCACATACAAGTCATGATGTACGTGGCACCTGGATGCCTGATATAAGGGTAAAACATACCAGGTGGTGCTGATTGGTGTAGTAAAGCTTGATCGAGATATTGACTGTGTAAGCTGCCTGGTGATTGGGCACCATACCGACCTCTTCCACATAAATCTGATTCAGAAAGAGAATAAGCGCCGTGAGCCGACAGAAAGCTTGATGCCGAATAACCACGCGCTGACGGCGGTGGTGGAACAAATGACGGATAATACGTGTGAGGTGACGGATTTGGATTTAAGTCACTCAAACCATGATGAGCAGTGGCATTGATTTGCGAACCGCTCGTCGGATAATGAGAATACGATCTATACGAATGGGGTGAGTAGCGAGCAGAGGCTCCGACAGTTCCTGCAGATATTGTATCGTAATAGGGCAACGTACCACTGTTTGACACATTCTGCGTTTGAAGGTGTGTGTCTGGTTTGGCTGACAAGTGAGGTGGTGGTGGAATATAATCCGAATGCGATAGGTAATTAGCAGCCGCGGCTGCAGCAGCTGCGCCACAAGTAGAGTGCAAGGAAGGAGTGTGATAACCAGTCGATAAGCCTCCGTTGTAAGCTGTAGTTTGCACAGCGTTATTCGGTCTCAAACCACGATAATCGTAAGCATCACTCATGTTCAGGTTTTGATTCTTCTGTTAATAATTCACCAATTCACAATAAGTCGTAAAAAGTTGTTTTATGTATATAATTCTGTATAACAAATGCAGCTTTGCGACTGAGAATGAAATAATAAGAACAATTCGCTAAATTTGCTGTGAGCAGGTTTTTAATGAAATCAATTGTCTTCTGATCAAACACGCTTCATACAAATTGTCTCGATACCACTGTACAAGATCACTGTGGAACACGATTTTGCCAACAAACCTCTTTTGAAGAAAAATTGTTCTTGTATTCTGGCTTACTGCGATCCGAACGTTGTGTTATTTATATTGTAAAGTTCCTCACGCAGGAGAATATCAGTATGTTGTATAGATATCACACTTCAATCGACCATTCAACCGCATATACTTCACAACAGTATGATTGAGTTTCAACCTGCTCGCGCTTATATTGCAATTTTTCAGTCCCAGCATGCAAGGTTAAGATCACACTAAAACATTGGAATAATTTATGCGTAAAAAAAATTGTTTGCATAATTACGCATAGTTTCATTTGAATATTTTATTACTTTTCTGTTTGAAAAAATATATATATATATATAATATATAAAATAAAAAATATATAAAAATTCCTAAATTTTTGAAAGTGGTAAAATATCGAAAAGTTAAATAAATAAAAAAAGAAAAGAAGCCAACAAAAAATTCAATAAAAAAAAACCCGTTTCCCTTCAAAGTTATTTTGTCAAATTTGTTATTATTTCATATTATATCATTCACGCAGAAAATAATTTCTGTCAATTTTCCTAAATCTATCATTTCAAAAGATCATAAAAAAAGGATTTAGCTTTTATAATATACATATATAAAGAAAAGTATGAAAGATTGACAATGGAAAAATAATCACGATTAAAAAAGGGAGAGGAATAAAAAAAGAAAAGAAAAGAAAATGCATTCATTTCGTGCATTTGATACACGAATTCCTAAACTACAGGTTGCCAAATTCCTATTTTTTTCTTCTTTTTAAAAATAGATTCCCTTATAAAAATTTTTTTTATATCAAATGGACTTCTTAGGTCGGTTCCTCGATGTGAATTTTCCACATTTTTTTCTATAAATTCGTTTGTATTTATTATAAATACAAACGAATTTATAGAAAAAAATGTGGAAAATTCACTATACACGTAAAAAAATAACAACCTTACATTTTTTTTATATGAATTAAGTTCACAAGAGGCAAAGAAAACAGCCTTACAGAAAGAAAAGTCTCCTATATAATATTGAATGACAACATTAAGAGATTCCTTTCCTATGCAGCATTAGGAGTTCTCTTTAAGTTATTTCTGTTTCTTTTTGATTTGATTAAAATAGTACCAGCAAGGGATATTTCCACCTACTTTAATTAGAAGTGTAATTCAAAAACATATACTGTTCTATTGCTCGGTTTATAAAGTAGAAACGCGTTTTTCTGATGTAAATTAACACAGTTTATTTCCTGACAGTCTTAACTTGACTTAGTGAGAGCCATGCTAAATACATTTACAGCTTGTACCTATAGCCTCAGTAGGTACATCAACCATGGTGTGTTTGAGTATATTTTCATTAAAAACCCTCTTCACAAAAGGAAGTTTCAAGTGTATTTGACGTGGTATATAGCTGCAGAAAGAGATATGCTTTCCAACGGTGTAACATAGTTCGCAGCAACGACCATACAGAATTAGATTAGAACAAAATGGCTGCTGCTGTTCTGCATGATTTTAAGTTACCGTTTTTATCGCTGCATGATGTAAAATCATATCGCTACAGGGGACGTAATGTCCTGTTGTTATTAACAGGTTGCTTGTTGATCACCATGCTGCGTGTTTATGATATTCAATGCTGTGCTCATCGAACGCAACAGAGGATCATTGATCATCATAAAACACGGCCAAGGCATGACAGTAAAATTTGTTTGTGTAGAGACAAATCGTGAAATTTATCATCATGACACTTGTAATTGAGCAATAATAAAGATAATAAATTATAATAATAAGTTCGTGTGGGATACGCTCTCAAGTTTTTCTTGTTTTTTCACTTAGTTTAATATCTCGGCTGGTCAATTCTCAAAGTAGGAATTTTTGACTGACGTTCGTATCCTGTATGAAACTTTTACACAATAAAAATTATTGAGATTTGACGTGTTTCTACATAGCGATGTTCCTGTTATTTTCTCATGCATTACGAAAATTATACTTCAATAACGTAAATCACATCCAAAATAATACGGCTGATGATGCAATCGATGATGCCTAAGAGATTTTTAGAGCGAAGCCATGAAAAATTTTGAAACCCACTTCTAACAAGATTCAGAGAAATAAAAATTGCAATTATTACTGATTTAAATAAAAAAGAAATTAAGTTAATTCGAGAGAAATAGAAAGTGGAAATATTATTAATTCTGAAGTCGATCGAATGAAACCTTCCTGTAACTTTGTCTTGCTATATTATTATTAAAAAAGAATTAAACTAAATGAACAACAACAACAATAAAACAAATTAAATTAAACTACTATGAAATGACTCCAAATCATCGAATACTAGGGGATACAATAATTTTGTGACATGTTAAAGTGTTTCAAGTCGAGCGAAATGTCTGTCAGTACAAACGTAAGAGGATTACTTCCCTTGTGAAGTAGGATTACATGGGATTATGGGTTTGGATTGCAAAGTTAAAATCGCCAACAGTGAAGATACTGTAGCCGGTGAAATTGTTCATTTAAAATGAACATTTTGCTCTGAACACGATTGTCGTCCATAAAGTCCTTCACAAATGTTATTTCACAAGCTTTTCTTACCAGCACCGCCGTGTTAACATACATAATATATATATATCCACGGAAACACAAAGTAAGAAAAAAAGAAAGAAAGAAAGAAAAAAAATATGAAAAAGAAAAAAGGATGTATTTTAATGAGTAAAAGGCTGAAAACTGCGATACGAGTTTAATAACATTTTTGGGTAAAGTCATGATGAAAATTGGACAATTAACAGAATTAAAGATGGTTCCCCGCCTAAATTGTACAATTAACAGTATTAAAGATAGTTTCCCGCCTAAATTTAATGAAGCATGAAACAAAATGGCTTCTTTGTTTTTGTTTCAAATGATCATACTCACCTATTAATTAAACTGTTTAACTAATTATGTTCTGAATTATTGATATAAGTTAGTTTTTCAAAAATCACTACACCACTGCTATCTAAAAGTACATTAGCTAATTTTCATAAAGTCCTTATTTTATGTTGTTGTTGTTGTTGTTGTTGTTGTTGTTGTTGTATAAGAAGGACAATAGTAAATCAGTTTACTGATTTCGTAACGTATATTTCATACCATTTCGAAAAGTTCGTTAATTTTGAAGTAATTTTTTACTCATAACAGCTTCCCATTAAATACTTAACTACAAGTGACATTATATGTGAAGATGAAAAGACTTCAAAGTACGTTTGAGTCGTAGAAAATCAATCAACAGGCCGTTGAGCTCTTCCTTAAGGTCATATGCAACCCTTTAGTCATTCACTCGTCTAATGCCATTCGTTGGACCTATTCAAAATTATAAAGAGTTTTTGGATTATTTCCCGCAAGTTCAAAATAGTGAAAACAGAGCATTTTCTTTAATTGTCTTGGCAGGCGCCATTTAACACAACATATGCAGCACTGCCGTTTTGTTAATTTTGAGATGGCAGATCACCTGTCCTTTAATATGTTTGTTTACGATAAACATCAGAGCGCGCTACTTTTACTATGTTCAACTATTCAGAATATCATTGATTGCTTTAAAGGTGAGCCACGTGAAACACCGCCAATTTGTTCCTTACGCATAATAAGACTGCAGCACGGGTTTATCAAGCTGTGAAATGCTGTGCTGAGGTCAAGTCGAATTACGTTCAAACGCGCCATTTCCAATTTGCACTGAGATAACTTTTTGTTCGAAACAACGAATTTGATCCCATGCTCTCTGTAGTGATATAGAGAAAAAATTAAATTTACTTAAAAACACACATTATTCCTCTTTTCCACACATTTTCACAGTTTTATCCAGAAAGTTATAATGCAATTTAGTTCCAAAAAAACCTTCAAAAAACAGATTACACAATAACAACATTTTCGAGATCTCATTTTAGAAGACAGTGCTAATTTCGTTTCATGAAAAATTGATTTGAAGTTTTGGCATACAGTGGACTCACAAGTAACTAAAAATTGGTTCGAGATAAAGAAGTTCGAGATTGAATATATAGCAAAAAAAATATTTTTTTTATATTAAGGGCATAAACAAGCTAGTAAGGGTGTAAGAAATGTCAATCATATGCACAAACAATTCAGATAACCATAGTAGAATCCGTTACATCTTTTTCTTTGCGTGATTTTTAGTTCTCCTGTATGTTACAGCTTTCTGGAGTTTAAGATGAGAGTTTGCATTTCGTCTCCTTATCATTAAACATTACTGTGTCTTTTAAGACTTCAAGTGCACATTCAACTCTTGATTTCGAGGGATTTTTGATGGTGTTTTTCCATTGTCTACCTAACGCTGTAGGTATTTCGTCGGGATTTCCTGGTTCTATTTTGGCATCGAGGTAACCTGCAAAATTTGATGTTGGGATTTTTTTTTTCGGTCTGCGATGGCTGATTGGATTGATTGGAAATCAGTCAATCTGATCATCCTTTGATACAGTATCCATGTATTTTCTTGTGCTGGTATCCAAGTACCCATGCATTTTCTTGTGCTGGTATCGTTCTTTTCTGCTCAACAATTTTGGTTTATCTGATGTTTCGCTATTGACCACGTAGGTTGTCTCACTTTCACTTTCATATACGTGCTTTAGGATGTCACTTCTTCCACAATTCGTTTTGAGGTGTTGATAGACTGATACTATACGGCTTTCATACAGGTTCTTGGTACTTTTGAGTCTTGTTCCCCATTTTGCTCTGTTAATGTATAACTTATCGATTTCACTATTTGGGTGAAAGTTTCCAGTCATTGTTAATGTCTTTCGGGTTTTAATATCTAATTGCTTTATTTCTTTCAATCGAGAATTCCTATGGTTGGCGTAATAATAGGAACAACAAAGGTGCTATGAGCTGTTGCCTTATTGTAATGTGAAAGCTCGGATGGACCATATTTTCTTTATCCTTGTTACATACTCTTTCGCGACTCTCCCTTTGTTAACAGTATCTCATATCAACTACCTGAGATATGGTTGCCGTCATTATCAAAAATGAACATTTAGATGATTGCGAACACTTAGAACGTACATCTACGTCCAAAATTTACAGAGATAACATAAATTACTATAATTAGTAATTAATTGGTGATCGCTTTTTGTTGATTTTTACGTATTTCGATCCTAAAATTATCACCTCCACTATGATTTCTTCACTTAATTGGTAAGTAAAGAGTCCAGCCGCGTTCTTTTTTTTTTGTTTCTTTTCTTTATTGAATTGATCATTACGTACACAAAAACAAATACAAATACAAACATTAAGGGACCCTACTTCCGCAAGACAATATCGCCAGAAGTAGGATCCGAAAATAAATTAGATGAAAAAATAAAAATAAAGAAATAAAAACTAGGTTGGAGTTATATAATCAATGAAAGAGTGGACCACTAAACCTGTTCGTACCACAAATGAATGTAATAACATGACTAAGAATATCATGATTAGTATGATCTGAAAGATTTGAGTCACCAAAAAGAAAAAGTTTGCAAAGAGATTCAGGGCTTCGTGGCACAAATGTCACGTTGAGGTTTTTGAGATTGTCGAAGAGTGAGAGTCTTTCGTTAGAAAAATAAGAGCATTGCAATAGGAAATGTTCAGTATTTTCTATCGAGTTAGTTGTACATAAACAAAACGGATCAATGGTATCAAGAAAACCATGTCGGAATTTATGTTCCCGAAGGTGCCTGAACCCAACCCTCAACCGAGTCAGTAGAAACAGACCTTTATGATGGATTAGGAATGTCGATGAAGCGTTTGGACGAACAAAATCAAACAAAGCACGCTTAAATCGTGAGATTGAAGGGAGATCCCTTATATGACTATCCAGCTTGTTCCACTCGTTAATGCAATACGGAAAAAAGGAATTACGATAACGTTTAGTCCGTGCCACCATGGGGTAAATTGGAAGTCTTGACCTGAGATTAGCGATTGCAGCACGCTGAGGTGGCAAAAGGTCAAGCAAGTATTTAGGTGCCATGCCTTAGACAATTTTGAAGAAAAAGAAAAGTCTTCTGCAGAAACGCCTGTCAGCTAGGCTTTCAAGACCAAGCTCAACATAAAGTTTCTCTCGCGATGTACCACGGATACAGCCGGTAATTGCCAAGCAAGCATTGTACTGAATAGATTCGAGATTTCGAGACAGAGTGGTGTTTCCTGGATAGTCATATATGATGTCACCGTAGTCTAAGTGAGGTCTAATATAGGCTTTGAAAAATGTGACTAACGAGTCTCTTGGTAAAAATTTGCGAAGTTTATGAATAAGACCGATGCCTCTGTTTGCTTTTAAGATCTTCTCTTTAAGATGGTGCCCAAAGGTTAGCTTTTCATCTAAGATTAGACCTAGATGTTTATGGCTTTCAATGAAAGTTACGGGAGAGTTGTTAAATGAAATAACGGGAACATCAGCTGGGACTCCCCTTTTTGAGAAATAGATTCCAACGGCCTGCTTAGCAGGGTCAGGATTAAATGACATTTTCCATTGGTGAGCCCACCCATTAATTCTTTCCAAGTCTCTACAACTTTCAACTTGATCTACAACCGTTGAAAATAGAGAAGTGTCATCAGCAAAGATTTTAATGTTTGACTCGAGGCCTTCAGCAAGGTCGTTGATGAAAATTAAAAATAATAAAGGACCAAAAATTGACCCCTGGGGAACACCAGCTGTAATATGTTCCAAAACAGAATTATAGCCGCGTTCCGCTATGATTTCTTCACTTAATTGGAAAGTAAAGAGTCCAGCCGCGTTCCGCATACACATAACCAGAATATAATTTTAAACTTCGCCCGTCGATGACAGCTGTAGCTGTCGACACGTAGCCAAAATGAACTTGTTTGTTCGTGACATGTAGGCCGTGGGCCAAGAGACCTAAACGTTTAGGTTCGTACCCCAAATCTCGGGACAAGTGTATCTTGATTTATTTTAGTACTTTCGAGGATGCTGATCACGATTTTAAATGTTACCAAAGCCCAAAACCCGCAGTTTTCTTAAATTTTGACAAAATGTGTTACTTTTTCACTCTCTTATCGTTCACTTCCAATGCCGCCTTTTTTAACAGCAAGGGTGATGTAATACCACTATAATTACTTTGCCGAACATTGTCATACTGCAAAAAAATTGCTTGCACCAATGTTCTGCGGAATAGCCTAGGTCCTTCATTGAAATGCAAAATGGCGAAGATTTTTCGTAAACAAATGACATATAGCTAATGGTCTTCTGCTTTATGTTCTGTAACACCAACTGTTATCGTTGTTTGGCTCATTTTTCATCGAAATTAATTTAAATTTACAATAAAAGCCCTAAAGCGAGTAACAGAATGCAGCAAAGAGTGGACAGAGTATGACTCTGAGCCTCAAAAACCATTTGTGTGAAAGCCATTTCATTTTTGATTATTTGTGCACAAAAAAGGAAGGGGAGAATGAAAGAAACAAATCATAAAATTGATAAGGCTTGCCTTCTTGATTTTTATTTTGACTGTTTTGTTCACTAAAGTAATTCTTTAAGTTTTTTACATTATGCATGTAAGCATCATTCTCATCAATGATGAAAAACCCCCCATATCAGTTGCTGGTGTCAAGAATCCAGTCATGTTCTGCCAGTAGTATGCACTATATGCAACAAGGAAACTATTTATAAAATTGTAAGTACTTATATATATGTATATATAAATAAACATGACCTAAGCAAATGATGAAAATGAAAGTGTTTTGTATATATTTGATAATAACAACTGAGAATGTGTATAATTACAGAATTTTTTATAAGAATCAGTGTACAACATGGCCTGAGGTTGGTTTTTCATATGTTTTGAACCTTTTTCAGCCAGAATTTCTGTTATTTTGTTCTTGGCTTGAAGAACACAGTTTCACATTTTAGTCTACTTTGTTTGTTCTTTATGGAACTTCCAGTGAAATAAAAAACATTTTTTTGAAACACCTTTGCTACTGGTTTGTTCTTGTTTCCATTTTAACGATTCAAATTAATTCTTGATGCAATGTGGAAGTAAAATAAATATATGAAAAATGGTAGCCATTTGGTAGTCACCCAATAAGAGCGTGCAAACAGGCCAAACATTGCACTATCATTAATATACTTTTACACATTTATTTTAGACGAGAAAAGAAACACAAGTGAAAATATAATTCAAAATAATTTACAGCAAGGAACTCACATCCTTAACTGTTCTTTTTTTTATTTTTATTTATTTTAGCGAGGCCGGATACAATACAATACAAGGGTGATAGTTGGTAGTGGTTCAAATCCTGGCACTGTAGAACACTAATGTGATACGAAAAGTAACATATGCAACGAAAGGTATAATGAGATATATATGTGCATGATGTGATGTAATGAACAAATGCCTCAAATATCACTGCCAAATCAAATCAAAATTTGACCGTTATACCAAAGTGAGCTATACACCCCTTATTTTGCAAGACAATTCAGGCTCAGGCTGTTTTTTCTTTTTGGCCAAATCTGAGAATAGGAGTTCTTATAAAATTGTTCTTATAAAAAAACATGTATTTTAAAACCTGACATTATAACTTAATGCAAAATTTATTGTAGAGATGTACTGTGCAAGCTTAGAAGTAAAGTACCATAGACTATGTTACAACAGCTACAAAATACCTTGGGTGGAGAATAAAGGGAAAGTGTTGCTGTATGAAAAATCTTTCACAAAGTTTTTTATATCAATGAAAAATTGGTCAATTAAAGAAAAGTATATTTCTAAAGCATTTGCACAATAGGTTTGTGAACATTTTTCAGTCTGTAGAGCAACTAGATCTCTCCAACTACAATTCAGAGAGATCAAGGTATACAACAGTTTTCCACATATTGTTTTTTATTGACCAAGTCCTACACTTGTAAGAAACAGTAGTGAGTTAGTATTTCATGAAGTTATAGTTTTACTCTCCAATCATGTAGTCCAAGAAGATAGTTCTAGTCGGTTAGAAGAGGTTGAAAGTTTGGAAGGTAAGTTCTGCATGGTTTTAAGGTTCGATTCCTTCGCTCAGCTGCAAGTAATGTCTGGTGACAGTAATATGGGCATAATGCTGGGTGGCCCATTCCATGTAGAACATTACATGTATAAGGAATGAGTATTTAAATTTTATTAGCAATGATGCAAGACCTAGTGCCATATAGAATCAAAGAAAAGGATAGCCACACGAAGAAAAGTTCACAGGAATTTAATTTCGCAGTTGACTTAAAGAAGATATACGGACATTTTTTGATTCTTGAGACGTCAAGAAATCTAATGACGAGACATGCAAGAAAGGATCATCAAAAATACTCTTGTGATCGATTTGACTAGATTACTAATTAGGGAGCTTAAGCAATCGCAACGGCAACGAAGACGGCGACGTGTTTAAAACAAAGGCTTTGTTTTCTATGTAGAATTTGTTTTGAAAGGGAGTCTATTACTTATAAGACCATCGGGAAAATTTTGTAAGATAATTACATCATTAACATAATTGCACGTTCTATGCACAACGTGAAAAGTCATGATTTGAAGTCGTACTGACAACGGAGACGCGATTATAGAGAAGTCTTTTTCTCTTATGTAGATTTATATAAATTGCAAATGATTTAAGTTGACATTTAAATTTAGACAAGGACTTCTCTTCCTTTAAATCTGAAGGAAGATGATTCCAGGCTAGTGCAGCACGAAAATCAAAGGAATTTGTTGCAAGATTTGTTCTAGCTCGTGGAATAACCAGAGAGAGTCCTTGTCTAAGACAATAAGCTTCAGGCTTGAGAACAAAAGAATTCCACATAAACTCTGGATTTAAACGATTCAAGGATTTAAAGATTTCAATAACCAGAAGTTGGAGGTTTTTAGCATGTACTGTGATGGAGTTAGATGACGATAAAGCTCCTCAAAGGTTGCTTCGAACTTGTTGAATCTTGCACAAAGAGCTTTATGATGAGTTCTATCAATCAAGTTATGCGCCATCTTACTACAAAACATCCACACCAGTGGACAGTAATTAAAAGGTGACATTATGTACGCCTTATACAAGTGATCGGCCTGATTTTGTGTAAGAAAACCTCTTATCCTCATCAAAGCCTATATTTTAGAAGAGGCTTTCTTGCACATACTAGCAACATGAGGATAAAAAGATAACTTATGATCTATTGTGACTCCAAGGAGGGTGACGCTATTGGAGCCAACAATTTTGGCTGGACCTAAGTCTAAACAGATATTATTATCTTCAGTCCCCAGAAAAATTGCTTGAAACTTATCAGGATTTGCTACCATGCCGTTACTCGAGAACCAATCTAATACAGAACTTAGGTCATTGTTAATTCGACTAATGATATCAGTGATATCTGAGCCGCAAACATATAAGGTGTTATCATCGGCAAAGTTGCATATGTTTTCTTGGACTGAAAACAATAAGTCGTTGATAAAGATGTTAAATAGTATAGGTCCAAGCACAGATCCTTGTGGAACCCCAAGTATAATTTCAAGTAAATCACTTAATGTTGAACCAATACGTACCCGATGTTTACGACCACTCAAATAGCTGTGAAAAAGATTGAGTGTTTTAGTCCCAAATCCATAAGCTGCAAGTTTTGCAAGAAGGAGGTCATGTGGAAGACAATCGAAGGCCTTAGAAAGATCCATTAGTACCCTATAATGCCTGAAGTATTGAGACAAGATTGCCATTTGCGCATCATGTTAATGATGGAATGTTGGGTGCTAAAGGACTTGCGAAAACCACAAAGAAACTGAGATAACCATGTATTGATGAAAGGTTCAATTTGTTTCGCAATAAGTCTTTCAAATACTTTTGACACTACAGGTAAAAGACTAATGGGTCTAAAATTTGCCTTGTCAGTGGTGCTGTTTTTCTTATGGACTGGGATAATATCGGCTACCTTTAGTTCATCTGGAAAAATTGACCTGTCAATAACCCAACTATTAAAGATTGAAGTTAAAACGTCAGCACATTCAAAAGCACAGAGTCGCAAAGCCTTAGTAGAAATAGAACCACTGGTTGACTTACCAGGATTAAGGGCAAGTATTTCCCTAATCACCATATCATCTGTTACTGCTTTGATTTCAAACTGGGTAGCAAAGTTTAATCTTGATTTAATGGCTACAATGGATGGATGTGAAGAATATTTAGCAATAGCAGATAATACAGGATCTGAGTCGCTTGTATTTAATCCTGGAATAGTTGGAACATCTAGGTTATCAGTAATTCTATTAAAATATTGATTGAAAATGAATGAAAGTTCATCTTCATTGCTTACAACTTCATTGTCCTCGACAAGCAAAATTCTCTCTTCACAGTTTCTCTGTTTTGAACTAAAAAAGGGTTTAACTGCCGTCCAAAAGCTTTTCTGACTGTTGGTGATGTCTGCAAAGTGAGATTTTTTGGCTTGCCGGTTCATGTTCACTACTAAATTTCTTTGCTTCTTGTAACAAGCTATGTCCTCAGGATCTTTCGTTTTATTGGCTATGTTTTTCAATTTTGAGCGTTTCATGATAGCCTTCCTGAGATCTTTAGTCAGATGCTGCTTGTTATTTCCACGCAGAAATTTAGTTTTGACAGGTGCATGCTTATCTAAAACCGTGGTAAAGAGTTTTTCAAAGTTAGCATAGTTATCGACATTACAATCTAAGTGATAAGATAGTTCACTTTTAAATTTGTTGACATCAAAATATTTCCACTTCCTATAATGTATAATTTTTCGAGGCAATTTCTCATAAATTGTTTTAAGCATTGAAAAAATTAACAAAGTGTCGTGTTGGAAAAGTGTCGTCAATCTTCTGTTATTGATGCCCCTGATGCAAGAAATCATGGTTGGAAGATAGAAAGTTAAGAAATTAGTTTAGATTGGATGGATACAGATTGTGCTGTAGATATACTAAAAGAACTAATAAGCTGCGGATGCGAAGAAAGTGGATGCAAAAACAAAGAAGTTGCAAATGTTTCATAAACAAACTCTCGTGCACAAAGATATGCAAATGTATTTATGAGAGAATGGAAAAGTTGACGAATCAGAATCAAGCGAGAAGATTGGGATGATGATGTTGATGCCAGCTTTAAGGTCTCGACTTTTTGAATCGGACATTGACGACACCTCAGATGCTGAGAAACAGTTGAATAATTATATTTTTAAGCAGAATATCGATAACACACGATACGCTTTTCCCGATAGCTCATTATACCTGTCATTAAGCTACTCGCTGAATTATTTGTGTTTACTAGTCGATAATCATGGAAATATAATTAACTTCAAGGAAAAAACAGAAAAATAGGATAAGGAACGCTTGAGATTTCAATTTATCGAAAAGTTCTCGATACGACCCGATAATTAAGTATTTACATAGTTTTTCCTAGTTTTTAACGTTATGAAAGTGTTTTAGTGCATGTTGGTATTTATATTGTGTTTATATGCATGATTGAAATTTTTAAACTATTATATTACAAAGAAATATTTGAGAAAGCACTTAACACGATAAAACACGATTGCGCTATTTTTGATGCTCAATTTCTCGAAAACTGCGGGGTTACCAGCTTGGTAACATTTATTTTTGAATTCAGCATGTTTAAAATCGCTAATTTATTTATAGATACCTTTGTCCCGAGATTTGGGGTACGAAACTTTTTTTAAGAGCTTTTAAGGCGCATTGGCCCACGGCCTAATGATAAACTCTGAATTATTTAATTATAATGACTGAAACAGATAAACGAAAGTATTTTTCAAGTCCCAATTTTGACTTTTGACTTTGAATTGAAATTTTTATGAAAATTGGAGAACTTTCGTCATTTGGTCCAAATTTGTCCAAATTTTAGTCAAACCTGACAAAATAATTGTCAAATTCAAAATGAGCACCTTCTAGTTATTTTAATGAAATTTGGTGAACTGAAAATCCAAATTTAGTTGAAATTGCGAATTTGTCGGCGATGTCAAGTAAACGTACAGTGGACTCTCTATAATGCGACTTTCCATTACTCGAACCATGGAGGTATAAAACAGAAGGAGAACGAACTCAAAATCTGCTATTGTACTATCCGTGATGCGCTGCATTGTTTAAGTCCTCATTGTGTAATAACATATAATTGCTATCATCTTGCATAATTTTTATAATTTTGGCGCTCTTGCGTGAAAATTTCGTTCATATCAATTCTCCAATGTGATTAAAGATCGTTAGGGTAAAGTTCTTAGCATGCATAATCTGTAGGAATTGGGAGAATTATGCAAAAACGTCACAAATATGCAACGAAAACATTGCAACTTTAGGTCTATATATCTCGTGATCCCCTCAAGCAGTTTCGCCGAGCTTCAGTTTTTGAAGAGAGAATAATCCTAAGTTTTTGCACGTACCGCGGCACTATCGAGGCGCATTTAAGTCAGAAGATATGTAGATTGGAACTTATACATGAATTACGCGATATCTTCAACTCTGTATAAAAACATAGATTTTCATTTGTTTCTCAAGGAAGCTTTAGGTTTAATAATCTGCTTGTCACTATGCAGCAAGTTGATCCGTTGTTATAATGGATGATATTTGGTTTTTAAATTGTCGTTAATTTTTAAAAAAGTATTCGTTTCACCGACAACCAGCCGAATGCGCATCACGGATGACATCAAAGTGATACCGCAATGAATAGAATAGTCATTATCTGAATAATAGAAAAATAAGAGTTCGTTCTCCTTCTGTTTTATACCTCCATGCTCGAACTTTCCATAATTCGAACTGAATCAGTGAGTCCCTTCAAGTTAAAACCTACCAATATCACTCTCTGTAATTCGAACTCTCCATAATTCGAACGATTTCGTTTTCCCCTTCGAGGTTCGAGTTAGAGAGAGTCTACTGTAGTAGTAGTAGGAGGATACTTCACACCACCACAAAGAAATCATAGAGGAACGCGGCTGGACTCTTTACTTGTGAATTAAGTGAAGAAATCATAACGGAATGCAGCTGGACTCTTCACTCACCAGTTAAGTGAAGAAATCATAGCGGAACGCGGCTGGACTCTTTACTTACGAATTAAGTGAAGAAATCATAAAGGAATGCAGCTGTACTCTTCACTTACCAATTAAGTGAAGAAATCATAGCGGAACGCATCTAGACTCTTTACTTACCAATTAAGTGAAGAAATCATAGCGGAACGCGGCTGGACCCTTTACTTACGAGTTAAGTGAAGAAATCATAAAGGAATGCAGCTGTATTCTTCACTTACCAATTAAGTGAAGAAATCATAGCGGAACGCGGCTGGACTCTTTACTTACCAATTAAGTGAAAAAATCATAGCGGAACGCAGGTGGACTCTTTACTTACGAGTTAAAGTGAAGAAATCATAAAGGAATGCAGCTGTACTCTTCACTTACCAATTAAGTGAAGAAATCATAGCGGAACGCATCTAGACTCTTTACTTACCAATTAAGTGAAGAAATCATAGCGGAACGCGGCTGGACTCTTTACTTACGAGTTAAGTGAAGAAATCATAAAGGAATGCAGCTGTACTCTTCACTTACCAATTAAGTGAAGAAATCATAGCGGAACGCATCTGGACTCTTCACTTACCAATTAAGTGAAGAAATCATAGCGGAACGCATCTGGACTCTTTACTTACCAATTAAGTGAAGAAATCATAGCGGAACGCAGGTGGACTCTTTACTTACGAGTTAAAGTGAAGAAATCATAAAGGAATGCAGCTGTACTCTTCACTTACCAATTAAGTGAAGAAATCATAGCGGAACGCATCTAGACTCTTTACTTACCAATTAAGTGAAGAAATCATAGCGGAACGCGGCTGGACTCTTTACTTACGAGTTAAGTGAAGAAATCATAAAGGAATGCAGCTGTACTCTTCACTTACCAATTAAGTGAAGAAATCATAGCGGAACGCATCTGGACTCTTCACTTACCAATTAAGTGAAGAAATCATAGCGGAACGCATCTGGACTCTTTACTTACCAATTAAGTGAAGAAATCATAGCGGAACGCAGGTGGACTCTTTACTTACGAGTTAAAGTGAAGAAATCATAAAGGAATGCAGCTGTACTCTTCACTTACCAATTAAGTGAAGAAATCATAGCGGAACGCATCTAGACTCTTTACTTACCAATTAAGTGAAGAAATCATAGCGGAACGCGGCTGGACTCTTTACTTACGAGTTAAGTGAAGAAATCATAAAGGAATGCAGCTGTACTCTTCACTTACCAATTAAGTGAAGAAATCATAGCGGAACGCATCTGGACTCTTCACTTACCAATTAAGTGAAGAAATCATAGCGGTACGCATCTGGACTCTTTACTTACCAATTAAGTGAAGAAATCATAGCGGAACGCAGGTGGACTCTTTACTTACGAGTTAAGTGAAGAAATCATAGCGGAACGCAGGTGGACTCTTTACTTACGAGTTAAGTGAAGAAATCATAGCGGAATGTAGATGGACCCTTCACTGATGAGTTAAGTGAAGAAATCATAGAGCCATTCTAAAGAAAGTGTTATATTCAATGTCACAAGCTTATACACTTATAAAAATTACTTTCCGTCACAAAAAACACATTAAGTTATTGATAGACACTTCGCTTAAGTAACTTTAACAATTTTGATCGCCGAAAAAATGTAAAACGTAGTTCTGACCTATTCTTAATTCCTTAAGTGTATAAGGTATGTATACATTTAAGATGCGAAATTGCCTGAAATCATCAGCAAATACCGGGTCTTTTCATTTTACATAAGGAGTATGACCAGCAATTATTATCTTTTATTTATTGACAATATATTTCGGCATAAATAATGTCATCATCAGGTCTAAAAGAATATTAAAAAGCTATAAACAGTTGTTGTGCCACACTTTGTAATACCTGCCACACTTTGTAATAACCTTTGCCACACTTCGTAATAAAGTTAAGCTGCCACACTTTGTAATAACATCTGCCACGCTTTGTAATAGCTTCAGTTTTTACATCCCTATACTTAAGGAAATTTTAAAAAAAGAAAGCCATGTGTAATTAAAATGGCGCTTAAACCAACCTCGTTCCTAGGACATGTTTTCACTTTTTTTACTGGTTTTTTAAGAACTATTCATTTAACTTTTGGGTTAACTAGTAAGGATTCTATACATTAATACCCGATTATCTGTCTGTGTGTCTTTCTGTCTGTGTGTTTGTTTATTTGTTTCTCATGCAAAATGGTTGACGTTGTTGAACAGACAAGGTTACGCGATTTTGATTTTTTTTATATGGCCACCTGATAGACCTTGAAAAGTTACTTGTTAAAGACCTTGATGCGTTTTGCCCAATTACGGCTCATTTCAATCTTTGTCGTTGATCTTTACTACGTTTGTCCGAGTTACTGCATTTGTCGGTGTAACAGACGTGAGCTGTGAGAGAAATCACAAATAAATTATTTCTCTTTTTGTGCGCGACATCAGTGTGGTTAAGGCAATGCATTGAGACCCAAATCGAACACGAAGTTTTGGTCTGACGCTTTTTTTTTTTTTTTTTTTTGGGGGGGGGGGGGGGGGGGGGGGGGGGGGGTGGTGGTGGACAAGGCTCTATGACGGCAATACAATTTTGAAATGATTCTCGTCATAGACATTTCATCCTATACATTCTTATGTTCAGAATTTCGAGTGCTATAAAATGGCAGCATCTTGCATCACCTTTGCCAATTCCTAAAGTTCAATTTTCATGAACTCTTTGGGTGACAACTGAATACGACTGCTGGTTAAAATTAAAAAATGATTATGCTCAAAAATTATTACAAAGTGTGCCAGCTTAACGTTATTACAAAGTGTGGCAAAGGTTATTGCAAAGTGTGGCATGTAGCTATTGCAAAGTGTGGCATGTATTACAAAGTGTTACACAACAACAGTTACATCTACAAGTTAAAATGTTTCAAACCTACTCTAACAAAATCTCATACATTACACATAATCTAACAAATACATGGTTACACCATTTAAAAATATAGTAACCCGGGTACACAATTTAACTTCGTAAAGGATGTGGTCACCTTTCCTGTGTTAAATAGTAGAAAAGATTATTTCATTGCTCGGGCTAAAGCCTTATCTAAAACAAACGTAAACAAAATTAGCTTTTTCAAATTCCGATCCTGATATTTTTACTTGTGATGCCTCCCAAGTTTGTGGATACTTCATGTACTTAGAAATAATGAATTTGAACCATACACCTTTCTTTCTTTTAATCTCATTGGACGTTTTTTCCTAGTATAATGAGATAGAGTGCGCTCTGTGTGTCCTGTGTTAGAGAAATACGAATATGCTATTTCAGTGTTAGCATTCGAAGTTCTTTATGAAACTGTTCCTGAAAACATGCGAGTCCAGGGCGAGGTGAATCGAAGATCCCCACGCAGTATCGTGGTAACGTAGTAACAACGACATAAAAGACACCATGATCGAATGCAAAGATAAAGTCACGAGCTTCCAAGCAGAAGCAAAGCACATTTTCAACGGCCTGCCGAAGTCCATCCGTGACATTGACAAGCTAAACACATTCAAAAGCGCATTGAAGAACTATGTCCTAGATAAAGCTTTAACCCGAGCAATGAAATAATCTTTTCTACTATCAATCAATTTGCTTTGTTTTTCTTCGATGTTAGCTATTCGAATTATTTTTCTACTTACACTTACGCATAACATACAACATACGCATTTCAAGACGAAGAACCATTTGTATATATGAAAATGCTTGAAATAAATTGGTTATTATTATTGTTATTACTGTGATTATTCATATTATATAACGTAAAAATTTGACAAATAATTTTTGAAAAAAAAAACATTGAAAGTTTTAGGGAAAAAAAAACCCAAATAGGTAGAACTCAACCTAACCGGAAATTTTATTGATGGAAGTTGGTCTTGTTGAAACTTTTCAAAATTTTGAATTGGGCCTTTTTTCTGACAGCCTCGTTTTAGAGAAATGATGATATCAGCATTTTTAGGTCAGACAAAAATGAAAATGCTCAGATTTTGGATTTTTTGATAGAAATTAACAAAGAAGGCAATAAATAATAAGAAGCATGGGTCTGAAAATCACCAATTTCGTAATTTAATCTTTGAGACACTGTAACATTTTTCACCCATTTTTCAAGTTATTGTTCTCTAAACAGATCAATCTGCCAGTTATTCCATGCAATGTTAATCCTGTAAATATTTGCTTGGATTGATTTTCTTCCTTCTTTCTTTCTTCCCAATTGGAGGCAAGGGCCCAGACTTTTTGATGAGATGGAGTTTCCGTAAGTTTGAAACTAGGATCTATTATAGCATAGATTATGTTGTATAGTTCACACATTGGACCTTTTTCAATTTGTTTAGAGAACTCTTCAAATGAATATGGAAAAGAATTTCCAGTGTTGACATGAACATGGGTTGATATCTGATGCGTGAACGATACCAAAGCGTCCAGGTAAACGGTAAAATGCAATATCATCCTCGAATTTAGGTTCTAGCTTTCGTCTCAGTCTCCTAGTTTCGCTGATTTGGGGATAGCTTAGACACTCATCAAACATATCCATCCATCTGCACTTATAGCAGTATGTAAAAGAAAAGCATTTATCCCATTTGTGGATAATACATTCTGAGACGCATTGTATATTTTTCTTCCAAAAGAGTAACTCAACTATGACATCGTGATAGTACGAAAGAGTAACTCAACTATGACATCGTGATAGTACGAAAGAGTAACTCAACTATGACATCGTGATAGTACGAAAGATTAAATGTTTTGTACCAAGACGATCTAGATTCAATGACTTTATACAAAGCACGAGTTTATAATCACAAATCTTGTTGAAATTATTTTGCCTGTGATACAAGCTAGTTGTCTGGCCGATACATAGCAAGAAGAAAATATATTATTGATACTTGAGAAAATGGTTTGGATTCTTCGTTCTGAAATTTTGAAAGTCTTTTAATCGTAATCTAGAAAAGCACCTAACCATTCCAAGCAAGAAGTAGGTGCCCAGATAGATTTTCCTTCGTTTACAATAAAACCTGCAGATTTTAGTGAATTTTTCACAAACTTTGAATTACTCACAGCTTCATCGAAACATCGACGATAAAACAAGCAATTCATATGGCAAATCAACACCAATATTTTACTAACACCCTCACTATCTTGGTAAAAATAAAAGATGCTGAAATCAAACCGAAAGGTAGAACAGTAAAGATAAAATACCTTTTGACATCACCTTTGAAATCCATGAGAAGCCTAGATACGGTTGATGATCTTCGTGTATATCAACATGATGGTAACCACTTTTCAGGTCATTTTTAAACATAAAAGTCGTTTGAGCAAATTCTACGTACTCCTCGAAGCTTTTCCAATCATCAAACTTGATTTTTCCTTCCAGACAAAACTGTTTAAGTAACTTCCTTTCCTTTGCTACTGATAAGGGGTTGGTCAGAAAAGGTTTGTTGACAGATCTTATAAATTTGTTTTCTAACAGATTCAATATTTGGGATTCTACATAATCGGGATCACATAAAGCTGACTTGTTATTTTTGATTTCTAAAGATGGAGGTTTATATCTGAAAGGAATTTTATATCCGCTTTTAAGGGTTTCTAATATAAAAGGAATGGCTTATATCTCAGGAACGAAAAAATGATTTTTTGAAAATTCAGAAACTGACTTTCATCATTTTTAAAATTCTTCCAAATGGTACAAAAAAATCAATTTTGATTTTTTTGAGTGTAGTTCCCCTTAGTGAAGAAATAATAGCGGAACGCAGCTGGACTTTTCACTTACTAAGAGACGCGACTTAAGTAGTTGAGTAACTAAGTAAAGAGATTAAAAGTGTCCAACAAATGTGGCACTAATGGGCTTCAGTAAGTTTCTTACGTGACTTCTTTGTTTGACCAGTCCCAATAGTCCGTAGAAACTGGTGTATGCAAGTATAAATTGTCAGTATAAAGCCTTAATACAGCCTTAATACAGACCAAATAATATGTTCACTTTTCCAAACAAATTTTATAAGGTTCACACCGTGATATTTTATAAGGTTTACACCGTGATATTTTGATGGTGTAAAATTGTTAGATTATGGAGTGCAACCCACAACGATATGACCCTGCTGCCAATTAACAAGAGCACCAACCAGATAGCTATCTATTTTACAGGGAAATCAGATTGCACTTTTAATTAAACAAGAAGCTGCTGTTTTTAAAGGTTCCAGGACGTGTCATAATGACATATCTTACTCTCAACAATAATAACACATTCTCAAAATGCAACATTGCTGTAACCTAACAAAATTTCAAATTCGAATTTGAAATCAACACCTTTTAATTGTGTGTTATGAAAATTGGTGAACTTTTGAATATTAGTCCAAATTGGCCGCAATAACGAATTTGGCAACGATTTCATATAAAGGTTGCACAAAATCGTTCATAACTTGGAGTAGTGGTAGTAGGAGGAGGCGAACACGGATGTTTTGAAGTCTTTACTCCTCCATGGGTGCCCTAAAGTCGATAACCGTTATTTATTACTCATTTATAAATCTATTTTATCTATTATTTTTATCCTGTTTTGGGAATGTCCAATTGGCAATTCATATTCAATTAACAGTTTACTATTTGACTTCCCAAAAAATCTTCAGAACTCCTTTAAGGTCAATCCGACAAATTTACTATAGAAAAAGCAAAAGTTTTGTTAACGAGCTCTAGTAAGTTCGTATCAAAATTCCCACTTGATGAGAGAAAAAGTCACAGGTCTTAATGACCAGATAATACTTGTTGTAATGATACTAATTTTTCCTGATGAACATGTATTTGCTGTGTCAAAAAAGGCGCATTAGCTATATCTCTTCATAATGTAATGTTTTTAATACCACGCTTTTAACTTACCTCTCAGAAATTTGTTACATTTAGGACTAACGAAAAGTGACGCGGTGATTGAAACGTTCCTCTGTTTCCCTTGCTACCTCGAACCCAGGGTCTCTTGCCTTTTTCAATATACGGATAGAAATAGGTTTGCTACTGAGTAATAGTCATGCATGATATATTTTTGTCATATATAAAATTGTAGATTGATTGTGATTAAATCAATAAATTTCACTGGGAAATCTTTTCTTATTATTTCTCCCCTAAATGACAAGATTTACTAATTAAAAATTCGAAGAAATGATAATACAAAAATATGTGCCATTTATCCGATCCATTAATTCAGATTTAAAAGCATATTTTTCCAATGACATCATAGTCTTGGAAAATTGTGTTCTTATTAAAACAACGTTTGTTTATTTGTTTGTTTTTAGTTGAGTCTAGATAAGTAAAAAAATTAGCCTGTTATATTCTTGCAGTATCAAGTTTCATAAAGCAAACAAATCCTGACGAACACGGACTCAGCTACGAAACCCAGGTGTGGTTAAGTTTGCAAGGAGAAGTTGTCTGAAGCACAAAAGATGCTTCACCATGGATCAAGCGAGGCATGGAGCATCTTGTTACTAAAAAATTCCCAATGATTGCTGTGTTGTAGAAATTCCCAACCTCAACATATTCCTGGAATATACCTAATTATGACGTCTTTTTCAGGTTCAACGTTATAGAGTGCTGCTTTGATATTAAAACAGGAAACATGGAGATAAAAAGAGAAAATATGGAGATAAAATATGAATCGTGCTTAATTAATAACCATAGGGAAAATTTTCACTTACATTATAAATTGTAATCCATGAGAATTGAAATCGTTGGAAAAGTTCGGTACCTGAATTTCCCCGGTGTTTACGAAATCATGTTATAAGAGAAGGATCGTCATAGTTTACTTAATGAAGGATCAAAGAAACGGTAACAGGTATGCACGTTTTTTTATAATCAACACGTTTATAAGCAACACTAGAAAATTTTCACGAAAAGTTAAGCAACAGTACTACCAGAATCTTAGATAATTTAGCAACATGAAATTTTGAAATGACGAGTGCTGCATCAAAAAGCAAAGCTGTAGCACATTTTTAAAAATACACTAGGTTGTTACACCAGGTTGCAGTATTAGCTTGTGCGTTCTATGTAATGATTTGAATGTCCCAGACTTTATACTTAGATATTTTAGATGCTTCGATTAATGCTTAGCAACAAATTAAGCAACAAAAAATGACCAGATCTTGGTTGCTTATAAAAAAAACCCCAAAAAACCGTACATATCTTTAAGTCAAACTTCTTTTAACATATGTAGTTAAGTGTAATCCTGAATTTGAAAGCCACAAGTAAATTGTTGTTAAAAAAGTCATAAATTAAAAAAAAAATTGATTTAATAGGCTACTAGTCTCAGAAGCTGTTTGGAAAACCTTGGGTGCTTTGATGATATATTTGGAGCAGTCTTCAAGCCAACCCGTAATCTTTAGTGTTATTTGTTTTTGGTTGAACCTTGGTTGCTTTGGAGTTTAATTTGCCAGTACAGGTGGTGTATAATTTTTTTCATAAGCGGGCAAATTTGTTGAAAACACTCTGCGAAGGAGAGAAATATACGAACTACTTCGATGAAATGGGTAGTCTTTTGTATAACCGAATCATATTCCAAAGTGTGTAGCTATGTATTGGTCTAATACGCCTCGTAACATTTTGTAACGAATATGTTGTGCTTTAGGTGTTTCAAGTGTGACCACTAAAACCCGTGACGATACTCCACTCTCATTCAGTTCATGATTGAGCTCATCAAAACTTCATGGTGAAAACCTTGTTATAACTGTTTGGATCAGTGAGCATAAAATTACGTCACGTCTCATACGTTCAAACATTTTTGTAAGACTTTCTTTGAAAAACTTTGATGAACTCGAAACATACTGGTCTGATTCGCTTTAATAGGATTAGCTTGAGCAATGTTATTGGTATCTCTAGCGGTATAGTCAACTACTTTAAAGGAACTAAATTTCGCGGCAATTTAATTTCGCGGACAAGAAGGCAATTTTTTGTGCTTTGCGGGAATTTTTGCGTTTGGCTTATCATAGAGAGTTTCGCGAGGGAGCTTAATTTCGCGGATGACTAGAATGATTCTTAAATTATGGAGCAGCACATATTTCATGATTTCGGTTTTCCGAAAGAAAATACCGTAAGTGTAATAATCAATGTTTCCTTTTCTTCCCCGGTTGTTTGCATAGAGCACAGAAATGACCGAATTACATTGTTAAAATCCTTTCAACGCCAAATGTTTCCCCAAAATGTTTCTTTTTCCGACTCTTCCACATCAAGTATATATTTTGCTAATTTGAAATAAAAGCATGAAAAGGGAACAAAACTTGAAATGCTCACATAATTTTGAACGCAAAAAAATTCGCGAATGACTGAAAAATTAAAAGTTTCGCGGGAATTAAATTTCACGGATGAAATAATTTCTTCGTTTCGCGGGATTTAAATTTCGCAGAAGACCCACAAAACCGCAAAATCCGCGAAATTTAGTGCCTTTAAAGTACGACTTAATTACTACTTATGGTTGCTTAGTTTCAGTCATACGAAAGTCCTAGTTCTGACAAAATAAAAGATTTACGAAAAACTCTTGTTAAAATAGCCTTTCCTTGACTTCCTCCCTTCATCGCAGAGTGAATATTCGCTAAAAGAAAAAATTGTAGTAACGTTTTGTTCTTATAAACCTATTCTTTCAATTGCAAAAAACTACGTAACGATACCTACATTGTTGGGTTCCAAGGCCAAGCATTTAATTATAACATTCACATTATTATCAATAAAAACAAAACGTGTCCGTGACATACTGATATCTGTGGTAGAAAATATTGACCCCTTAGAATATTTTCACCCCCTGTGGTTTACGTGGTTAATTATTCTAAGGGGTCAATATTTTCTACTACATATCTCCCTTTTTTTCTGTTTTACGTGCGTTCATTCAAAAATTTTAACAAAATATTTTGAAAAACATTAAATAAAAACGTTTTATTTCCAAAAACGCTTGAATCTCTTGAATCATCTGAGAGACAAAGCAAAAATCTTCCACTGCCCAACTGCACTGACTGAAAAAAATGGCGCACCACTTCACTGAGGACTAGCCTCTATTCTTATCTATCTTGGCTAGGCCAAAGTTCAATACCTGAACCGCGACTATAAAAGTGAACGGAGAAGGAGAAGAAAAAGAAGGAAAATGGCGGTTATTTCGCCCTATGGGGAAATATATAAATATACATTTTCGACGTTTTTTCTGCCATATTAAACAAAATTTCACTCAACTTTCTTGTAGTAATGAGTAAATAAATCTGATTTTGATTGTGAACATAGTCATTACGATAGCAGCGATAGCGAATTCCGTATTAAAACGCTGGTGGACTCCTCCTCCTCCTCCTACTAATACTCCAGCCGAAATGACAATTAGTCTGCGATGTAGAGTCTGCGAGTCCCCCACTTAAAAGTCAATATAAATTCTAATGAACGAACGCAGACTTTCAAAGGTTTCACATCACATAAATACGTTTTCTTTGATATTTTATCACTTAATTGATGAAGGAATTGATATTAATCAAAAAAGTCTACATAAAACAGGGACTTTTAGTTTCTTATGTTACTGAATTTATCTCAAAATTTATCTCGATTTAGCCCACCTGTTTAACGCCATTTAGCGCTTGATGGAAACCAAGCTAATTCCGTTTTTCGATCGGATGAATAACATTACCAAAGAAACAATAGCTGTTATTTGCTTTACATGAATAATTAATAAGTCTGCTATTAAAAGAGATCATAGTTCTTGTAAACTTGCTCATTAGGTTCTGTAAACAAATTGCAAAAAACATGAAGTGAAATACCACTAAGGGGCTGTTCATATGGAGGTGAGCTGGCCCGGTTAGCCGGGCTAGCTCACTTAGCAGAGATCTCACTGTCATTAAGAAATCTTTATAAAAATAAATTGTGTTCATATGAAAAGCGGGCTGGCTCACTTAAGTGAGATCTCATTTCATTTGACCGGGATCTCACCTAAGTGAGATGAAATTTGTTCATATGAACAGACCAGCCCGGCTTAGTGGGATAGATTTTAGACAAGTGCGCACGCGTCGAAATTCGAATTATTGTTTACGTGATGTAAACAACATTCTCCAGCCCGGTTAAGTGGGATGAGAAAAGCCATATGAACGCGGGGTGAATTTCATCTCATTCAAGTGAGCCAGCCCGGTTAACCGGGCCAGCTCACCTCCATATGAACAGCCCCTAAAGTTAAAATATTGTACCAAATAATAAATTTTTATAGCATCATATATACATTTTCTATAAAAGCTTTATCTTTTTATGAAATAAAAAAAAATTGATTTTTTTTTCAATTATAGAGGTGATGACTATCCTTAATAAGTATTTTCTTTTCTTATTTCTTATAGTAAACAATTAAATAAAATGTCACCTTCCTCCCCAAATACTGATGAGTACCAAAATAGGAGAGTGGAACCAAGTGCGCCGACATTTGATAAATGTTCGAAGAACAATCAATTCGAAGGAGACGATGTTAACCATCACAAAGCGCTTGTGAAACACTATGCAGGATTGACAGACAACCAAGAGTCTGAAAAACTTGTTAAAGGTATTGAAAAGTTAATCAAGAAATGTTCGAAGTTCAAGAGAAGAAGTACTGTGGTTTTCAACGGAGCAGCTGTGGTTGTGTGTGTTGTTGTCGTGGTTTGTTTATTGTAATCGAACATTGTGTCTCACATGAATGTCCATGTGTTATAGAAAGCTTCTTGGAGAAAGCAATAAAGCGTGTAATGCAAACTGCCTTATCGGGGATAATTTCGTCGGGGAAAATTTCCGTCGAGGAAAATTTTTCGTCGGGGAAAATTTCGTCATTTTTCAAAATTTTACTAATACTTTCTTACGAATTTCACTTTTTCAAAATTTTCGTCGCGGAAAATTTTCGTCACGAAGCAAAAATTTCTTCTCTTTTCCCTGACGAAATAATCCCCGATAAGGTATATGGTGGATTGTGATGACACTGCAAAAAATATTCGTTGAAGATTGTTTGTTTCCTATTGTTTATAGCTGATCAGAATTGCGGTGAAATTTACATTTTGTCATGTCAACAAAATAAGTTCAATAAATGTCTAATTTTTTATTTGGAGTCCGTGATGGGATGAAAAGGTCTGTCATTGACGCTATTTTTGCAATTTCAATGTAACATAATGGTGTTTTAGCGCCTTATATGATAAGATTATGTATTCCTATTATAAGAAACATAGCATAATGTATTTATATTAGTTTATGGAACATTACAACAGAAAATGTTCAGTCAATATAAAATCATTTACCGTAGTGCTTCGAATAAACGTCCGAGGACTTCTACTACTAAATGTTTGACCAAAGACGGGGGAATTTAATCGATGGAAGCACTTCATTTGAAGGAATTCTTATTTACGTTTTAGCCCTTTAGGAGGCACTAATTGAAGCATTAAGGTAACACTTATTTATATGAACCATGAGAAATTCGTTTAACTGCAATGTCCTTACATTTTTTCAGCGTAACAATTATCATGAATGGTCAAAGAAATACGAAAAGGTATTCAAAAGCTTTTTATAATAATTTGTACCTGTATTTGTACCTGACGATGCCATTTTCGAATTTTCTGTTCGTCTTCCATTATTTAGTCGAGAAAGGGAAAATTGGGACAAATTTGGATAAAATTTGAAAGTAATTCAGTTTTTTTTTTGAAAATTTTTAGTTATTGCCCCCGCAGCGAGCGTAAGCGAGCGAGGAGGCATAGTAGTTTCACGAGATAGGCGAATGTCAGTTTCCGATTTTGTTCTTCATCATCTTCATCCTCCAACTTTCGTGTTGACGTTACACGGTGGAATACAATTATTAGCTGACTTTGCTTTTTTCCCGTTTCAAAGCATGGTACTGGAAGTGGGAGAGACAGAATGTATTTTCGTATCTCTTTCCTAATTTATTATTATATTATACTATGTTATTTAGGAAGATCGTATGCTAAAATTGCTTAGACATTTTTCGTGTTACTTTTGTGTTGTTTTAGTGAAGTGAAGGACAAGGATTTTGAAGCACAGCTTGAAATCCGAAATTTTGCCAACCATACATTTTATTTTTGTATATATTTTAACTCTAAATTTTTCATTCAATAATTTTGTTTAATGCACTGATTTTTGGCGGATCTTGCTTTCAAAAGATTTTAATTGGATTTCTGTGTATACAAGAAAGCCATATTACAAACTGTCGTTCTTCGAGTTTTTTTCTTCTTTAACTGTCCTATGATCAATAAAACCTTTCTATATTTTTTCTTGTTTTTTTGTAAACTTTGGCTATTTTTAGTTTTGAATCAAAGTTTGAAACAGAGATTTCTAATAGATTTTTTTTAAAAAGTTTTTTTTGTCTTTTGGCTCTTACAGAATTTCTTTAACAAATCTTATTATTTTGATTATAAAATACGTATCCATGGTTTCAGTTCACACATTTCTTTTGTTTGTAGCAAATACTTTCTGATATTACTTGTTAAGCCTTATTTACACTTTTTGAAAGGTATATTAGCATCAGTGTGACTAAGGCCCAAAAGATAACAAAAAGTAACAAAGTTTTGTGCATATTTTCATCTGTTTAAGTGTAGATCTATTTGGTTTGCATATTGCAAGTTGGTTTTGAAATGCCGAAAACTGATTTTGTGGAAATATTTAAGCATATAACTTTGCCTCATATCAGGTCCCAAATCAACCCAAACATTTTTTTTTTTCGGCCAAAAACTTGTTTTCGTTTCCGCTGTTAATGTATAGCTTGCTGTGTGTACAAATTGGAATGCTTGAGCGACCGAAGATGACCTAAAACATTTCTGCAATGTCATCTGACATACCAGCCAACCTGCGCCATGATTGAGTGGCAGGATTCAAACATTAGACTTTCGGTGTAAATCTTGTGAATTTTGTCTGGGTTAGTGAGGGTAAGGTTCGGACTTTCATATAAATACTTTTATAAGTGTTCTCACCGAAATAATGTAATGTTTGAATCCTGTTCGCTAAAACATACTCCTAAGGGGAAGTATGCGCCATGGAAGTTATCAACCACATCATGAGAGAGCCGCGATAGTTTATCAACTACTCGGATGAATGTTCATTTTTCACCTGAAATTCAGACACGGGTCGGCGGAGGTTGTTGAGGAGTTTTCGTTCTCCTGAAAAACCTTTTGTATCATGCTTCAGTGGTAAATAACACCATAAGCGATTCTACAGAGCTGACATGCGAATGCTTCGAGAAAATAAACCTATAAAAGTAAAAGATTTTCCAAAATTCGTGAAAGCTTATTGAAACTTTTCAGAATTTTTCAATATGACAGGGACCGCGGAACAAGATGGCTAAGGGGGCTATAACCCCTCTCCTCTAACAATTTTGTCGGTTTAGGGTTTTTTTACAGTTTTAGCCATTCTGGTCCAATAAAATTCGCAAAATTTTCTTGGCCCTAATCAGTCAGTCCCAAACGGTCCCTGTATGTTATATGCCTTCACTGTTCCTCCTATACCATGAAATGCAATAGTATAGTCGCTACCAGTAAATGCATGCAAGGTCGAACAATGATTTCCCCCAAGCTGTCATTGCATCTCTGTGCTATCCAATTCCAATGAACATATTCGGGGCTTATCTGGTCTTTCAAATATAACGCGTACACAGACATTGAAAATCACCGCGAAAGAGTGCATTAAAAAACGCACTTCATCACGGTGACTTTTGACGATTTTGCCCGACGCAAAAGAAACTCAGGTACCGATTACCTCTGAAACCTCAAACTTTAACTAAAAATTCTTTCAATTAGCATAAAAACTAGTATCCCGGGTAAAAACTTTTTACCGAACTTAACTTTGAAAACATTAGGTCAAATCCACCATTCCTGTGGTACGTACGCGTCGCTCGCCAACCATGTTCAGTATGCGTTGTGTCACAGAATTTAACTTGTGTAAAAGTTTTTTTTCAGGCATTAATTTGTTGTTACATTCAGAAGATTAAAAACAGAAACAAATAGCAACATGGCTCAGAATAATATATTTATACGCAGAAGAGAAGTAACTTTAATGTAAAAAAAATGGCAATATACAACACAGAACTGTTTACCCAGACATACGAAACCGAACATTACAAAATGTTAATTCAAAACAAATTGATACCTTCCAACTTTTTCTTTTGTTCCAAAGTTACTACTCGACTGCTACCATTAATGAATTTTAGAAATGATATATAGTCTGTTCTTCCCAAAACCATCAACGTCATGATTAAAACCATGAGTTTCATTTCTTTATGCTTTTTTTATTATTACCTAAAAAATTAATACTTGAATTGTAATACCAAAAACCTAATCATGCTATAAGAATATTGAAATAAACAACAACAACAACAAAAATGCAATTCAAATACGCATTCATCCTAAAAACAATAACTCAAAACAACAAAATACCGTAATAATAATTGTAGTACTGTAATACCGAAAACCTAATCATGCTATAAGAATATTGAAATAAACAACAACAAAAAATGAAATTCAACTACGCATTTATCCTTAAAACAAAAATTTATCCAGAAGATAAAAAGTCACAAATAAAATCGTAATCCCAAACTTATATATATATACCCAGGTACGTAAACGATTACCATAACACAAAATAATGCATAAACATTTCATTGCACAGTAATAACTAATGAACTTCTTAAATACATAATCCATTCACATCTACCTTATGAATAATAATTAAAAACACAAACGTAATGACAGAATTTATATATCTAAAGAGTTTATAAAAAATTGAAAACAACCACATTTTTAATCTGAGTTAAAATCTCCTCTTGCTAATTCACAACAGTTAAACAACCCTTTATTCTTATTTATCCAGCATACCAATTGTGTTATAACTAAATAGATTTATACTATTTTAACTTTAGCTGAACTTCAAACAAAATGGGATACCTTTCACTGCCAATTCACATGTTAGTAAACTAAACAGCATTGCTCATCTTCTGTAGACATTTTCAAACACTTCTAAACTCTTTACTTCTATATTCATACCTGTAAACAAATTACTAATACTTTATTTACTTTCCAGCACAAACATACATAGGTATTTATAAAACACTTTCGCTACCATTTTTTTTTAAGTGAAATACATAAAACTGCTCTCTTCGTTTGGAAAAACTGCTAAACTTTCTGAATTTTCCAGTAGATTTTGTACTTTTTGGCAGGCAGACAAAAGCATCAAGCATCGATATAAATTAGATACATTAGATACAATTAGACAGCATAACACATTCCCATGTCATGAAAAATAAAAACATCCATAGCTGTTGTAGGACCATTTTTAATGTAATAATCAGCGCGCGTGACCAAAACAAATTTCTCTCGGCTTCCTTTTCATCCAGCAGCATATACACATACTAAACAACAGAATAACTGAGACATCCACTCAAAGCTAAATCAATTAATCTTTCAAAACTAAATTAAAACCATTCCTTACTGTGTAAATAAACATCAAACTGCATTTCTCCACTGCACTTTCTTCTGTATAGCGATATTTGATAACTAAAACGTAAACACACATTTAAAAACCTGTTCTTTTATTAATCTAAAATATTAAACAATAAAAGTCTTATGATATTACTACTTTCGTATAGACCTGTCCGTTCGTTCTACACAGCCAATTTTTAAAAACTTCACTGCACTTCTTCTGTATAAAAGTTTTATAATAATACCTTTTGTTCGTTCGATCTTTCTGCAGCTAATTTTTAAAACTTCACTACACTTCTTCTGTATATCTAATATGATTTTTCATTGTAAACAAACGATAATAAAACGTTTTATAATAATAACAATACCTTCGTGCATACAAACCTGTGTTTCTTCGTCAGTTCTTTCGTCGATTTGCTGCCTAAAACAATCAAATTTAAATTGAAATATTCGTATACAAAAAGAAACACGTCTTCTTTGCGAAGTTTCTTGCTCACGAAATGATCGTTGACAAATTTCGAACGATTAACATTGCATTGCTCGTACTCCTCCAAAGATGTTTTTCGGCTGATTTCCACTGCGCAAACCAAAAATAACAAAACGGAGGAGCATATACTAATCGCGGAAAATCAAAAAAATCGTTCTCGCCTTGACGTGGTTTTACGACGAAAAGGGAAAAAATAAGAAGGTTTTGACCGTGAAAAAAAAACAAAACACTGTCTAAAATAAAAGTGGGATGCACAAAGCGAATTAGTATAATAAGACTAGTAACTGGCGTAAAATTTTTTACGGCTTTAATTTCGAAAAGAATCTGCAGAAATACGACGCGTTCCCGTGTGTGTACCCCGTGACGAAAATTTCAATTACGGAATCGCGGGACTGGAAAATGTACCCATGTTGTAGAGCTCGCAAAACTGATCAAAAAATTGTATGGGATCATTTCGCTACGACCAACCGTTGCAGAGATATCGTCGTTCAAAGATTTTGATGACGTCATAGCCGCAGTACCAAATAAAATTTAGGCCCAAATTTTCCGTCACCCCATCACCCGTAGCGCAGACCCTTAAAAACGTCAGTTATCCCTATTGGTTCTCGAGATATTTCCCCAAAAACGTCGCGTTCGATTGGGGATGCAATGCAATCATTCCCCGTGATATGCTAAAATGAAACTGACGTCACGCCACGTGCTATTATACTAATCGTGAATGTGTCTTGCGTGGTCGAACTGCCGCTATATGACCACGATTAAGAAGATTTTGACCATTAAAAAAACAAAAACAAAACACTCTCTAAGTTAAATGTGTTACACACATTGCGAATTAGTATATATAGACTAGTATCCCGGGTAAAAACTTTTTACCGAACTTAACTTCGAAAACATTAGGTCAAATCCACCATTCCCGTGTACGTACCCGGTGACGAAAAAATAAATCATAGAATCGCAACTCAAAAGTGTACCCATGCTGTAGAGCTTGAAAAACTGAGCAAAAAAATGTATGGGATCGTTTCGCTTCGACCAACCGTTGCGGAGATATCGCTGATCAAAGATTTCGATGACGTCATATCCGCAGTACCAAATAAAATTTAGGCCCAAATGTTGCGTCACCCCATCACCCGTGCCACCAACCCTAAAAAACGTCAGTTATCCCTATTGGTTCTCGAGATATTTCCCCAAAAACGTAGCGTTCGATTGGGGATGCAATGCAATGATTCCCCGTGATCATAAAAAACTGACGTCAAATGATGCCATGTGCTATTATACTAATCGTGAATGTGTCTTGCGTGGGCGAACTGCCGCTATATGACCACGATTAAGAAGATTTTGACCATTAAAAAACAAAAAAACAAACACTCTCTAAGTTAAATGTGTTGCACACAACGCGAATTAGTATATATAGACTAGTATCCCGGGTAAAAACTTTTTACCGAACTTAACTTCGAAAACATTAGGTCAAATCCACCATTCCCGTGTACGTACCCCGTGACGAAAAAATAAATCATAGAATCGCAACTCAAAAACATCCCAGGCGGCGTCGCTCGCTACCCATGTTCAGTATGCGTTGTGTCGCAGAATTTAACTCTTGCAAAAGTTTCTTTTCAGGCATTAATTTTTTAATTCATTTCTTACATTCAGAAAATTTAAAACAGAAACAAATAGCAACATGGCTCAGAATATATATTTATACGGAGAAGAGAAGAAACGTTCACAAAAAAAAGTGCAATATATAACATAGAACTGTTTACCTAGACATACAAAACCAAACATAACAAAATGTTAATTCAAAACAAATTGATACCTTCCAACTTTTTCTTTTGTTCAAAAGTTACTACTGGACTGCAACCATTAATGAATTTTTGAAATGATATATTTAGTTCTTCCCAAAACCATCAACATCATGATTAAAACCATGAGTTTCATTTCTTTGTGCTTTTTTAATTATTGCCTAAAAGAATAATATTTCAATTGTAATACCGAAAATAAAAAAAAACAAAACAAAAAACAAAAAAAAAGGAAATTCAAGTACGCATTTATCCTAAAAACAATAACTAAGAACAAAAATTTACACAGAAGATAAAAAGTCACAAATAAAATCATACAGCCAAAGTTATATACCTAGGCATAGTACGTAAACGATTACCACAACACAAAATATGCATAAACGCGATAAAATATAAACTTAAGAAAAATACAGCCAACAACGCTTATTTTTTGTAGGATAGTTTCATTGCACAGTCATTTAAATTACATAATCCATTCTTCTCTCATTTCTACTTAACAGATGAAAACATTCAAAAAACATATACAAAAAACCTAATCATGCTATGACGAAATCTAAAGAAAAACAAAACAAAGTAAAAGAAACTTTGAAAATATATTAACCTTAAAAATAATAATTAAAAACACAAACGTAATGACAGAATTAGTATAGCTGAAAAATTTTTAACATATGAAAACATTCGTGGAGCCATTTTTTATTTCCAGTTCAAAGCTCCTCCTCTGCGCTGGAAAATTCAAAACACAACAGTAAACATCCCTCTTATCCTTTATTTATCCACTAATACTAACTGTGTTTTAACTAAATAGATACTATTTTAACTTTACCTTTCAATACCAATTCACATCATCGCCCATGATAGTAAACAACAATATTGATCATGCTCTGCTGCCATTATCAAACACTTCTAAACTCTTTTACTTTCTATATTTCATACCTGTAAACAAATTAATAACACTCGATTAACTTTCCAGCATACTTTCCTATTGTAAACATACACTTTCTATTTGTTTTCTACTGCAATTTCACTACCATTTTTATACAGTGAAAGACATAAAAATGCTTTCTTCGTAACTTCATAACTGTGGAGCCATTTTGAAATAAATAAAATAAGGAACAGTTCGTTACCAAAACAAATCAGTAACTGCTCGTGTAGGACCTGCATCTTTATGATCTGATCGTTTTAACTCTGTTTTTATTCTCTTTTAACGCTGTATTTATTAAATCCGTTTGACTCATGTACTTACGTATATTACTTTATATCTTTTCCAAACAATTTTCCACCGAAAAAAAAGTAAAACCATTTTCACCAATGTAAATAAACATCATCCTTTCTTCAACTTCATCTACACTACTTCTGTACTGCTGCACTTCCATAACTATTTGATAACTATAAAAAGAAATTCGTAAAATCAGCACGACTTTCTTCCACTCGTTCTTCGTTTGGTTTTCATCTGAAAAAACCTATATATAAAAAAAAACAAACATCTGTTCAAAAACTCACGTGTGCTACCTGCTAACTAATCACTTACACACATGCTGCTGCCTGTTCTTTTATTAATCGTTCGATCTTTCTGCAGCTTATCTTTTAAAAACTTCACTGCACTTCTTCTGTATATCTAAATATGATTTTTCATTGTAAACAAATAACTAACTCACTTGCTACCCGTGTTGTTTTATTAATAAGAGTAAAAGTTTAGCAAAACGTTTTGTAATAATAACAATACCTTCGTGTTTCTTCGTCAGTTCTTTCGTCGATTTGCTGCCTAAAACAATCAAATTTAAATTAAAATATTCGTATACAAAAAGAAACACGTCTTCTTCGCGAAGTTTCTTGCTCACGAAATGATCGTTGACAAATTTCGAACGAAAAAGATTGCATTGCTCGCACTCCTCCAAAGACGTTTTTCGGCTGATTTCCACTGCGCAAGCCAAAAATAACAAAACGGAGGAGCATATACTAATCGCGAAAAATCAAAAAAATCGTTCTCGCCTTGACGTGGTTTTACGACGAAAAGGGAAAAAATAAGAAGGTTTTGACCGTGAAAAAAAAACAAATATATCACTCTCTAAAATAAAAGTGGTATGCACAACGCGAATTAGTATATATAGACTAGTATCCCGGGTAAAAACTTTTTACCGAACTTAACTTCGAAAAGGATGGGTCAAAATCGCCTTTCCCGTGAGCGATCCCCGTGATGAAAATTTCAATTTAGGAATCGCAACTCAAAAGTGTACCCATGTTGTGGAGCTTGAAAAACTGAGCAAAAAAATGTATGGGATTGTTTCGCTACGACCAACCGTTGCAGAGATATCATCGGTCAAAGATTTGATGACGTCATATCCGCAGTACCAAATAAAATTTAGGCCGAAATGTTGCGTCACTCCATTACCCGTGTCACCGACCCTAAAAAACGTCAGTTATCCCTATTGGTTCTCGAGATATTTCCCCAAAAACGTCCCGTTCGATAGGGGATGCAATGCAATGATTTCCCGTGATCATAAAACATTTGACGTCAAATGATGCCACGTGCTTTTGGAATGATCGTGAAAAAAGTGTCTCTCGCATCTACGTGGTTTTACGCGGACATAAGAGGACGATGACCGTAAATTAAAACTAAATATGTCACTCTCTAAAATAAAAACCGGATGCACAATCGCGAATTAGTATAATAAGACTAGTATCTCGCGTAAAAGTTTTTTACGGCTATAATTTCGAAAAGGATGTGTCGAAAATAGATGACCAAAAATTAAATCACAAAATCGCGACTGGAAAGTGTTCCCATGTTGTAGAGCTCGAAAAACTGATCAAAAAAGTGTATGGGATCGTTTCGCTACGACCAACCGTTACAGAGATATCGTTGATCAAAATTTTAATGACGTCATATCCGCAGTACCAAATAAAATTTAGGCCCAAATGTTGCGTCACCCCGTCACCCGTGTCACCGACCCTAAAAAACGTCAGTTATCCATATTGGTTCTCGAGATATTTCCCCAAAAACGTCGCGTTCGATTGGGGATGCAATGCAATGGTTCCCCCGTGATAAGATAAAAATAACTGACGTCACGCTGCGTGCTATTATACTAATCGTCAATTATCAATGGTCTAACGAAAAAATGACCACGATTAAGAAGATTTTGACCATTAAAAAACAAAAAAACAAACACTCTCTAAATTAAAAGTGGGATGCACACACGCGAATTAGTATAAGTAGACTAGTATCTCGCGTAAAAGTTTTTTACGGCTATAATTTCGAAAAGGATGTGTCGAAAATAGATGACCAAAAATTAAATCACAAAATCGCGACTGGAAAGTGTTCCCATGTTGTAGAGCTCGAAAAACTGATCAAAAAAGTGTATGGGATCGTTTCGCTACGACCAACCGTTACAGAGATATCGTTGATCAAAATTTTAATGACGTCATATCCGCAGTACCAAATAAAATTTAGGCCCAAATGTTGCGTCACCCCGTCACCCGTGTCACCGACCCTAAAAAACGTCAGTTATCCATATTGGTTCTCGAGATATTTCCCCAAAAACGTCGCGTTCGATTGGGGATGCAATGCAATGGTTCCCCCGTGATAAGATAAAAATAACTGACGTCACGCTGCGTGCTATTATACTAATCGTCAATTATCAATGGTCTAACGAAAAAATGACCACGATTAAGAAGATTTTGACCATTAAAAAACAAAAAAACAAACACTCTCTAAATTAAAAGTGGGATGCACACACGCGAATTAGTATAAGTAGATAGCCGCCCAGGCGGCGTCGCTCGCCACCCATGTTCAGTATGCGTCCAGTTCACGAAAAATAAAAGTAGTAAAATAAAAGTAGTATAATAAGATTGTTTTCTGGAAAGAACCAAACATCAACATAATAACTTTATACTTAGGTATACAAATTAGCTTTTATAACTGCACTTTATTCCTAAATATACGAAAATACAATGATGAAGAAATTGATACCTTCCAGTGATGATTCTTTCCACTAATGCAATATCAGAATAACAAATTCTTTCAATGAATATAATGATCTTCACCAACAAAACCAACATCATGATTTAAACCATGACATTCCACTGCAACCATCTTAATATAATATTAACCTAAAATAATATATTAAAAGACCATGATAATAAGGTTTTGGCAGTGTCTGAGGTAAAAAGAGTGATACAATAATACAAAAGGTTCAGGTTTCGTAGAACAGCAACACAAATTCTCATGAATAATTCAGATTTAATAACCATAACATAAATAATATCTTAGTATCACACATCCCTCCAAAACATTTTCAAAAACCCTGTTCAAAAAGACCTGCATACAGTGTAAAAGGTTTTTACAGGTGCTAATAAAGAATGCGTGTCTGTTGTAGTCAGCAAAGGCATATATTTTATAAATTATTACTTATTGTAATACAAAAGTACACTAAAATATGTTCATCAGAAAGGTGTATTAAATAACGTTTTGATTAAGCATTTCATATATCAGCCATTTCATATATCATCGAACTGCAAAATAAGTTGGTGAGGTAACGATAACGATATTATTTCGAACTTCGCATAGACGAAAATCACTAATCACTAAATATCATGAGCAATGGATACGGACGTTGTTTGCAATCATTTGTTGCTGCCAATCTGTAAATGTAATCAAAAAATAAGTTGTGAGGAGCAACAAAATTAGCTTGAATGGTGAGATTGAATCTGACTCACCATTGTTTCCCTTCACATCTAAACTAACTGTAAACATCTGAATATCTTGATAATGTCTAAACCTATAATCATCTACTGCATACAGAGAACAAATAATCATGTTAAAGCAGCCTTACAAACTGATTAGTGGAAACTATTCTATTTCTATGAAAATGCACTCCTTCGCAGATATTTTTTAATAAATTTGTTGACTGGGATAGAACTGAAAATACATATTTTCAAAATTGGAAAATTGGAAACTAAGCTGACAAAACCAAGCAATGAGATGGCACTCCATTAATCAGATCTGTAACCCAGTGTGCAAAATCGTCAAAAAAATCACTGTGACGGAGAGCATTCTTAGTGAAATTGTGTGTAGATTTCTATAGAAATGCACTCTTTTGCAGATACTTTTTAATAAACGTGCTATAAATATTTTCAAAATTGTAAAATTTCTGTTCGACACTAATTCAAAAATAATTGATAGAGTGACAGAAAAACTTAAACTCAAATGTTAGGTTAGTAAATTGACAGTGTGGAAGCTACAATGTTAGGATACTGTGTGAGGTAAGCAAAAGAAATTGGAGAAAATAACTTTATTCTAATAAGATAACTAAATAATATTAATAAGAACAACGAAATGCCATTAAAATCAATAGATGCGACTTAATGCTAAAGATTTCTGAAAATACTTTTATCTGAAAAGAAAATGGACCTATGCATTTTGTAACTGAATTGTTAACTGACTTGAAACTGGATCACTGAAATATGCTGATACTATCTTATTATACTATCTTATTATACTAATATATAAACATTAAAAACATTAAATAAACATTATGAAACTACCATACAATTGCTTGTGTCATAGTGTTATTGCGTATTGAAAACATATTGTTATTGAAAAATAGAGAAACTTTTCAGAAGAACTTATCTCAATGTATGGTAGTTTCATACCACCATCAGTTTTCAATTCATTTAAAATGAGTTTATTTATGTTGACATGAAGACCTTAGGCGTGCAAAGTTAAATTTACAGGCGCCCTTATGAAAATGTGGGTCAGATATTCATTCACCTAAGGCTCAACCAAATGATTACCACAAAGAAATGTGTACTCACTTAAATGAATTGAAAACTGATGGGGCAAAATTATTATAAATAGTGTAGTGCCTGTTTTCAGACACTACACTGTGATTATTTTCGGGCGGACAGATGACTGGCTGCTTTGCTTTTTTTATGTTTTTTTTCCATTTAAAACCGGGATGGTCCCGACCCCCAAGTCTCCTCCATACACGGAATGCCGCCTGAGACCGGGGGCCGGGATGACTCCGTCGGTACCTTAAGAAGTCTTGGTACGAATCTACAATATATTGTTGAAATAATTTTTATTAGTAAAGAAGCAAAAGGTTGATATTCAAATGGATAAATTCATATTGATAGAAACTTACATTCTTTTGTAGTAGCCAATAGACCATCTAAAATGCAAAATTTAATAACGACACAATAAATTTTTGACCTATATTACGTTAACCTTGTAATTGTAAGATATATTACCATTGGTTTTGGCTGCAGATGCTGATGATGATGCAGCTAAATGAAAATGAAATAAGGCGATTGTGAAAGTTAAAACAGGTGGTACTAACAATGAATTGAAAAACTAATGTGTAAACTCTTACTATCAGCCGTTGGTAAAGCTTCATCTAAATAAGAAATGGTTTAAAAAGTAACTGTTACACAAAAACTTCATACACTGATACCTTACTGGGTTCAGTAGATCACAATAACTGGATAGAATCTCCAAAGCTATTAAAATAATAATCCTTACTCTTATCAAGATTCTGACTGGTTCCTGTATCAAATAGAGTAAAAGAAGATGTTATAATGACAGCATACAAAATAGTGACAAATTAGTGTTCATAAAAGAGAAGTAGTAGATTTTGATAAAAAAATGTTTGGTATAATATAGGAGATCATTTCAATTGAAATCCTTACCCTTACAGGCATTCTCTACATTACCAGTATCTAATGAAGGAAAGAATGATGTTATAATGGCAGCATACAGACAGCGCAAATAGTATATATAAGGATATTGTAAAAGTTATAACATATGGAAAAGAGACATTAATGTGTATTGACTCTTACTATTAGCTGTTGAAGAAGCATCTAAATAAAAAATAAGGTTTAAAAAAGTAGGTGTCATAAACTTCATAAACTTAAAAAAAAAAAGAGAGAAAACCAAAGTAGTTTAATCAACAATCCTTACTCCTTTCTGCATTTTCTATGTCATCAGTATCTATTGAAGAAAAGGATGATGTTATAATGGTAGCATACAGAAAAGCTTAAGACATCATAAGAGTATGAGAATGAATGCTCTGTAAAAATCTTTATCTCAAACAAACAATTTTACCTCCTTCTAACAATCTATCTTCTGTTCCTGAAATGAAATCAATAGGCTTTAAGTAATTTAATTACTTTAATAGAAAGTTAAAAAAGTCAATATTTTACCCTGGGACAATTCCATGGGCCCTTCAAAATCATCTGCCATGGTTCCGGATCTATATTTATATTTATATCACTAAATGAAGAAAAAATAAAAGTTACAATCATGGAGATATAACATGGAACATGCCCTGACTTTTGGTTCATGAATTGTTCACAAAGTTTGCTTCAGGAACAATTCATGGTAACGGAGTACACGGCGAGAACGTAAGTCAATGGGACTTGTACTCCACCTAAAAAAACAACAAAACATACAGACTGTTCATTAGGTACAAAGTTGCCAAACAACAACAATTTCAACAGTGGCCACACCAAATGTTTATGATACACTTATAATAAGCCACAACATCAAACAGTGCCGCTATATGACCATGATTAAGAAGATTTTGACCATTAAAAAAGCAAAAACAAAACACTGTCTAAAATAAAAGTGGGATGCACGATTGCGGATTAGTATAATAAGATAGCCGCCCAGGCGGCGTCGCTCGCCACCCATGTTCAGTATGCGTCCAGTTCACGAAAAATAAAAGTAGTAAAATAAAAGTAGTATAATAAGATTGTTTTCTGGAAAGAACCAAACATCAACATAATAACTTTATACTTAGGTATACAAATTAGCTTTTATAACTGCACTTTATTCCTAAATATACGAAAATACAATGATGAAGAAATTGATACCTTCCAGTGATGATTCTTTCCACTAATGCAATATCAGAATAACAAATTCTTTCAATGAATATAATGATCTTCACCAACAAAACCAACATCATGATTTAAACCATGACATTCCACTGCAACCATCTTAATATAATATTAACCTAAAATAATATATTAAAAGACCATGATAATAAGGTTTTGGCAGTGTCTGAGGTAAAAAGAGTGATACAATAATACAAAAGGTTCAGGTTTCGTAGAACAGCAACACAAATTCTCATGAATAATTCAGATTTAATAACCATAACATAAATAATATCTTAGTATCACACATCCCTCCAAAACATTTTCAAAAACCCTGTTCAAAAAGACCTGCATACAGTGTAAAAGGTTTTTACAGGTGCTAATAAAGAATGCGTGTCTGTTGTAGTCAGCAAAGGCATATATTTTATAAATTATTACTTATTGTAATACAAAAGTACACTAAAATATGTTCATCAGAAAGGTGTATTAAATAACGTTTTGATTAAGCATTTCATATATCAGCCATTTCATATATCATCGAACTGCAAAATAAGTTGGTGAGGTAACGATAACGATATTATTTCGAACTTCGCATAGACGAAAATCACTAATCACTAAATATCATGAGCAATGGATACGGACGTTGTTTGCAATCATTTGTTGCTGCCAATCTGTAAATGTAATCAAAAAATAAGTTGTGAGGAGCAACAAAATTAGCTTGAATGGTGAGATTGAATCTGACTCACCATTGTTTCCCTTCACATCTAAACTAACTGTAAACATCTGAATATCTTGATAATGTCTAAACCTATAATCATCTACTGCATACAGAGAACAAATAATCATGTTAAAGCAGCCTTACAAACTGATTAGTGGAAACTATTCTATTTCTATGAAAATGCACTCCTTCGCAGATATTTTTTAATAAATTTGTTGACTGGGATAGAACTGAAAATACATATTTTCAAAATTGGAAAATTGGAAACTAAGCTGACAAAACCAAGCAATGAGATGGCACTCCATTAATCAGATCTGTAACCCAGTGTGCAAAATCGTCAAAAAAATCACTGTGACGGAGAGCATTCTTAGTGAAATTGTGTGTAGATTTCTATAGAAATGCACTCTTTTGCAGATACTTTTTAATAAACGTGCTATAAATATTTTCAAAATTGTAAAATTTCTGTTCGACACTAATTCAAAAATAATTGATAGAGTGACAGAAAAACTTAAACTCAAATGTTAGGTTAGTAAATTGACAGTGTGGAAGCTACAATGTTAGGATACTGTGTGAGGTAAGCAAAAGAAATTGGAGAAAATAACTTTATTCTAATAAGATAACTAAATAATATTAATAAGAACAACGAAATGCCATTAAAATCAATAGATGCGACTTAATGCTAAAGATTTCTGAAAATACTTTTATCTGAAAAGAAAATGGACCTATGCATTTTGTAACTGAATTGTTAACTGACTTGAAACTGGATCACTGAAATATGCTGATACTATCTTATTATACTATCTTATTATACTAATATATAAACATTAAAAACATTAAATAAACATTATGAAACTACCATACAATTGCTTGTGTCATAGTGTTATTGCGTATTGAAAACATATTGTTATTGAAAAATAGAGAAACTTTTCAGAAGAACTTATCTCAATGTATGGTAGTTTCATACCACCATCAGTTTTCAATTCATTTAAAATGAGTTTATTTATGTTGACATGAAGACCTTAGGCGTGCAAAGTTAAATTTACAGGCGCCCTTATGAAAATGTGGGTCAGATATTCATTCACCTAAGGCTCAACCAAATGATTACCACAAAGAAATGTGTACTCACTTAAATGAATTGAAAACTGATGGGGCAAAATTATTATAAATAGTGTAGTGCCTGTTTTCAGACACTACACTGTGATTATTTTCGGGCGGACAGATGACTGGCTGCTTTGCTTTTTTTATGTTTTTTTTCCATTTAAAACCGGGATGGTCCCGACCCCCAAGTCTCCTCCATACACGGAATGCCGCCTGAGACCGGGGGCCGGGATGACTCCGTCGGTACCTTAAGAAGTCTTGGTACGAATCTACAATATATTGTTGAAATAATTTTTATTAGTAAAGAAGCAAAAGGTTGATATTCAAATGGATAAATTCATATTGATAGAAACTTACATTCTTTTGTAGTAGCCAATAGACCATCTAAAATGCAAAATTTAATAACGACACAATAAATTTTTGACCTATATTACGTTAACCTTGTAATTGTAAGATATATTACCATTGGTTTTGGCTGCAGATGCTGATGATGATGCAGCTAAATGAAAATGAAATAAGGCGATTGTGAAAGTTAAAACAGGTGGTACTAACAATGAATTGAAAAACTAATGTGTAAACTCTTACTATCAGCCGTTGGTAAAGCTTCATCTAAATAAGAAATGGTTTAAAAAGTAACTGTTACACAAAAACTTCATACACTGATACCTTACTGGGTTCAGTAGATCACAATAACTGGATAGAATCTCCAAAGCTATTAAAATAATAATCCTTACTCTTATCAAGATTCTGACTGGTTCCTGTATCAAATAGAGTAAAAGAAGATGTTATAATGACAGCATACAAAATAGTGACAAATTAGTGTTCATAAAAGAGAAGTAGTAGATTTTGATAAAAAAATGTTTGGTATAATATAGGAGATCATTTCAATTGAAATCCTTACCCTTACAGGCATTCTCTACATTACCAGTATCTAATGAAGGAAAGAATGATGTTATAATGGCAGCATACAGACAGCGCAAATAGTATATATAAGGATATTGTAAAAGTTATAACATATGGAAAAGAGACATTAATGTGTATTGACTCTTACTATTAGCTGTTGAAGAAGCATCTAAATAAAAAATAAGGTTTAAAAAAGTAGGTGTCATAAACTTCATAAACTTAAAAAAAAAAAGAGAGAAAACCAAAGTAGTTTAATCAACAATCCTTACTCCTTTCTGCATTTTCTATGTCATCAGTATCTATTGAAGAAAAGGATGATGTTATAATGGTAGCATACAGAAAAGCTTAAGACATCATAAGAGTATGAGAATGAATGCTCTGTAAAAATCTTTATCTCAAACAAACAATTTTACCTCCTTCTAACAATCTATCTTCTGTTCCTGAAATGAAATCAATAGGCTTTAAGTAATTTAATTACTTTAATAGAAAGTTAAAAAAGTCAATATTTTACCCTGGGACAATTCCATGGGCCCTTCAAAATCATCTGCCATGGTTCCGGATCTATATTTATATTTATATCACTAAATGAAGAAAAAATAAAAGTTACAATCATGGAGATATAACATGGAACATGCCCTGACTTTTGGTTCATGAATTGTTCACAAAGTTTGCTTCAGGAACAATTCATGGTAACGGAGTACACGGCGAGAACGTAAGTCAATGGGACTTGTACTCCACCTAAAAAAACAACAAAACATACAGACTGTTCATTAGGTACAAAGTTGCCAAACAACAACAATTTCAACAGTGGCCACACCAAATGTTTATGATACACTTATAATAAGCCACAACATCAAACAGTGCCGCTATATGACCATGATTAAGAAGATTTTGACCATTAAAAAAGCAAAAACAAAACACTGTCTAAAATAAAAGTGGGATGCACGATTGCGGATTAGTATAATAAGATAGCCGCCCAGGCGGCGTCGCTCGCCACCCATGTTCAGTATGCGTCCAGTTCACGAAAAATAAAAGTAGTAAAATAAAAGTAGTATAATAAGATTGTTTTCTGGAAAGAACCAAACATCAACATAATAACTTTATACTTAGGTATACAAATTAGCTTTTATAACTGCACTTTATTCCTAAATATACGAAAATACAATGATGAAGAAATTGATACCTTCCAGTGATGATTCTTTCCACTAATGCAATATCAGAATAACAAATTCTTTCAATGAATATAATGATCTTCACCAACAAAACCAACATCATGATTTAAACCATGACATTCCACTGCAACCATCTTAATATAATATTAACCTAAAATAATATATTAAAAGACCATGATAATAAGGTTTTGGCAGTGTCTGAGGTAAAAAGAGTGATACAATAATACAAAAGGTTCAGGTTTCGTAGAACAGCAACACAAATTCTCATGAATAATTCAGATTTAATAACCATAACATAAATAATATCTTAGTATCACACATCCCTCCAAAACATTTTCAAAAACCCTGTTCAAAAAGACCTGCATACAGTGTAAAAGGTTTTTACAGGTGCTAATAAAGAATGCGTGTCTGTTGTAGTCAGCAAAGGCATATATTTTATAAATTATTACTTATTGTAATACAAAAGTACACTAAAATATGTTCATCAGAAAGGTGTATTAAATAACGTTTTGATTAAGCATTTCATATATCAGCCATTTCATATATCATCGAACTGCAAAATAAGTTGGTGAGGTAACGATAACGATATTATTTCGAACTTCGCATAGACGAAAATCACTAATCACTAAATATCATGAGCAATGGATACGGACGTTGTTTGCAATCATTTGTTGCTGCCAATCTGTAAATGTAATCAAAAAATAAGTTGTGAGGAGCAACAAAATTAGCTTGAATGGTGAGATTGAATCTGACTCACCATTGTTTCCCTTCACATCTAAACTAACTGTAAACATCTGAATATCTTGATAATGTCTAAACCTATAATCATCTACTGCATACAGAGAACAAATAATCATGTTAAAGCAGCCTTACAAACTGATTAGTGGAAACTATTCTATTTCTATGAAAATGCACTCCTTCGCAGATATTTTTTAATAAATTTGTTGACTGGGATAGAACTGAAAATACATATTTTCAAAATTGGAAAATTGGAAACTAAGCTGACAAAACCAAGCAATGAGATGGCACTCCATTAATCAGATCTGTAACCCAGTGTGCAAAATCGTCAAAAAAATCACTGTGACGGAGAGCATTCTTAGTGAAATTGTGTGTAGATTTCTATAGAAATGCACTCTTTTGCAGATACTTTTTAATAAACGTGCTATAAATATTTTCAAAATTGTAAAATTTCTGTTCGACACTAATTCAAAAATAATTGATAGAGTGACAGAAAAACTTAAACTCAAATGTTAGGTTAGTAAATTGACAGTGTGGAAGCTACAATGTTAGGATACTGTGTGAGGTAAGCAAAAGAAATTGGAGAAAATAACTTTATTCTAATAAGATAACTAAATAATATTAATAAGAACAACGAAATGCCATTAAAATCAATAGATGCGACTTAATGCTAAAGATTTCTGAAAATACTTTTATCTGAAAAGAAAATGGACCTATGCATTTTGTAACTGAATTGTTAACTGACTTGAAACTGGATCACTGAAATATGCTGATACTATCTTATTATACTATCTTATTATACTAATATATAAACATTAAAAACATTAAATAAACATTATGAAACTACCATACAATTGCTTGTGTCATAGTGTTATTGCGTATTGAAAACATATTGTTATTGAAAAATAGAGAAACTTTTCAGAAGAACTTATCTCAATGTATGGTAGTTTCATACCACCATCAGTTTTCAATTCATTTAAAATGAGTTTATTTATGTTGACATGAAGACCTTAGGCGTGCAAAGTTAAATTTACAGGCGCCCTTATGAAAATGTGGGTCAGATATTCATTCACCTAAGGCTCAACCAAATGATTACCACAAAGAAATGTGTACTCACTTAAATGAATTGAAAACTGATGGGGCAAAATTATTATAAATAGTGTAGTGCCTGTTTTCAGACACTACACTGTGATTATTTTCGGGCGGACAGATGACTGGCTGCTTTGCTTTTTTTATGTTTTTTTTCCATTTAAAACCGGGATGGTCCCGACCCCCAAGTCTCCTCCATACACGGAATGCCGCCTGAGACCGGGGGCCGGGATGACTCCGTCGGTACCTTAAGAAGTCTTGGTACGAATCTACAATATATTGTTGAAATAATTTTTATTAGTAAAGAAGCAAAAGGTTGATATTCAAATGGATAAATTCATATTGATAGAAACTTACATTCTTTTGTAGTAGCCAATAGACCATCTAAAATGCAAAATTTAATAACGACACAATAAATTTTTGACCTATATTACGTTAACCTTGTAATTGTAAGATATATTACCATTGGTTTTGGCTGCAGATGCTGATGATGATGCAGCTAAATGAAAATGAAATAAGGCGATTGTGAAAGTTAAAACAGGTGGTACTAACAATGAATTGAAAAACTAATGTGTAAACTCTTACTATCAGCCGTTGGTAAAGCTTCATCTAAATAAGAAATGGTTTAAAAAGTAACTGTTACACAAAAACTTCATACACTGATACCTTACTGGGTTCAGTAGATCACAATAACTGGATAGAATCTCCAAAGCTATTAAAATAATAATCCTTACTCTTATCAAGATTCTGACTGGTTCCTGTATCAAATAGAGTAAAAGAAGATGTTATAATGACAGCATACAAAATAGTGACAAATTAGTGTTCATAAAAGAGAAGTAGTAGATTTTGATAAAAAAATGTTTGGTATAATATAGGAGATCATTTCAATTGAAATCCTTACCCTTACAGGCATTCTCTACATTACCAGTATCTAATGAAGGAAAGAATGATGTTATAATGGCAGCATACAGACAGCGCAAATAGTATATATAAGGATATTGTAAAAGTTATAACATATGGAAAAGAGACATTAATGTGTATTGACTCTTACTATTAGCTGTTGAAGAAGCATCTAAATAAAAAATAAGGTTTAAAAAAGTAGGTGTCATAAACTTCATAAACTTAAAAAAAAAAAGAGAGAAAACCAAAGTAGTTTAATCAACAATCCTTACTCCTTTCTGCATTTTCTATGTCATCAGTATCTATTGAAGAAAAGGATGATGTTATAATGGTAGCATACAGAAAAGCTTAAGACATCATAAGAGTATGAGAATGAATGCTCTGTAAAAATCTTTATCTCAAACAAACAATTTTACCTCCTTCTAACAATCTATCTTCTGTTCCTGAAATGAAATCAATAGGCTTTAAGTAATTTAATTACTTTAATAGAAAGTTAAAAAAGTCAATATTTTACCCTGGGACAATTCCATGGGCCCTTCAAAATCATCTGCCATGGTTCCGGATCTATATTTATATTTATATCACTAAATGAAGAAAAAATAAAAGTTACAATCATGGAGATATAACATGGAACATGCCCTGACTTTTGGTTCATGAATTGTTCACAAAGTTTGCTTCAGGAACAATTCATGGTAACGGAGTACACGGCGAGAACGTAAGTCAATGGGACTTGTACTCCACCTAAAAAAACAACAAAACATACAGACTGTTCATTAGGTACAAAGTTGCCAAACAACAACAATTTCAACAGTGGCCACACCAAATGTTTATGATACACTTATAATAAGCCACAACATCAAACAGTGGCTGACGTACAGAAAAAGCCACAACAACTTTCAACAGCAGCCACTCTGTAGGTATTTAAACTACACTTATAATAAGCCACAACATCAAACAGTGGCTGACGTACAGAAGAAGCCACAAAAACATCAACTGTGGCCTCTACTGTAGGTATTTAAACTACACTTATATAAGCCACAACATCAAACAGTGGCTGACGTACAGAAGAAGCCACAAAAACATCAACTGTAGCCTCTACTGTAGGTATTTATGGTATTTTGTTATATAACCGAATAGGCCACGACAATCACAACATTCACAGCAACACCTGTGGAAAGACAACATTTTGAGTATACATCTTTCCATTAATATAACCTTGCTTACCCGTACCGGCAACTTTGATTTTAACATTACCAAATGCTTTTGCCCTTGAACAGGCAACATACAACTGTCCATGTGAAAAACACGGTTTCTGCAAAAACAAACCAATTTTATCAAACGTTTGACCTTGGCTTTTGTTAATAGTAAAAGAGTACGCCAACCGAATAGGAAGTTGTCTGCGCTTCAATACAAAAGGCATACCTGTGTCGGATGGTGACAATTGTACTCTAGGTATAAAAATCAGCTCCCCAACTGCTGACCCTGTCAAAACTTCAGCCTTAATAAAGTTATGCGACAATTCACGAACAATCAAGCGGGTGCCATTACATAGACCCTTCCTGATGTTCAGATTCCTCAAAAGCATAATAATAGCCCCAGCTTTAAGTTTCAAACAATGAGGAGGCATACCGGATGGTGTAATACTATTCAGAAAATCAACCGGATAGTTTTGCTGCTCTTCTTCATCGTCACACGCCACTTCATCAGCACTGTAATAACAAACTGCATCTCCAGGCAGTCTGTCCAACACCTCATTATTAATGATCAACGATTGCTCATTTGTCGGTGTCAGAATGGCTGTGGTGGCATATTCGTGAGGCTCCAGTCCGTCGTACATAACAGATATAATCGAAGTATCTTTAGGAACAACACAACAATCAGGAATTTCGATGGAACCTTTAGCAGGTTCGTTTTGTTTGGTTGGAAGTTCACCGTTACCAAGTTGCAACAGCCAAGTACAGAATTCTTGCTCTTCCGGTCTGGCTCTCATATTTTCAGTGAGAGAGTATTTCGACACTGATGCCCATAACACAGAACTGGTCAAGCAAACTTCAATAACATCGGTTGGCTTTGCCTTTTTCACAACCGGCAAACACTGACGAAAATCTCCACCCCATAAAAGAACCTTGCCACCAAAAAGTGCATCACTGCCACAAATATCCTTGAGTAATCTGTCCACAGCATGGAAAACATGGGTAGAAACCATAGTCGCTTCATCGATCAGAAACAGGTCGACACTTCGAAGGTATTCCGCATGTTTCGATGCTGGTGTGATATTACATACACTGTTTTCTAAAACAGGAACAGGCAAACGAAATAATGAATGCAATGTACAACCACCAGACAGTAAGGTGGCTGCAATACCTGTATATGCAGCAGTAGCAACTTTCCAACCTCTGGCTCTGCATGCTGCAATAACATAATTGTATGTAAAAGTCTTACCTGTGCCTGCCGGTCCGTCCAAATAAAACAATGTTTCAACTTGTGCTAAACCATCACGCACATTCGAAACTGCAGACAAAATGGCGTCTGCCACAACTAACTGCTGTTCGTTAAGCAAAGGCCTTACCTGTTCAGCCCTGTCGATGTAAATATTTACATCAACTTCTTCCTGAGCAACCTGTTGAACCAATTCAGGAAGATTAAACTGTGTTAAAGTCATTCCAAATTGTCTCAGGACATTATCAATATAACCCAAAACCCTTTGCTCAGCTTGAGCAACAGCCAATGTTCGCATGTAGTCTTCACACAGATTCCCCTTGAATGTATTCCACAATTCAAGAGGATTAGAGGGCTCGCAGTGAGTCAAAATAGTAACAAACAGTTGTCTAAGCTGTTGGGGCATTTGAAACGTTGAAGCCTCTTCCAATGTATTGTGCCATTCTGCATCATCTTGCAAAAGACGTCTGGCAATACATGCTTCTCGGAATGTGTCGTAAACAACTCCATTGAAAGTACGCAAATCCTCGAAAGACGTAGCACCTGCAACATGCAACAACAAAACTCGTAGAAAAAAACGTTCTCCTTCTGACGGTCGAGCATTGTATAACCGAGCAACTATTGGTTTTAATGTCTTTTTTCGTTTTTTCCATTTTTTCTCCTTATCATGAAAAACATAATGATACGGAATATCTGAGTAAAGATACCGCCGTGCATCAGGATCGTCTACGTTCAGATTAAACCATGCTGTCAAGTGACTATCCTTTAATGCCCCTTCAGCAGCTGCCTCCTCTTCACCAGCTCTAAAATAAACTTGATGGCGATCAGGTAAATGAACAGCTAATCGCTTAATAGTATGCGATTTTTCATGCATAGAGAACTCAAATATTCTCCATAATGCTTCAGGCGCACTGACATATCGAGCATCCAGAAATGTTTTTATTTCGTCATGTTCCAAACGTTCATTAATCTCCACATTAGCACGATCATGTCCCTTGTAAACATATTTAAAGAGATATTTCACGCTCCTGATCGTGGTACATGCTTCCAAATTTATGTGAGCATTATACTTCTTGGACAACCACGGACAGTATGGAACTACCCATTGATTATCTAAGTCCACATTTCTTACCCTCACAGTACGGCCATTGTTACGTCTGCGATAGAGTGGATACCCATTTGCATTCATTTGGGTCGTTTCACAAAATCGCTTTGGAAAATCCTTGGTGCAGTTGCCATCATCTCCCATACAAACTGCATTAGGGTTAGCATTCCCACAGGGACCATGAATCATACATGACTTGATGATATTATGAAGTTCTGGTTCCTGTTCAGGATCTGGTATTTCAGCAGAGATTAAGCTGTCAATGTCGTCAGCATTACGCAGTTTGTCTTCTTGTGCTAAATGGATAAGAATATGAGCATGAGGTAAAGAACGTTTCTGAAATTCAATAACATACAAATGAGAAATGGCTTTTCCCAAAACTCCATTTTTATTTATATCCTCCAAAAGCGCTTTTAATTTCAAATTGAAAACACGTGTAATCAAGTCCGGACGATAATGTGCAGGCTCATTATCTAAGTTTTCCGTGATCTCCTTCCATTTCGGATTGCACGTAAATGTGCAAAACAAATCCGGCTTGCCCATTTTAGTTACCATAGCCATAGCATCTTGATAATTCTGTTGCATGGCCCTAGGACCACCCTGAAAAGAAGACGGAAGAATCACCGGTCTGCCTGCATGAAGGCCACGATTTTCTGCAACATTCTCAAGATAATCAATGAGCCCTTGATATTGCTCAACACGGAAATTGCGCTGGTTTTGACGAACATAATTAAGACGGTCAGATTCAACTTTGCAGTAACAATCTACAGCATATTGTTGAAGTAATCTTTTACCTTTTAATATGGGGCTAAAAGCATCTCTAAATGCAAACCTATAAGTATAATATTGCAGCATAGTTGTACGACGTTGCTGGCCTGCTGCATATTCTGCTACATGAGGGATGTCGGAACTCCAACCCAACTCTCCTCTTGGAAAAAATACAGGATACACCATCGGATCGAGATTAGGCGAATGCACAGGCAAATCCTGCAATGGTCTATCTCGAGGGTAAACAACGATGTCTCGAGCCAATGGTGGTGCACCATCTTCACCAACAAAAACAGCAGCTACTTCATCATGGTGAGGTAGATTGTATCGACGCCGGTCACCACCACTTCTCAAATGCATTCTGACCTGGAAAACAATAGCAAAGATCTGTAAATATCACTTCAAAGATTTTTAATTATTAATTTTCATCATATTTTCCATTTACCTCAGATGGGCGACGATTTTGTTCATTTGCAAGTTGAAATTCCTCCGCTTCTACCTCACCCATGTGTTTGTAAGCAGCTGCATATGGACTCTCCCTTAAAATGATGTCTTGCAAAGTTTGCATGACTTCGGGAGAACAACCTTGATTTTCTGGTCTTGCCATTCTCTCATTGAATGCATCCATACCATCATAGATATATAATTGACCAAAGGATGGAGGAATACCCGGTGGTGGGTGTAAATTACCTGTTCGATGACATACCTGGCCATTAATACGAAAAACTGGCGGACCACGACCTGGCGGTACAGCCAATTTCGCACCCATCGAAGCAAAAGCAACCGAACTATTGAACTTTCGAATGTTTTCTTGAAAGTTCTTTGCTTGATTAGAATCACCTACTAAAAGTTCTTTAAGATCATTAGGATAATAAATGTTATCTAAATGAACTTTACCATTGTGACAGCACTTAAAATTGGTCTCGTCACCAAACATCTTAGCACCACAAAACTGACAGACCTTGTCCATGGCACCAAGGTAATGTAGCTCAGGCATTTGGTCTTCTCGAGCAGCACGATTTGCATTTCGTCGAACAGCCCGCCTAGCCCTCATACGTTGTGCATTCTCATTTCGCCTGACTAATCCTTCAACCGGCTCTTCATCTTGACGGTATTCAACACGCCTTTGAGCATCATTGATTCTAACTCTCTCATTTTCAGATAATGGATGGATGTTATTTGCCTGAAGCTGTTGGCGCCTTGCTTCAGCTACATCCTCATTTGCATGCCTACGCTGAATAACAGAGCGAATTTGCTGCTGATCAGGTGGCTGCAAAACAAACTGACCATTCCTAAAAACTGCTTGGAAGCCAGGAATAATATTAGTGCCTCTTATATTAAACATCACAATACAGAAACACTAATAACAATAGAAGAAAGAAATATAACCACCACCCCCAGCAGAGTGAAGAAACAGCACAAAAAAAACTGGTGGCAGCCAAAACAAACCTTTCTTACTACAAACTAACAATGTAGGGCCAACAGCAGCAAACAGAGAGCTAAACAACCTAGGGGAAAGCGAAAATAAAAACTGAACTTGATAAACTGATTAACTGACACTCTGAAAACTGACACAAACAAACAACGAACGTAGGTTACAAACCTATCTATCTTTCTTTCTTTACAAAACTATCTTTCTTTCTACTACACAGCAGGACAGCAATGAACTAATTAACCTGATGTGAATAAATGCAGACAGAAAAGTTAATTGGAAAAACCTTCGTGGAGTTTGCCATCTTTAAAATAATAAGCACAATTATTACCTCGCTTCTTTCGCTTTCGATAAACTTGATAAACTCACTTGATAAACTTGATAAACTCACTTGATAAACTTGATTGACAACTGTATTGATAACTGTATACCATAGACAATTGCGATTGTCTATATTTATTGTATTTTCTTTCTGGAGCGTAACCGCAATGAATAAAAAACTTAATTTGTTTACTTTTCCGACGAAGGTCGTCGCTATAGTTTTTCCGATTTCGGCAACCAATAAAAACGGCGAAACGGCGATCACGTGTCAAAACAAATGTTAAAAAATAGGCATTGCAAGAGTTGCCTCAATGGTCGAACTGCCGCTATATGACCATGATTAAGAAGATTTTGACCATTAAAAAAGCAAAAACAAAACACTGTCTAAAATAAAAGTGGGATGCACGATTGCGGATTAGTATAATAAGAAGATAGGCGTTGTTTTCCTGTTCATCACAATACCATCCAAGATCTTAGAAAATTTCTTCTTGGAAGCATCAAATCATTGAATTTAAGTCAATCAAACAACAGAGATTGCTTGAAAAAAATGTTACATTGGTTTAGAGTCGAGTTTTATCATTCACATGTACAAGTGTATTTTGTACACCAATCATTTATCTGCTTTGTATGAACCCACAGCACTTCCCCGATCACTTGTTCCATCCATGTACGCCACTACGTCAGTTTAGTCTACGGCTTACAATCTACAAAATTCTCTTTCGAAACTATACGAATTGTAATGAATGAATACAGGCTAGAATTTTCAAATTCCTGTTAGACCAGTGATTCAATACTTTTCGGTATTTGACCAATTATTCAGAAATAATGAGTTTTCTTGTATCACATTGTATGTGCCCGTTTGTTGAATGAAAAAGAAAAGTAGCAAGCAACCGCCCACACTTCTCTTTCAGCTATGTCCAACAGACATTTTAACATGATGATAAGCCATAACACTTACACAAAAAACACTAAAAATGTACAAATTGAAGTATAGTCGAATCAAAAATAATGATATAAAAGTGGTACATCATGATTTTCTTAAAAAGCAGACCTTGTTCACCAGTGATAGTAAAAAAAAGGTAAAAACTTCAAATAAATAACTCCTTTTCTGTCTTTATATGACAGAACAGAGCAAATACGTTCGCTAGTTATTCTAAATTGATTAAATATCTAATTGTCTTAATCAAGGTCACTAGAAAATCCCCATCTCTGGACCAGTTAAATTAAACCATTTGTCTTTTTTTGTCTATTTTTCTTCGACCTCCTTTATTAACCATATTTATCGAGATTTATCTTTCTTAGTCATGTAGCAAATTTCAACCAATGGTTTCATTACTTTTATATCACATTTCTTAAAAAGCAGACCTTGTTCACCAGTGATAGTAAAAAAAAGGTAAAAACTTCAAATAAATAACTCCTTTTCTGTCTTTATATGACAGAACAGTACACATCAAAACAGACAATAGACCAGGGAATTTCTAATGACCATATAACAGGGTCCCTACAAACTATTCAGAATGAATTCCTCGAGTTTACTATCGTCATTCTCCAATAAGCTCAAAAAACCAGGACGACCAAAAGCATAAAACTAAATGCCACAAAAAGTACCCAAAAAGTCACTGCGACAAAGTGCATTTTCATTGAAATGGTATTTATATCAGTAAACCTTTCTATGGGAATGTCCTCCTCCGAAGTGATTTTTCAACACATTTGACTTATACACTGTTTTCATTGGAACATAATAACAACAGAAGTTTTTCGTTACTTGAAATTTCAGCCATCACAAATTTCTCCAAGTTTTCCCCGAAGTTGAGTGAAAAAACCCAAAGTTCCGTAAGCTGTAGGGACCGTGCATAATTAATAATCTATATATTACCTAGTGATCATTAAAAACGGTTGATACCTATTGGATATGGTCTCAGATACTTTCATTGATTGAGCTTTCGACGCTCTCTTAGCTCGTATTCCTTATTGAAAGTAAATCCGTTGGAATGCGAAGGTTTTTCCCCTTTCGGAGCACGCTCTTTCTTCGCCCCATCACGTTCTTTCGCCCTACCTTTAATATAGGCTTGTAAATAAAAATTACCGAATAATACGAGGAATGAAACCATGTAAGATATCAATGCCCAACTCATCCAGCGCGGAAAGGGGCAATCAATGTATAAAGAGTACGATGCCACGCCCAAAGCAATTGTAAATTGAACCTGAAATAAAGAAAGTATGATCTTCAAAATCGCCAAAAAGTGACTGCGAAAGAGAGCATTTTTATTGAAACATTGTGTATATCTCCATAGAAATGCACTCCTTTGCAGTGAATTTTTAACAAATTTGTCCAAGTAGTTTAGGCCAAGTATAAAGAAGTTTACACCGCCAATTAATCGTTTTCAAATCAAATCGAAACTGCACCAACCCAGTGAGCTATATATCGTTAAAAAAAAGCACTGCTACGAAGAGCATTTTAATTTAATTAGTGTGCATATTTCTGTAGAAATGAACTCCTTCGCAGTGATTTCAGTTAATTTGTCCACCAACAAAAGCGTAACTAATCACAGGACTATTGAATTAATAGACATTTCCCGAGTTTTATTTAAACACCGGCCAAATCAGCATGAACTGTCCCAGTGTGCAAATTAGTTGAAAAATCACTGCGAAGGAGTGCATTTCTAAAGAATTATACGCAATATTTCAATAAAAATGCTCTTCATCGCAGTGACTTTTGAAAAGTAGCAGAACTCATGTACTTCCATGAAAATACTGCAATTAAGTGGATACAACTTACTAGTTGCATTTGTGTAAGGTATCGCTTCCACCAAAGATATTTTTGATATTGAGGCCCCAATGCAGACAAACCATAGTAAGAATACATCACAATGTGAATAAAGGCATTCAAAAGTGCAGCAGGAGCAGCTATAATAAAAACAAGAGTTTCATTATCGGTTTTTGATCGTGGATATAAAGCAACCTCTGTAACATGTGCTTTACTTTGTTTGCCTAGTTTAAACTATGCATGGTCTTTCAAAATTTTCCAAAAAAAAAAAAAATAAATGCAAAAAAAATAAGTTAATACCTTATTCATTCCTAGTTATGTGGGAGATATTCTTGAGACAAATAATTATGGAATTACGTTTTGCAGATTTTCTTCAAATGCGCAATTATTTTGTCATCACTCTCTGATTGGAAAATGATTGATGTTTTCATGATGATTGCGAATTCACTTCAAAAACACAAAATCCAGCAATTTCTTCAACTTAACAAGAACCACAAAACTTAATTCCAAAATTATTTCTTCTGCCAATACATTGTACAAAATAAGGTAACAGATGAAATATTGAAAGCATGTTATAGGCCGTTACTCACTGAGTTACTATTGCACACGTAAGAAAACAGGCTCAGAAATAAAGTTTTTCATCTAGAAAATGGTGGAAGGGCAGATTTTGGTTAAAGGTTTAAATTGTAAGTATCAACACAAGCATGACATACATTGCGAACCAGGAACCCATTTCACGCCAATCCACCATATCATGGGCATTGTCGAATGGTGGTAGACATGAAGGAATGATATCTGGTTATTTTTCTTCCGAAGCACAAAGAACAACTAAAATTTTAGTGAATATAAACTTAAAAATCACTGAGAAAAAATAGTTGAAGGCCAAAATTCCTTTTCTGAACAAATTGTGATAAAATGAATGGTAAATTCAAATGAACTTGATCAACTTGTTTGATGTGCGAAAACAACTGAAGCACTTTAGAAAAATTTACCTTTCTGGAACAACTTAAAAAACAAATGTCTAACTCAGCAAACTTAGGTTCATACGTGTACAAATTTTTGTGAGAATTGCTTGAATATTTGGTCCATAATTCTCCAGTTTCTGGAGTTTTGAGGCTATCTTTCTTTTTGTCACACAACACTTTGATCATGGAAGGGAAACGAAAAAAGCGAAAAAGTGTGACAAAAATTAATATTACCGTATCTATGAATTCAATCAACTTAGAAATATAATACCACCACAGAGCTGCAGCAATCTGAAAAGAATAGGGATAAAAAGACAATGTTTAATCTCTTCCTAGAACAATAACAATCCAGTACCTTATCGCATCTTAACTTGACAACTCTAAGCCTTTAACCTCTGCTGCAAGATTATCTGCTTGAACAAATGAACTCTTAACAACCTATACAACTTCTTTGGAAATAATACTGAATAGCTCTTAGAATATTATATAAGCATTATGTTATTATTACAGTGAATTTGTTTACTTTGCATACTTTCAATTTATAGAAAAAAACTGTTCCTTCTACTTCCTTCATACTTTATGAAGAGGTATCATAAAAATTCTCGAAACATGTGATAATTTTTGTTGGAAACTTTTGTTGTTACTTTGAAAATAAGGCTATTTATCCTAGGCATTATACCGAAGTATCAAAAGTTTCAACATTTGCGAATCAATTCACTCCAAAATTTTGTACAATTCGTGGGAAATTATTTTTGCAAATTTAATATTGGTCACAAAAAAAACTATTTAGATCACTGAATAGTAATACCGAAATATAAACTACTTTGTCCATAGAAAGATTAAATATGTTTAAATTTTTCAACTTCAGAGCCTGGCCAAAATTTGACATGCCCAAATCAGAAAAATTATGCCCAAAATATTTTCGCTGAAATTTTATTCACACAACTTTTTTGTAGTTAATGTAGGCATCATTCCTAAAAAAGTCAAAATTTTTTTAACTTCTACTGTTATGGAATAGTATATACATAGAATAAAGACGAAATTGAAAACTCACTCTTATATGTTTAGGATCTGGATTGTGTGTAAATGGTTGACAAGGAAAAGAGTACTCTGCATCAATCATTCCAAATAATAGCTATGGTGAAAATATTGTATTCAATAATTCAATAAATCTTATGCCTAATAAAATCTCAAGCTTCGCATTGTTATATATATATATACAAAAAGTGATTTACAACTACCGAATACTCTTTCATCGCATTTCGTACAATTCCAAACTTCTTGAAAAAAGCAAGTTTATTAAGAAATAATGTTACCACTTTTGGTCTTACCTCTTTAAAAATGTGAAAATTCAAGTATGTCATTGCAACATTATAAATGATAAGTGGCAGTCTAAGCTGCATAGGCTCTCGGTCCCTCATTAGCATTGGACCAATTTTCCATACGATTATTATATAAGAAATTGACATAACATAAGTGTTCACTGGTGAAGCTACAAATGGCCACTCCTGCACTCTAGGATCTAAAATCAAAGTTTTTGCAGGATGTTATAATAAATTGTATGTACTAATGAGATTGAAATGAGAAAAAATTCTCTCACCACTCAATAAATCGACTGCATGGTACACGTCTCTGATGCTTGCAATGACGTCCATGGTGTGAAAGCTAAATGCTGAAGAGAATTTATATCATTTTCTAACTTCATTTATTCAAAAACTGTGACATCACAATTTCAGTTTATGTTCATTTTTAGATAACTGTACTCTTTTATGACAAAGTACTTCAAATTATGGTGGGTGTTTTGTTTTCCCATGTGCCCAAACACACAAGTCAGGTCAACTTTAAAAATTCTTGATTCATATATAGGTATACAGTCAAGAAAACAGCTAAACGCAGGATCCCGTAAAATGCGGCCGGTCTATACTACAATTGCGGCATAAATCCATTGTTTCTTAGACTTGCACCCATTTCAACCTCATGATGTGGACGAACGCGGTAAATATGATATTCCTTGATTGAACTGTCAATCACTTTTATTTTCATTTTTCAGCAGCCAGATACTACAACGAAGTACCAAGAAAAGAAATATATATAATAACAAACACGTGCTGAAAACAGCCAACAGATCAAATCGGATCGGTTAATCTGACATGTTGGCCGGATAAATAATTCCCGAATATGCCTCGCTAATTGCTTAAGAAAGAAAATCGGGTTGAAAAAGGTTTACTGGCCGCGAATCTAAGAAACAATGGATTTATGCTGCAATTGCGGTACAGGATCCCGCGTTAGCTGTTTTCCCTGACAACTGGTATATATAAAAATTCATAATTTTTAAATTTTATCAAATGATTTGCCAAGATCTCTCTGGCTGCAAAAAGTAATGAACTCGACATAAAATAACAAAATAATGTTAATGATGAACACAATGATGAGAGAAGGGAAGAAAGTGTCCATCGATCATTATTATACAAAGCTCAAAAAGTTGATTAAAAAATTATGACATTTTCTGTTAACACACCAATTAACGTTGCATTTTGGATCTGGAATGTAGTAGCATAATGCCATCAAGTTTTTTCTATTATATATACAAACATGTTTTTGCCAGTAACTACTCTTTCTTTGCAAAAAAAGTCCTTATTCTAATTATGAAGAAAGGCCTTCTTTCCTATAACACAACATTTTCCAACATTTTTGCCTGCAAATTGAAAACACATTGTGTATATTAAACATCCTGCACTGTCAACTGAATTGAAACACAAACTTTTGCTTTCAGTTGAATGTGTGGTGATTGAGTTGTGCTGCATTGAAGGAGAGACTTTGACCTTTCATTTATTAGGCAAGGTACAGGGCTGTATAGAAGCAATACTAGTGGGCAAAATCGTCAAAAGTCGCTGCGACGGAGAGCAATTTTATTGAAATTTCTACAGAAATGCACTTCTTCGCAGAGATTTTTAACAATTGTGCCGGCTGGGATACTATGTGCAGTGTTCGGTTTTGTCGGTCAACATTCAACAGAGCGACCGGAGTAGTGCAGATAACATTTGTAATGCATAACTTTATGAAAAAATCATTGCAGTGTGTTTATGAAACAATTTCTTCTAACTTGAAACAAATTCAACGTGAAATAATTAAATTTCTGTTTATTACAACAAACAAATTTGTGACGATTCGAAGGAAAATCACTACAAGCGATAATAGCGCTCGCATCGAGAAGTAGCGCTAAATTTATCGCTAACATTGACGAACTTAGCGATAAATATAAGCAGCACAAAAAGCGCTTTCAAGAATAATTAATTAATTATTCAAGAATAATTAATTTGTTGCTAATATATTCATCATAAATATTATTCATTTTTCCGTCTTTTTTATACGTAAGTTTACTTGTGTGTGTCAACACAACCTTCAGACAATCTTTCACATAAACTTCACGAAAAGCCGAAGGAAACAGGTGTTATTTTATTTAAATGAAAGTGAGTATTTCAAAAGAGAACTTTCGCAACTCGTCAAGCCGAAGTTAAAATGTTTTTATTTTTCCCTTCCTACATTCATACTTCATCCTAATATTGAACCTAAAGACATTATCGTTGCAGTGACAGAAGTCAATAATGATCACTAAAAATGTGATCAATTTAATTAAGGGTACATCTGCACCCAGTGCAAGTGAAATGTCTTTCGAAAGAATAATAATAAAGGTTTTGCTATCGAAAAAACTTTTAATGTAATGTGTCTTTAATATTGTAAAAGTTTTCTCCCAAGAGCTTATAGAATGGCAATCGAACAATCTAGAAAAAAGAATTATCGCAGATGGTTTCTACTTGTGGTTGCTTTCGAACTAACTTCTGTATCTTTAATCTCCAACTGAATATAGGAACCAGTCAATTAAGTTCAATTTAATACACAAGCAGGTGCTACCTGTAAATGTTTCAAAATAATACATTACCAAATCGAATAACACAGTATTTTAAATTGGCTTTCAGATTTGTGCTGAAGGTGCCGGAATAACAAATAAAATAAAAAGCGTTTCGGAAACTTTTTATTTCTCGAGAAATATGTCCGCTCGTCTGTTCAGTCATAACACAATGAATCAGAGTTTATCATGTCAAAACAAGCGAGTTTGTTTTGTATTTATTGCTATTTGGCGAAAAAATAGTTAAATCACTGTTATTTGAGAACTTCATAAAACAACACATGGTATGTGAAATTGTATAAACAAAAGACTTGAACAAAACTTTTTGACGATAATAACGGTAATCTGTGCCCTTAGAGGATATTAATGATATTAACGATTTCACTTTCATCTCATTCGATATTCTGTCCGTTTCACATAATTAATTGAACCAACATTATTATACGAATAATTTAGTGATAAATCAAATACTTATCGCTAAAATTTAGCGCTTTTTCGTAAAGAGCGATATTTATAAGCGATAATAGTGATAATGATAAAACTACAAGTACTAAATTTATCACTAATATTGTTACTACATTTGTAAATAAGAACAAATTAGCGCTAAAACCCATTGTTCTTTTAGCGCTATTAGCACTTTGTATAAAGCACTATTATCGCTTGTAGTGATTTTCCCTCGAATCGTCACATTTTGGATATGACCTAAAAGAAATTTACATTTTTATTTGTCATGCTTTTCCTTGTGAACAAAATCTTTATACCTTAAGTGTACAAAATTTAGCGGTGACTAAAATTTAGCGAGTACTAAATTTAGCGATTTTTTTTTGCTCGCGAAAAATCTCATAAGATGAAAATCGCTAAATTTAAAACACGCTAAAAATTTCAAAAAAACTCCAAAATCGCTAAAATTTCAAAAATTAAAGAGAAAGGGTAATTTCATTGTGAAAATGTGAAAACTTTTTTTTTCTTTTAATTTATTTTAATGAGGCCAGGGGGAACTGGCAGTGTTATCCACTGATGTGGGCCTCCACCAGGAATGTATACCTCAGATTTAAGGCAGAGAACTTGCACATACTAGACTGATAGGTGATCGTGGTTTTATTTATGTAATTTGAGGCACTTGTTCATTACGTCACATCATGCACATATATATCTCATTATACCTTTTCGTTGCATACATTATTATTCTATATGTTCATATCGCATTAGCATTCTACAGTGCCAGGATTTGAACCACTACCAACTATCACCCTTGTATTACAAGCCAACCATCTTACCAAGTGAGCTACACACCCTTTTTATATTTTTTTATATTTTTATTTGTTATTTTGTAGGACAAAAGGAAGTATAAATTTTAAACTTCTTACATTTATATTTGTTTTTTAGGGCCATTATAGATAAATAAACATTATTGTTAGTTGTGTTCAAAGCATAATCAGTGTATTATTTCGTGTTTCAACCGTTTTGAAAAAAAAGGATTTTGCTTAAAATCGCTAAATTTAATATATACACGCGAAAAATCTCATAAGATTAAAATCGCTAAATTTAATACACGCTAAAAAAAGTTTTTTGAAAAAATTTAGCGATTCGCTAAATTTTAGTCACCGCTAAATTTTGTACACTTAAGGTAGCAGCTTCCACAAGAGAGCACAGGAATAATGCACACTTAACTTATAATTTAATGTAGTTATGGGATCAGTGACTAAAAGATACCTTTGAAAATGAATAAGTGCCTTGAAAAATTTATTGAATACCGTAAAGCGGGGTGACTTCGATCAATTTTGCCACTATTTTAAAAGTAACTTCCGAAATACTAAACCATTACTTCTGAAACTTTGGAATCATTACATTACATATTTCTTCTATTTCAGTGCAAAATTTCACATTTAACTAAACTTGTAATTCCAGAGAAATAACCTGATCTTTCCAAGAAAACGACAATATCGATTATGGGGTGACTTCGACCAGCTTATGAGAAGCGCCAAATTACTTATAATTGTATTTGACAATGTTTTAAAGCGCCATTAATACAATATTAACAGACCACCATTTGTCATCCGAGGTCAATGTTCGACTGTAAAAGATCAGCGAATGTTAGTAAAACAAAAGATATTTACGATGTTCACACATGTGTGACCCTCGTTAATACGAAACGAAATTAACATTGAAATTTCATTGTATCTCAAACAAAATTTTTGAGATCTATCATCATGGGGAAAGAGCACGCTTATTAAAATTTCTTCGGTAAGTCATTAAATCTCCCATGAGATAAGACGACTTTTCACGAAGTTCTTGCGAACATGTAACTTATAGCGATATAAAACATTCGTTTTTTTCGTGTTTTTATAAACACGATATTATCGATAAAGGAAAAACAGAATATAGCGGTGAAGAACAGAATTTCTTTCAGACATATTATAATTTTCTTTACATTCAGCCTCTATACTTCACATATGTACCAAAAATGTCCAGGCTAGACTCTTGAATACGACGTAGAGCGATGACCAATGTGAGCGGTGAAGATTTTGATGTTTTTCGTCGTTAATTTCGGAAGAAATTGATTGTTTCGCTTGAAGACGATTCTGATGATATTTTACAATAAGAATCTAAATGAAAATCTTAAAAAATGTGAAAAACGCACTTTAATTTCAGAGTTTAAACAGTTTATTTTTACTGATCGAAGTCACCCCGCTTTACGGTAGTAAAACATGAATCCAACAAAAAAGGATCCATCCTACACCTAAAACTAAAAAGTGTCCAGTAACAAAAAATTAAAACTGTTGATTAGACCATAATACAATGTTTAAACTGAAACTATATATGTATAAAATATTCGACCTATCATCCAGACCAATCGTAGCAGGTTGCAACGCCCCAACACAGAGATTAAGCGAATTACTTGAAAAAATTTTGACACCAATTTCAAGAAAAGTAAAAACGTACATCAAAGATGATTGGGATTTTCTACGTTCATTACCTGAATCATTAGATTTCAATAAAACAACCCTTTACAGTGTCGATGTAACGAGTTTTTATACAAGTATCAACCATGAACTTGGAATGGAAGCAATCAATTATTGGATTGACGAACACAGAGATTTGATATCCGAACGATTTAGTAGAGAATTCATACTCGAAAGTCTGGAATTCGTTTTGAAAAGTAACAATTTTCAATTTAACAATAGTTTTTATAATCAAGTAAAAGGAACTGCCATGGGAACGAAAGTTGCACCACCATACGCATGCCTCGTGGTAGCTTATCTTGAAGAAACTAAACTGTTTAAACATTTGTTACCAAATAATTTCAATCCCGAAGATTGTTTATGGATCGAACGTTTTTTAAAAAGATATATGGATGATGGATTTATCCCTTTACCTGGATCCATAAATATAGCCGATTTTCTACATTGTCTAAACTCGTTGCACCCTTCAATCCAATTCACGGAAGAACGTGCGAAGTACTCAGAGATCGAAGGTGTTAAATTGCAAAAGTTAAATTTTCTGGACGTTGAAGTTATACTAACAGAAAAAAATAAAATTGAAACGGACGTGTACTATAAGACCACCAACTCGCACAATTACTTGAATTATAAAAGTTTCCATCCGATCCATACAAAGAACAACGTACCATATAATTTAGCCAAACGCATTGTATGTTTCGTTTCGGATCCAGATAAAATGGAGTACCGCTTGAAAGGACTTCGTAAATTTTTGTTACACTGTGGTTATCCACTACACATCATAAAAACAAATGTTTCTTCAACGCAAAATTACATGGTCCAGCACCAGAACCGAAACAAAAGGATATTTTACCGTTGATCACAACAAACTTTTGCAACTACAACTGTGAAAACATTGTTAAAAAAGCAAATATATATATACGCTTCTCCAAAGTACAAGCAACGACAGAATTAAATCAGTGTTTGCCGATTGTAAAATCATACTGTCACAGAGACAACCGAGAAATATTTTATGAGAGCTCACGTCATCCAAATACGAAGAAGTAATAAATACATCGAGTGGAGGATTGATCGAGAAATGTGAAGACAAATGATGTAAGATATGTGCTCTTTATTTACAAACAAACACAAATTTCAAGATGGCTAACGGATAAAAATGGATAGTCAAATCGAAAATGTCCTACAAATCGAAAAGCGTCATTTATTTTCTCAGATGTTTAACTTGCAGTGTTTCGTATATCGGCAAAACAAACAACTTGAGAGTTCGTACGAACCAACACATTTCGAAAGGCCTTTTGTGCAATTTTACCGATTATTTACTCGAAAGAAGGACTTATATATATTTTAAATTTGCTGGTGTCTTTATTTTCCATGAACCCTTGTTTTTACTGTATGGTTATCACGTTTTGCTGATGTATAAAATATATAGACTAAAATTGGAATTTTCATTCCCATCTTGTTCTGTTGTGATCATGCAAATTGTATATATAAACGCATTCCATTCTTTTAATTTTGTAGAAAAGTTTTAATATGCCTAAAGTGATATCACGTACCATTGTCTGTTCTGACTCACAAGACAAAGAAGAATATAATGAAGGAAATCAGTCCTTAATTCCGTACTTCTGCATATGTGGTCAAGTTGCTGTAATCTTAGGTTTGAACTTTTTTTGTTTGTTTTGTAGGAAGGATTAACCCTACTATATAAACAAAGATAATACTCATGAAATTGTATATATATTTGACATATGATTCAGTTAGTCTTTTATCAATAGATTAATGTATAATTTCTTTTCATAAGTAATGTTGTCTACATAAAGCTGCTACCACAACCATTTAGTGGACTTGTATCAGATATACTAAAATGATATTGAAACTTCTTATGATGCACTATAATTTTTTTTGAACATCTAGATTCTGATTTAAAGAAACTGCCACTTCGGCCATTGGATGGTGCACGTGTTGTTGATGGCAAATTTCATGCTCACAAATTGCGTTGTGAAGAAAGTGAAACAGTATTTTTAAAAAGGTTTGGTATATAAAGCATACATAAAGTAGCTTCAGATTTCTTTAATTTATGTTAAATCAATATAATTTTTTTTCTTGCAGGGAGAAAGGCCTGGAACGACAATATAGGTATAAGTGCAAAAAGTAAGTTTATGGTCTTCATAAATTGGTTATAAAGATGATGTGGATGGTTTTTGAACAAAACGTATCTCTCAGTTTCAAGTGTTTAAACCTTATCAGAGAAAAAAGATGAGGACGGGAAATCACTGAAACGGTGTATGAAAACGGTGTATTTGTTTGATGTACCTGTGAGAAAAGGCAAAGTTCTTTGTTGTTTTTTTGTGTTTTTTCTGTGGTTTTTTTTGGGAGGGGGGGGGGGGGGGGGGGGGGGGGGGGGATAATAGATTTCCCTCCTAGTAAAACCATGTGAAGAAAACCTTTCATTTTTTATGTTCAGTAATCTATATTGAAAGAAATCATAATATGAAGACTGGATTACACAGTTGAAAAAAACTTAATTTTGCTATGTTAAACTCCATCAGCCGGATATGTTTACACAAAATTTGAACAACCACCTAGTATACCTTGGTGTGGTGTGAAAATGTTAGGAATTGGATTGGATACCAGCCCTTAGCAAACACTATGACTTGCACGCAGCAGGTGAAATTAACTGGTTTATATCAGAGAGTAAAACATGTAATAATCCTTATAGGTGTGGGTTATTTTTATTTTATCGTCACGAGAAGAAGACTAAAGTAACTTTCATTGTTGATGGTAATCTCATTTTTTTCCTAAACACAATAAATGGAGGTTTATTTATAGTAACGTCAGCAACAGATAAATATTGCGATACTAAAAATTTTTACGTACTTACTTTTGATTTGCTATCACATATCAAACTTAGATTCGTTATAACCTCCTTTCTTTATTTCAATCTTGATTGTATTTTAAGGATACATTTCTTCAAGCATTTTTATTTTTCTACAGGTGCAGTTGCAAAGGCGAGATCTGATGTTGCTGACGTATCACCATTAGCGAAACCTGTGCCCAAGAAAAAAGTAAGTATGCTATGACATGATATGCCATGCTATCTTGTGCAGTTGAGGATACCCTAGTCGGCAAAATTGTCAAAAAACCACTGTGATAAAGAGACTTTTTAATGAAATAATGTGTATATTTCTACAGAAATGTTCTCCTTCGCAGAGATTTTTCAACAAGTTTGCCGATTGGGACTGAAATTGATACGCGTGCAGTGTACAATTGTCAGGTGTCTGCTTTTCTAATAAGACCTTTTTGTGAAAGGTTCATACGTAGGTTTAATGTTTCAATCTCTAAGTTTCAACAAAGCGAGGTTAAATAATGCATTGTATTAAGATTATGGTGAAACGACATACGAAGGAAATGGGAAAATTCGGATCTGTCACCGTTTCCACAGTTGATGAAGAAGAAGAAGAATTGGAAGCTGTAAGTTAGATGGGGTTTTTTTCCTCGTTAGAAAATATGTTTCAATATTTCTGTTCTTTCTTTTGTTCTCGGCATTTTTTCTGTCACTTTGTGTGTCTTGTTTTGGCTTTTGCTGGATAAGTCTTTTTCAAGGATTTCAGATTTTATTGACAAACTTTGACAAACACTGTATATTAAAAATATATAGTGTTAATTATAATACATTGACATCTGTTTCTGTATCTGAACATTTCTTTAGGCTGAAATTGCTTCGTCTTATGCTCAAAATGCAAGGATCATTTCCGCCCAACTTGAGAAAAGAAAAACAGCTCAACAAAAGGCTACCGACATTGTAATTTTTGTTTGTTTGTTTGTTTTCTATTTTTTTGTCATTTGAATTTATTGTTTACTAGAACATCACATTTCTTTAAGCATTTCACTATCATTCTATATCGTTTTAAATTTCTTCTTCAGGAGATTGCAGCCAAGGCTAAGAAACCAAGGGGAACTCTCATTGATCAGTGAATATGAAAGTTTGGGAGGAAAGTACCAAAACAGAAGTTCAAATTGAGAGTTCGCATCTGACCTCAGCTATACAGGCATCAAAGCAGATAGGACTGATGTGCACAAGACAGTAGTTTTTGAATGGTTTAACTTCTTTATAATTTGCAAGTGGTGGTCGGTTAACTATGTGTAGTCCGCATGAACCACACGATTTACTCGCGATTTATGAACATTTGGAAAGATTGATTGTAGATGATCGATAACAGCGAAGAAATTACTCTTCAAGAATAAATAACATTTTATTTTTACGTTTTCTATATTCAAATATAACTTCCGTTGAATTGTGACTGGGAAATTCTTCTTTCTATGCCGATTACGACGATTAAAAAGTAAATTAATAGTCGTAATCGTAATTTTTGATATTTTATCGCCGTAATCACCAGGCGTTTAAGACAATTACAAATGACTTCAAATTAGACGATTATGGTAGATAACACTGAATTTCAATCATAGTTATTGTCGGCAACGCAAGGTCTGAACCAGCTTACAACTTGATTTCATCCATTGTTAGCTGACAATTACATCCAGAAAAATGCACACCCACGGGATTTGATATTCTTCGATGTTCCCTGATTTGATAGTGCAGTCCTGAATATTGCAGTGAATAAAACCAGTGACGATTGAACTTTTGTACTTCAACGAAACAAGCGAGTGAAAGTTCATTATCAATCCCTTGTCAGTTTTCTTACCATACCACCTGTATTCCAAGCTATTACCCTATCGGATGATTTTCATGTCAAGAGATGGGATTGCTATTGTGTGATTTTGACTGGAATATTGTGGTACGGAGAACCTAGTATAGCTTTGGCTAGACCACAGATTCCTGCAGATTGGCTGCCCATTGGTATAAGACTGTTATATAAAGAATTTGTTCTTATTTTGCAACTTTAACAATTTTTAATTATTTCTAGTTTTGTATGTTTTGATTGATATAAGACAAATACACCGTTTGCGTTGAAAAACGCATCTGGAAATCTTGAATTTTGTTAGGGACTCTGAACCTCCAGAATTTAGGGAAGATGTGTGCTTTTAGACACTATTTCAGGAAACTTCAAACGAAGTCTGTGATTTCCTGCTTTCCGCCTGAATGAGATCTCAAAAATTACTAATTGATTATCAATTGCTAATTGCTAATGAAATACTTGAGTATGTCAGTATGTCTAATGCAAAAACTTAAACGCAAGCAACATCTATATAATGCTTCTCCATTTCTTCTTTTATAGTGAGAGTGCACTAAAAAACATAAATCCAGAGGGAAACTTCGAAAAATATTTTAATACGTTCTGAAGCTCTGACACGATTGGTTTCATTTTCATACAAATTGTTACAAAATTGATGGATTAGCATTAATATCAGTTGGGTTAGCAATGATAGCTGCTGGTTTTTCTGGTGGACATTGTGGGCGATTGTAATAGAAATGTGACTTAAATGATTATTTATTGGCTAAAGAAATTGGAACAATTGCTGGTGGAGCCACTGGTGCTGCATACGTCGAAGAATTATATAGAATTCCTGTAGGAGGAATGGAAACATCCACGCAGGACAAACAACTTATGGTATTGCCACAGGTGGTTTTGGAGGAGTCACAAATTCTGTTGCTATGATATTGAGTAAATACCTTGGGAAAGGATGTTCATAAAAAGTTTCAAATCCAAATTACTTTTGCCACTATTTTGTCAAGTTGTATACAGTATAATATAATATATATTGTATAATATCTTCGACCGATGACCAGAGGTTTAGAAAATTATCTTAGCAAGTTTTGAAGCCCTGATTATGTTCATTAATATAAAGTCTGGTTCACATCTATGAAGCAGAAGCAGACGCAAGCTGTGGTAGAATAAATGACCCCTTAGAATATTTTCACCCTCCATGGTTTACGCTTATGACTTGTTAGGTTTTCTTTGTTATTGTTAGGGTTAGGGTCAGGATTAGTCATAAGCGCAAACCACGGGTGAAAATATTCTAGAGCCTGGTTCACATCTATGAAGCAGAAGCAGAAGTAGAAGCAAACGCAAACACAAGCACAATGTGAACATGCGTAAAGTAAGTGAAGCAAGAGTGACGTATGAAGCAAGCAATGAAACAAGAATATCAAAAAGTCTTGACATCTTGCTTCACCTTCTGCTTCAAAATTGGCCTTGCTTCACGCTTCCTTTATTATTTTTGCAATGTGAACGCGGGAAGCAATGTGCGCAAGGCAGCAAGAGAAAAACGTGCAAAGCAAACCAAAAAAAGAAAATGGCAGCACAACAAGAAGAACAATACTTTTCGAGGCAGTGAGAAAATACCTTATTGGGGAAAAAAAAGTCGGCAAAATATTTAGTTGGGAAAAGTTTTAGTCACTTAAGGATATTTTAGTCACTTTTCCCCGACCAACCTAAAGATTTTAACAAAGTGTCACGGGTTTAAAAACCGTTGAAAAGTTTTGGTCAGGGGGGAAAAAATCGGGGAAAATTTTTGGTTGGGTGCAGAAAAGTTAGGGGAAAATTTGGTCGGGGAAAATTTTAGTCCTCGTGTGCAAGTGTGAACGGCTTGCTTCACCACTTGCTTCATGCTTCACTTTGTGCTTAATGCGCATGCTTACTTCGCTTGCTTCTGCGTCTGCTTCGTAAATGTGAACCAGGCATAAATGATTTGTATTTGTAGTTCTATGGTAACGAATGGTTCCTCTACCAGAAATGTTAAGCCTAATTCACGAAGCAGACGAAGAAGCAGATGCAACACCTGTGTGAACATCCGTGAAGCAAGTGAAGCAACAATGGAAATTGAAGCATGCTTCACTTTCTGCATCAAAATCAACCTTGTTTCACAATTAATTCATGATTTTTCTAATGTGAACGTTTGCAAAAGTAATTTTCATGAAGAGAGAAAATTGAAAAAATACTTTTATGAAGCATTTCGAAAATACCCTGTTTTATACGATAAATCTGATCGCTTTGATAAAGATAAAAAAAGATAAAAGAAATTAGCTTGGGAGGTCTCCTCATGCCATCTCCTGAACAAAATTTTGTTGCTTATAAATTTGTCGCACCCACATACTTTCTTTCTAATAGCTTTTCGTTTTTTTTTCCTTTGAACACTTCGTTTTATTAATATATTAATAACCCGGGTGAAAGTTTTTATCACATTTAACTTCGAAAATAATCCTGTGGGGCTACCTCATTGGACACATTGAACGGTTTTTGATATCTTTGAATACCGTCAAACTACATATACAAATTAGGACTAATAAATATCTACATTTGACAAAGGAATATCATAATATAATATTAAGTTGTGAAGTAAGTAAGTACGTGAAATTTGTAATATCGATTATATTGAGTAAAAACTAGAGCCTAACCTAAGTGTGTATACATGAGAACAAAAGAGAAAGGAAGGCCACACCTACACAAAACAAGATGGCTGCCAAAGCAGAAAAACAAAGAACAAAACCTACCAGCAGGCCAAATAGATAGCTTTGAAATTGACCAAGAGGTACAATGAATGACACAGTGAATAGTGTGACACTAAGTCAACACATCTTGACTGATTGAGAGACAAGTGACAACTGATCAGGCAAACTGTTATATACACACATTAGCACAGTTGTCATGAAAACCAAAAAAATTGTGAACCAAGTTGTTTTGGAAACCAGACAATTTGTGAATGAGGCCTACGTAAATAAATCCATAATGGTAGATAAGCTAAGCCTTATCAATTAGACAATTATTACGTAAAATTTTCACGTGGTCTATTGTTTAGCGAACCGATCCGGTCCGGTCCGCGGATAATTATCAGAAGTGGGGTATTCGCCTTAACGAAGAATATGACCACGATTAAGAAGCTTTTGACCGTAAAAATCAACAAAATTTATCTCTCTCTAAAATAAAAGTGTGACACACACTCGCTATTATATATAAGATAAGCGGTTAATACAAGACACTATCATCCTCTAGATCATCCAATTTTTCCTGTAAGCAATCTAAATACTACACTGAAATGTGAACGTCTTGCTTCACATGTTGCATCAGCTTAAAAAAAGATGTACTGTGCGTCTCCTTCATAAGTGGGAATCAGGTTTTAATAGTTCATATTTGTGTATGTTGTTATTGACTTTAGGATACCCGTGGTGGAGTAAAGTATTTAAAATACCCGTGGTTTTTCATACAACTACTCTCCAAGTTATGAACGATTTCGAGCAACGTTTACATGACATCGTTGCAGAATTCGCAAATTCGGCCAAATTCGGACTTCTAGTTGACGAATTTTCATGAAGTTTTGCACAGAGCACAATTGAAAGGTGCTCATTTCGAATTTGACAATTATTTTCCCAGTTTTGACTTAAATTGGGCAATTTAGGCCAAATTTGAATCAAATTTCTTCAATTTTCATGAAATTTTGCACAGAACGCACTATGAAAGGTGCTGTTTTTGAATTTGACAATGATTTTGCCAGTTTTGACTAAAATTGGACAATTTGGACCACATTTTCTCAAATTTTCATGCAATTTTATACAGAGTACAATGGAAAGGTGCTGATTTCGAATTTGACAGTCATTTTGTCAGATTTGACCAAAGTTTGACAATTCGGCAGTGTTGTATTTTTGAGACTAGATATGTATCGTTGTGTTACGTCCTAAGTCTTCAAGCCAAGCGGCTTCTTGTAATTTTTTAAATTTTTTCATTCGTTGTTGTTAATACTGACTTCACTACAGGAGAATCGCGTTTTTAGAACCATTATTGAAATTACCATTCTGGAAAATCATTTTATGCAAATGCAGAAGTTTGTAATCTCATCACTCTAATAATCTAAATATTCTGTCCTTACAAAAACCACTACAAGCCTTTTTGTTGAAAAAAAGCCTGTATGTTTTGTCCTTTTCTGTAGAACTGTACTCTTTTGCAGTGATTTTGCTAATATATTTTCCACCGACCACCTAATAGTGTTTTGGTTCAGTTGTTGTTGTTATTGTTTATTATTAAGAAATTTCCCCTGAGAAACATCTGCGCTGCTACGAATTATTTATCATGTAGAAAAAATATAGAAAAAATATAGAATGAGAATCATCTGCTGTGAAATAAGGCAAAGAATAAACATTTAGGGAAAAATTTACAGTCTCTGGAAAATTTTTTAATAAATTAAATTACTTAGATCATAGTTAATTAACTATGCTTAGATATTGTGCTGCTATATACAGGGTGTTTCAAAAAAGTGACAGCAAAAAACATTACCGCAGTTTTTAAAGTACGTATCTAATTTGTTCTTATAAGTTCTATATCAATGAAATCCTTGTCTTTTTGTCTTTCTCATGATGTATTTTTTTATAGGAAATGGAAAGGATGAAGAAGAAAAAATAAATAAAATAAGTGGAAAAGATCTTTTAATGTTTGGTTTCCATCAGGCGCTAAATCGCGTTAAACAGGTGGGTTAAATCGAGATAAATTTTGACGCGCGATGGAAACGATGATGAGTCATTAGCGCTTCAATTTTATCTCGAATTAGCGCCGATTAACCCGGAATTTAATTATCAAAATTTTTTGATATTTTAACACGAATTAGCGCGTTGCCACCTACTTTATCAAAGATTATTGACACCCATATTAGAAATTACTATGTTCACAGTCGAAATCAGATCTATTTACTCATTACTACAAGGAAGTTGAGTAAAATCTTATTCAATATGGCAGAAAAAACGACGAAAATGTATTTTTAAATGCAATTTTAGCAGCAATTATAAATGACTGCAATTACCTCAAGCCTACCTAAAATAGTATTCCCTATCACCAGCTTGAAGTTCTTGTTCTAACTGACGATATTCACCCAACCTCGAACCCTTGCCTTTTCGATATACGGATAGCGGCGAAGAAGACCCTGGCGAACGCTGGTCACGTGACATGAAAATTACACAAAATCTGTGTCATTTTTATAAACGGTGGCCTGAAGAAATTTTGACTAGGGCATTCAGTGTTTTTTATATAGTCACATTATACAGACCAAATAAGTTCGTCGAGTTCACTCAAAACTTTATGGTTATTAGATTTCTGCGAAAGCAAGAAATCTATTACAACCGGCTTTGTTGTTTTTTCTTCTTCTTCTTCTTTTTCAAATCGCGTATACGCGAGGTGTTTTTGAAATGCAAATCAATGGTCTTGTAGCCATGTATACATGTATACTTCGTGCATAAGTTTACATGAAATCAAGACATGAAGCGAACGTACAGTGTATGCCAGATGAAAAAGATCGTGAAGAAGTTCTCAATGTTATGGGAACAGAGTGAAAGAGATAAGCTTTTGTTATATTTTATTTTTATTCTTGTTTTCTTTTATAAATGTCTGACTGTTCGTTTGTACACGTGTGGGTTGTATTACTTTTTAAGCCCTCCTGGATTAGTACAGCTCAGCTCAATGTCCTTCTCAGAGCTCCAACATCAAAAATGTCTGTCTACTGCATCACTTATATTTGATCTTCTTCTAGCTATTTAAATGAATTTGTATGTCACCATTTGGTAACCCAGCAGTTACATTTTTCTAAGACATTTTCCTCCAAGCGTCATTTATTTTCTCAGATGTTTAACTTGCAGTGTTTCGTATATCGGCAAAACAAACAACTTGAGAGTTCGTACGAACCAACACATTTCGAAAGGCCTTTTGTGCAATTTTACCGATTATTTACTCGAAAGAAGGACTTATATATATTTTAAATTTGCTGGTGTCTTTATTTTCCATGAACCCTTGTTTTTACTGTATGGTTATCACGTTTTGCTGATGTATAAAATATATAGACTAAAATTGGAATTTTCATTCCCATCTTGTTCTGTTGTGATCATGCAAATTGTATATATAAACGCATTCCATTCTTTTAATTTTGTAGAAAAGTTTTAATATGCCTAAAGTGATATCACGTACCATTGTCTGTTCTGACTCACAAGACAAAGAAGAATATAATGAAGGAAATCAGTCCTTAATTCCGTACTTCTGCATATGTGGTCAAGTTGCTGTAATCTTAGGTTTGAACTTTTTTTGTTTGTTTTGTAGGAAGGATTAACCCTACTATATAAACAAAGATAATACTCATGAAATTGTATATATATTTGACATATGATTCAGTTAGTCTTTTATCAATAGATTAATGTATAATTTCTTTTCATAAGTAATGTTGTCTACATAAAGCTGCTACCACAACCATTTAGTGGACTTGTATCAGATATACTAAAATGATATTGAAACTTCTTATGATGCACTATAATTTTTTTTGAACATCTAGATTCTGATTTAAAGAAACTGCCACTTCGGCCATTGGATGGTGCACGTGTTGTTGATGGCAAATTTCATGCTCACAAATTGCGTTGTGAAGAAAGTGAAACAGTATTTTTAAAAAGGTTTGGTATATAAAGCATACATAAAGTAGCTTCAGATTTCTTTAATTTATGTTAAATCAATATAATTTTTTTTCTTGCAGGGAGAAAGGCCTGGAACGACAATATAGGTATAAGTGCAAAAAGTAAGTTTATGGTCTTCATAAATTGGTTATAAAGATGATGTGGATGGTTTTTGAACAAAACGTATCTCTCAGTTTCAAGTGTTTAAACCTTATCAGAGAAAAAAGATGAGGACGGGAAATCACTGAAACGGTGTATGAAAACGGTGTATTTGTTTGATGTACCTGTGAGAAAAGGCAAAGTTCTTTGTTGTTTTTTTGTGTTTTTTCTGTGGTTTTTTTTGGGAGGGGGGGGGGGGGGGGGGGGGGGGGGGGGATAATAGATTTCCCTCCTAGTAAAACCATGTGAAGAAAACCTTTCATTTTTTATGTTCAGTAATCTATATTGAAAGAAATCATAATATGAAGACTGGATTACACAGTTGAAAAAAACTTAATTTTGCTATGTTAAACTCCATCAGCCGGATATGTTTACACAAAATTTGAACAACCACCTAGTATACCTTGGTGTGGTGTGAAAATGTTAGGAATTGGATTGGATACCAGCCCTTAGCAAACACTATGACTTGCACGCAGCAGGTGAAATTAACTGGTTTATATCAGAGAGTAAAACATGTAATAATCCTTATAGGTGTGGGTTATTTTTATTTTATCGTCACGAGAAGAAGACTAAAGTAACTTTCATTGTTGATGGTAATCTCATTTTTTTCCTAAACACAATAAATGGAGGTTTATTTATAGTAACGTCAGCAACAGATAAATATTGCGATACTAAAAATTTTTACGTACTTACTTTTGATTTGCTATCACATATCAAACTTAGATTCGTTATAACCTCCTTTCTTTATTTCAATCTTGATTGTATTTTAAGGATACATTTCTTCAAGCATTTTTATTTTTCTACAGGTGCAGTTGCAAAGGCGAGATCTGATGTTGCTGACGTATCACCATTAGCGAAACCTGTGCCCAAGAAAAAAGTAAGTATGCTATGACATGATATGCCATGCTATCTTGTGCAGTTGAGGATACCCTAGTCGGCAAAATTGTCAAAAAACCACTGTGATAAAGAGACTTTTTAATGAAATAATGTGTATATTTCTACAGAAATGTTCTCCTTCGCAGAGATTTTTCAACAAGTTTGCCGATTGGGACTGAAATTGATACGCGTGCAGTGTACAATTGTCAGGTGTCTGCTTTTCTAATAAGACCTTTTTGTGAAAGGTTCATACGTAGGTTTAATGTTTCAATCTCTAAGTTTCAACAAAGCGAGGTTAAATAATGCATTGTATTAAGATTATGGTGAAACGACATACGAAGGAAATGGGAAAATTCGGATCTGTCACCGTTTCCACAGTTGATGAAGAAGAAGAAGAATTGGAAGCTGTAAGTTAGATGGGGTTTTTTTCCTCGTTAGAAAATATGTTTCAATATTTCTGTTCTTTCTTTTGTTCTCGGCATTTTTTCTGTCACTTTGTGTGTCTTGTTTTGGCTTTTGCTGGATAAGTCTTTTTCAAGGATTTCAGATTTTATTGACAAACTTTGACAAACACTGTATATTAAAAATATATAGTGTTAATTATAATACATTGACATCTGTTTCTGTATCTGAACATTTCTTTAGGCTGAAATTGCTTCGTCTTATGCTCAAAATGCAAGGATCATTTCCGCCCAACTTGAGAAAAGAAAAACAGCTCAACAAAAGGCTACCGACATTGTAATTTTTGTTTGTTTGTTTGTTTTCTATTTTTTTGTCATTTGAATTTATTGTTTACTAGAACATCACATTTCTTTAAGCATTTCACTATCATTCTATATCGTTTTAAATTTCTTCTTCAGGAGATTGCAGCCAAGGCTAAGAAACCAAGGGGAACTCTCATTGATCAGTGAATATGAAAGTTTGGGAGGAAAGTACCAAAACAGAAGTTCAAATTGAGAGTTCGCATCTGACCTCAGCTATACAGGCATCAAAGCAGATAGGACTGATGTGCACAAGACAGTAGTTTTTGAATGGTTTAACTTCTTTATAATTTGCAAGTGGTGGTCGGTTAACTATGTGTAGTCCGCATGAACCACACGATTTACTCGCGATTTATGAACATTTGGAAAGATTGATTGTAGATGATCGATAACAGCGAAGAAATTACTCTTCAAGAATAAATAACATTTTATTTTTACGTTTTCTATATTCAAATATAACTTCCGTTGAATTGTGACTGGGAAATTCTTCTTTCTATGCCGATTACGACGATTAAAAAGTAAATTAATAGTCGTAATCGTAATTTTTGATATTTTATCGCCGTAATCACCAGGCGTTTAAGACAATTACAAATGACTTCAAATTAGACGATTATGGTAGATAACACTGAATTTCAATCATAGTTATTGTCGGCAACGCAAGGTCTGAACCAGCTTACAACTTGATTTCATCCATTGTTAGCTGACAATTACATCCAGAAAAATGCACACCCACGGGATTTGATATTCTTCGATGTTCCCTGATTTGATAGTGCAGTCCTGAATATTGCAGTGAATAAAACCAGTGACGATTGAACTTTTGTACTTCAACGAAACAAGCGAGTGAAAGTTCATTATCAATCCCTTGTCAGTTTTCTTACCATACCACCTGTATTCCAAGCTATTACCCTATCGGATGATTTTCATGTCAAGAGATGGGATTGCTATTGTGTGATTTTGACTGGAATATTGTGGTACGGAGAACCTAGTATAGCTTTGGCTAGACCACAGATTCCTGCAGATTGGCTGCCCATTGGTATAAGACTGTTATATAAAGAATTTGTTCTTATTTTGCAACTTTAACAATTTTTAATTATTTCTAGTTTTGTATGTTTTGATTGATATAAGACAAATACACCGTTTGCGTTGAAAAGCGCATCTGGAAATCTTGAATTTTGTTAGGGACTCTGAACCTCCAGAATTTAGGGAAGATGTGTGCTTTTAGACACTATTTCAGGAAACTTCAAACGAAGTCTGTGATTTCCTGCTTTCCGCCTGAATGAGATCTCAAAAATTACTAATTGATTATCAATTGCTAATTGCTAATGAAATACTTGAGTATGTCAGTATGTCTAATGCAAAAACTTAAACGCAAGCAACATCTATATAATGCTTCTCCATTTCTTCTTTTATAGTGAGAGTGCACTAAAAAACATAAATCCAGAGGGAAACTTCGAAAAATATTTTAATACGTTCTGAAGCTCTGACACGATTGGTTTCATTTTCATACAAATTGTTACAAAATTGATGGATTAGCATTAATATCAGTTGGGTTAGCAATGATAGCTGCTGGTTTTTCTGGTGGACATTGTGGGCGATTGTAATAGAAATGTGACTTAAATGATTATTTATTGGCTAAAGAAATTGGAACAATTGCTGGTGGAGCCACTGGTGCTGCATACGTCGAAGAATTATATAGAATTCCTGTAGGAGGAATGGAAACATCCACGCAGGACAAACAACTTATGGTATTGCCACAGGTGGTTTTGGAGGAGTCACAAATTCTGTTGCTATGATATTGAGTAAATACCTTGGGAAAGGATGTTCATAAAAAGTTTCAAATCCAAATTACTTTTGCCACTATTTTGTCAAGTTGTATACAGTATAATATAATATATATTGTATAATATCTTCGACCGATGACCAGAGGTTTAGAAAATTATCTTAGCAAGTTTTGAAGCCCTGATTAGGTTCATTAATATAAAGTCTGGTTCACATCTATGAAGCAGAAGCAGACGCAAGCTGTGGTAGAATAAATGACCCCTTAGAATATTTTCACCCTCCATGGCTTACGCTTATGACTTGTTAGGTTTTCTTTGTTATTGTTAGGGTTAGGATCAGGATTAGTCATAAGCGCAAACCACGGGTGAAAATATTCTAGAGCCTGGTTCACATCTATGAAGCAGAAGCAGAAGTAGAAGCAAACGCAAACACAAGCACAATGTGAACATGCGTAAAGTAAGCGAAGCAAGAGTGACGTATGAAGCAAGCAATGAAGCAAGAATATCAAAAAGTTTTGATATCTTGCTTCACCTTCTGCTTCAAAATTGGCCTTGCTTCACACTTCCTTCTTCATTGTTTTTGCAATGTGAACGCGGGAAGCAATGTGCGCAAGGCAGCAAGAGAAAAACGTGCAAAGCAAACCAAAAAACGAAAATGGCAGCACAACAAGAAGAACAATACTTTTCGAGGCAGTGAGAAAATACCTTATTGGGGAAAAAAAAGTCGGCAAAATATTTAGTTGGGAAAAGTTTTAGTCACTTAAGGATATTTTAGTCACTTTTCCCCGACCAACCTAAAGATTTTAACAAAGTGTCACGGGTTTAAAAACCGTTGAAAAGTTTTGGTCAGGGGGGAAAAAATCGGGGAAAATTTTTGGTTGGGTGCAGAAAAGTTAGGGGAAAATTTGGTCGGGGAAAATTTTAGTCCTCGTGTGCAAGTGTGAACGGCTTGCTTCACCACTTGCTTCATGCTTCACTTTGTGCTTAATGCGCATGCTTACTTCGCTTGCTTCTGCGTCTGCTTCGTAAATGTGAACCAGGCATAAATGATTTGTATTTGTAGTTCTATGGTAACGAATGGTTCCTCTACCAGAAATGTTAAGCCTAATTCACGAAGCAGACGAAGAAGCAGATGCAACACCTGTGTGAACATCCGTGAAGCAAGTGAAGCAACAATGGAAATTGAAGCATGCTTCACTTTCTGCATCAAAATCAACCTTGTTTCACAATTAATTCATGATTTTTCTAATGTGAACGTTTGCAAAAGTAATTTTCATGAAGAGAGAAAATTGAAAAAATACTTTTATGAAGCATTTCGAAAATACCCTGTTTTATACGATAAATCTGATCGCTTTGATAAAGATAAAAAAAGATAAAAGAAATTAGCTTGGGAGGTCTCCTCATGCCATCTCCTGAACAAAATTTTGTTGCTTATAAATTTGTCGCACCCACATACTTTCTTTCTAATAGCTTTTCGTTTTTTTTTCCTTTGAACACTTCGTTTTATTAATATATTAATAACCCGGGTGAAAGTTTTTATCACATTTAACTTCGAAAATAATCCTGTGGGGCTACCTCATTGGACACATTGAACGGTTTTTGATATCTTTGAATACCGTCAAACTACATATACAAATTAGGACTAATAAATATCTACATTTGACAAAGGAATATCATAATATAATATTAAGTTGTGAAGTAAGTAAGTACGTGAAATTTGTAATATCGATTATATTGAGTAAAAACTAGAGCCTAACCTAAGTGTGTATACATGAGAACAAAAGAGAAAGGAAGGCCACACCTACACAAAACAAGATGGCTGCCAAAGCAGAAAAACAAAGAACAAAACCTACCAGCAGGCCAAATAGATAGCTTTGAAATTGACCAAGAGGTACAATGAATGACACAGTGAATAGTGTGACACTAAGTCAACACATCTTGACTGATTGAGAGACAAGTGACAACTGATCAGGCAAACTGTTATATACACACATTAGCACAGTTGTCATGAAAACCAAAAAAATTGTGAACCAAGTTGTTTTGGAAACCAGACAATTTGTGAATGAGGCCTACGTAAATAAATCCATAATGGTAGATAAGCTAAGCCTTATCAATTAGACAATTATTACGTAAAATTTTCACGTGGTCTATTGTTTAGCGAACCGATCCGGTCCGGTCCGCGGATAATTATCAGAAGTGGGGTATTCGCCTTAACGAAGAATATGACCACGATTAAGAAGCTTTTGACCGTAAAAATCAACAAAATTTATCTCTCTCTAAAATAAAAGTGTGACACACACTCGCTATTATATATAAGATAAGCGGTTAATACAAGACACTATCATCCTCTAGATCATCCAATTTTTCCTGTAAGCAATCTAAATACTACACTGAAATGTGAACGTCTTGCTTCACATGTTGCATCAGCTTAAAAAAAGATGTACTGCGCGTCTCCTTCATAAGTGGGAATCAGGTTTTAATAGTTCATATTTGTGTATGTTGTTATTGACTTTAGGATACCCGTGGTGGAGTAAAGTATTTAAAATACCCGTGGTTTTTCATACAACTACTCTCCAAGTTATGAACGATTTCGAGCAACGTTTACATGACATCGTTGCAGAATTCGCAAATTCGGCCAAATTCGGACTTCTAGTTGACGAATTTTCATGAAGTTTTGCACAGAGCACAATTGAAAGGTGCTCATTTCGAATTTGACAATTATTTTCCCAGTTTTGACTTAAATTGGGCAATTTAGGCCAAATTTGAATCAAATTTCTTCAATTTTCATGAAATTTTGCACAGAACGCACTATGAAAGGTGCTGTTTTTGAATTTGACAATGATTTTGCCAGTTTTGACTAAAATTGGACAATTTGGACCACATTTTCTCAAATTTTCATGCAATTTTATACAGAGTACAATGGAAAGGTGCTGATTTCGAATTTGACAGTCATTTTGTCAGATTTGACCAAAGTTTGACAATTCGGCAGTGTTGTATTTTTGAGACTAGATATGTATCGTTGTGTTACGTCCTAAGTCTTCAAGCCAAGCGGCTTCTTGTAATTTTTTAAATTTTTTCATTCGTTGTTGTTAATACTGACTTCACTACAGGAGAATCGCGTTTTTAGAACCATTATTGAAATTACCATTCTGGAAAATCATTTTATGCAAATGCAGAAGTTTGTAATCTCATCACTCTAATAATCTAAATATTCTGTCCTTACAAAAACCACTACAAGCCTTTTTGTTGAAAAAAAGCCTGTATGTTTTGTCCTTTTCTGTAGAACTGTACTCTTTTGCAGTGATTTTGCTAATATATTTTCCACCGACCACCTAATAGTGTTTTGGTTCAGTTGTTGTTGTTATTGTTTATTATTAAGAAATTTCCCCTGAGAAACATCTGCGCTGCTACGAATTATTTATCATGTAGAAAAAATATAGAAAAAATATAGAATGAGAATCATCTGCTGTGAAATAAGGCAAAGAATAAACATTTAGGGAAAAATTTACAGTCTCTGGAAAATTTTTTAATAAATTAAATTACTTAGATCATAGTTAATTAACTATGCTTAGATATTGTGCTGCTATATACAGGGTGTTTCAAAAAAGTGACAGCAAAAAACATTACCGCAGTTTTTAAAGTACGTATCTAATTTGTTCTTATAAGTTCTATATCAATGAAATCCTTGTCTTTTTGTCTTTCTCATGATGTATTTTTTTATAGGAAATGGAAAGGATGAAGAAGAAAAAATAAATAAAATAAGTGGAAAAGATCTTTTAATGTTTGGTTTCCATCAGGCGCTAAATCGCGTTAAACAGGTGGGTTAAATCGAGATAAATTTTGACGCGCGATGGAAACGATGATGAGTCATTAGCGCTTCAATTTTATCTCGAATTAGCGCCGATTAACCCGGAATTTAATTATCAAAATTTTTTGATATTTTAACACGAATTAGCGCGTTGCCACCTACTTTATCAAAGATTATTGACACCCATATTAGAAATTACTATGTTCACAGTCGAAATCAGATCTATTTACTCATTACTACAAGGAAGTTGAGTAAAATCTTATTCAATATGGCAGAAAAAACGACGAAAATGTATTTTTAAATGCAATTTTAGCAGCAATTATAAATGACTGCAATTACCTCAAGCCTACCTAAAATAGTATTCCCTATCACCAGCTTGAAGTTCTTGTTCTAACTGACGATATTCACCCAACCTCGAACCCTTGCCTTTTCGATATACGGATAGCGGCGAAGAAGACCCTGGCGAACGCTGGTCACGTGACATGAAAATTACACAAAATCTGTGTCATTTTTATAAACGGTGGCCTGAAGAAATTTTGACTAGGGCATTCAGTGTTTTTTATATAGTCACATTATACAGACCAAATAAGTTCGTCGAGTTCACTCAAAACTTTATGGTTATTAGATTTCTGCGAAAGCAAGAAATCTATTACAACCGGCTTTGTTGTTTTTTCTTCTTCTTCTTCTTTTTCAAATCGCGTATACGCGAGGTGTTTTTGAAATGCAAATCAATGGTCTTGTAGCCATGTATACATGTATACTTCGTGCATAAGTTTACATGAAATCAAGACATGAAGCGAACGTACAGTGTATGCCAGATGAAAAAGATCGTGAAGAAGTTCTCAATGTTATGGGAACAGAGTGAAAGAGATAAGCTTTTGTTATATTTTATTTTTATTCTTGTTTTCTTTTATAAATGTCTGACTGTTCGTTTGTACACGTGTGGGTTGTATTACTTTTTAAGCCCTCCTGGATTAGTACAGCTCAGCTCAATGTCCTTCTCAGAGCTCCAACATCAAAAATGTCTGTCTACTGCATCACTTATATTTGATCTTCTTCTAGCTATTTAAATGAATTTGTATGTCACCATTTGGTAACCCAGCAGTTACATTTTTCCAAGACATTTTCCTTCATTTTTCAAAAACCACTTTTTCATTTTTCACAAAAAATATCCTAGCCGAAAGAACTTGAAAGTGGCTTTCCATCGATGTAAAAATTATTTTTAAATTCGGTATATTCATTAAAAAAAACAACTCTAAAATTTCTGTTTCCAACATTATGAAGCACACTGTATTTTTAAAATTGAGAATGAACCAAATGAATGTCAATTTGTCAGGTGAGAACCAGGGAGAGAAGTGAGGTTTAACACGAAATTTTCTACTGGGGATAGATGCTTCAATACCAGATGTAAGCCAAGATGTGACTTCCTCTGCACATTTTTCAGCTGGATTTGAAAACCCATTGGACCAGGAGACATCGCGAAGAAAGTCACAAAAATTATCCCATTCACCATGTTCATAACTGAAGAGAGTGCGATGAAAAGGAGATTCAAAAACAGCTTTGCAATTAAGAGATGTTAAGACAAAAACTACGCCATGGTCAGAGTTGCCAAGAGGAGCTTCACTAGATGCTTTACAGATATCAGGATTTGATGTTAAAAAGAAATCAAGTAGAGATGGAGATTGATCATCGCGATCAGGAAAGCGAGTAGGGAAGTCAATGATTTGGTGAAAAGATTGAGATAGGGCAAAATTAAGAGTATGAGTGAGAGATTCCATTAGAGAATTTGAGCCATTTTTCATGATGAACATTGAAGTCACCAAAAGCAAATATGATGGCACTGTGATGAATTGATGGGGCCTTGTCAATACTCTCAGATATAGAGTAAGTAAGTAAGTAAGTAAGTAAGTAACGGGAGTTTTTAGTCCTTGGGCTTCCATCCGTAATGGTTGGTTCTTCCGCCCGCCGACTTGCAACTATTAGTTGACTTACCACCAGAGATACGTATAGCATTGCTCTAACTTGCCCGAAGGCCAGTTTGCAGTTGAGTCTCTAGAGTTTATAGAGTCTAGTCTTGGGATGATGGAGATCGATAAAGAAAGAACAGATAGCTTGTCGAATGGAGCAACGAAAGAAGAAAGCACATGTATGACAAATCAGGATCCTCCAGATCACTTACACGAGTAATAGGTAAATTGTCTCGAATGCTATGCATGTGGATTTTAGAGTCCTTACGACGCAGAGGAAGATAACCTTGAAAAAGAAAATCATTTTCTGTGTCAATGTTGAATTGAGATTAGTCCCACAAATTGCAAGGAAGTCAGGGGAGTTGCTGGAAATGAAAGAATGGATGTGCGAGATATTTGTATGAAAACCACGGACATTTGCGAAAGATATGTTCAGTGGTGTCGGATTAATTGAATTGGGTTTTGAAGCTGTTTTTTTTGTGTGTTTTTTCTTTGATTAACCATTGCATAAGTGTAGTTTAAATAGAAAAAGTAAATAAAAGGAACAAACATTACATGTACTTGCAAAAAATCCGATTATACCATATACCACTTTTACACAAGTTGCGACTTACTTCTGGATCCGCCACTGGCAGGTTTAGTAGAAATAGATTTTCATATTGTATGTTATGTTGATTTAAGTTATGTATAAGCAATGTATCTTCTTGAAATCTTGTTAAATGTCATGGATTAAAATCTTTGAAATGCCCAAGTTTCTCCTGCTCCTACTAATCCAAGTTATGAACAATTTCATGTAATGTCTACTTAAATATATTACCAAATTCGCATTTCTGGCAAAATTTGGAAAGTTTGCACAAAGAACAATTGGAAGGTCCTGATGTTAAATTTGGCAGTCACTTTTGCAGTCACTTTTTTCAGTTTTTAAGCAGGTTTGACCAAATTTTAACTTATTTGATTGTAATAGTTGAAGTCAATACAATTGTGAAGGTCTTCAATACATACAACTATACATAATTTATGTTAAATATACTTCTGCAACTCATTTAGTTGTCCTCGCTTCGTACTAGCCTCTTACTATAAGGGTCATCTCAAGGGGCTTGCCTGGAATGTAACATTGAGCACAACTTAATCGCAATTATAACTATTATATCGGCTGAGTTACCGCCCTATAAGGCTGTTTTATTATTTTTCATATACTAATATCACATATTCTGTACCTTTTAGGCTTACAAAAATGTCGAATAGTGGAGAAACAAAATTATACAGAGCCCTTTTCAAAAATGAAACTGACACACAAGTGAAAGTTTACTTTTACCACAAATGGGACGGTTTTTACTGGGTATCAAAGACATCAAAATTTATTGATCCACAACAGTCATATTACAAGGGAAGCAATTGGAAGATCAAGTATCGAGTTGAAAGTGATGAAATTGTCTCAGATATACAATTCAGCCAAGACGCATCAATAATTCATATTCGTGGCAATGGGAATTTTACCACGGACGATTTCTATAAGCCTGAGTATGATTCATTGAGGAGAGATACACTCGATCTATACAGATTTAAAGAAGAGCACAAATGGGGGGAGAACGATCACGAACATTTAGATCTCTACAAGGTCTTAGGACTTGATATTAAGGAGATAAGAAAACTTGATAGAGACGAGGGAACGGCTAAAATAAAAGAAGCATTTTTCGAGAAGATCAGGAACTGTAATAGCGACAAACGGCTCCAGCGTGGATATGGCAATGAAATAGAATATGATGCCATCACGAAAGAGATAATTCAGACGTACGGTATTCTCCGTAATCCTATAAAGAGAGCAGCATACAACAACTATATTTTATTTACTGGCAGGAAAGGATGGAGAAATAAGATCAATCCTCGTTTGTGGCCAGAGCTGTTGAAAAACTTTTTCACTTCCATATTTTGGCCAGACGTTGGATCGAAGAAAGAAAAAAAACAAAGAAAGCGGAAACTTGCAAAAAGGCTGGTATATTTCGCCATCTCTGTTGGTCTTTTTACTGGAGGAGTTTGTGTTACCACACTAACTGGTGGATTAGCTTTAGTGCCAGTTGGACTCGCAATGATTAGTGGCGGTATATGGGGTGCAGTTCGTGCAGGATTGAAGCAGAAGTGTGGCTTAAAAGATTTTTTGATAGTTACAGGAGTTGGAGCAATTGTAGGTGCAGCAACTGGTGGTGCAAGTGCTGTAATGATATCTGCAGGTGCACAAATAGAAGCATTTATGGAATTTGTCACAAGTGCGGTTGGTGGAATCACATATGGGCTTGGTAATGATATCGAGCGAATAACTTGTGATGCAAATGACATATCACTGAAACATGCTGTTGAACAAGCTATCGCTGAAATGGTACGTCTCGTTAATCGCATAGACTAAACGTCTTTTATGCTAAAAGGTGTGTTTTTTTGCTACAGTAATTCCCAAATATTAATGCAAGAAGCTAAATGATTTCCCTCCTCTTAATTTAACTTCTCTGTCAGCGCAGTAATCTCTGTCAGCACAGGGCGGAAGCAAATTTCATAATTTTTGGCAATATAGCTCCCATTCAGCTACTCCAGCGCTAGCGAAGCATCGTTTTGCACAAGTAAGTCTCGGAATTCCATGAAGGATGTATCATGTGAGATACAATCTTTTCATACCCCCGTCTTCGCTAAGTACGTCTGTTAAATCCCTGTTGTAAAAGACAGAATCACTCTAAATATTTTCAAAGGAAAATTCCTGATTTTAAGCGCCATTTTTTTGCATTAGTGGGTAACTTAATTTCCATTTATCCACAAAACAAGGAAGAGTTCCTTTTTAGTAACAAAGACTTGTCTCTTTGTATTATTCGTCGAAATAAATCCCCTCTAAGTTTGGCGATTTTACCTATTCGCCAAATTAAATCCTCGCCAAATATTCCATTTTGGTCATTTGCCAAATTAAATTATACCAAACTAGGGTTGTCCTCTCTTGGAACTAATAATTATTTAGTTATTTCATTAATTTTTCTAGAGGACTATCCCGCCTCCGTCACTAACGCATGCATGTATATATGTTTAATGCGGAACGAATTATAACCGAACTCCCAAGACCTCGAACAATTTTCATCTTCGTTTCATTGGAACAATGGTTTTGTTACCTCAGAGATATGTAAAAAAAGAAAGATAAACAACTCGTTTGAATTTGAATAACACCTTATCGTTAATACTTTTGTTTCACGCTTCTATTCAACGTGATCCGTGTTCCCAGTTCCAGTAAAAAGAAGTGACTCTCATTAAAATCGAAAAAATTTTCCTTCATCTAATTAATTCATCTAATTAATCAATTACAGTGATATTTTGACGTTTGGCGTGGCCAGGGTTTTGACAAAGGTTTTGGGACATGGCACGAATGTCAATGATTTCACATACAACTGTGATGATGTGATGTGAAGATAACATTATTACTTCCTTGACATTGTCGTCACGGAAGGGAAACAGCATATGCACAACGAAGAAGGAGTATATCAACCACTCCAACAAAATGATTATGCACTTCATTCGACACGGACATAACCAACAAACCTTACGAAAAACGCAAAAAGAAATCGGTGACATCAAACGGGATACTCTACTTCTTGATGAGACAAAAAACAAAGATGAACAGATCGTTTTCATGACCGCGATTGGCATCCAAATATCAGCACCTCACCCTCTGTTCTGTAAAAAAGTCGACATGTCATAGAAAACAACCCAAATCTTTAACAGATATTCAAAGCTCCCTCGACTGTTGCATTCAGACATTGACAGACCGTCAAAATGAAGATCACAAGGAACGATGTCCCTGTCTGATCTGAAAGAAAGATCATACCAACGAAACCATGCAACAAATGTAAGTTGTGTGGTAACATCAGAGAGCCAACCCAGATTAAGCATGGCGGCGAGACAATGTTTCTTCACGACGGAAGTGGAAATTGCAAATCTCGAAATGTTGTGTACGCCACCATCTGTAAAAGACATAGTACCATCTATGTCGGTCATCCTGGCGAAAGAATTGAACGATCGATTTTCGAAACACCGGTATGACATCGGAAAAAGACCGGGAAACTCAGAACTTGACGAACATTTCACGCAGACCACGGTACCGCAACAGATGTGCAAGTTCTGATTTTGCAGAAGAACATTCCTACTCAAGCCAAACGAGAACGGCTTGAGGATTGGTGGATTTGCCGTTTACAATCGCTATAACCGAAACGCGATGAACTTAGAACTGCATCAGAATGGAAAAGAAATGTACAACCATTACACAAAAACATTAAAAATTACAAAACAAGAAAGTTTAAAATTTATAGTTCTTTGTATTTTACTACTCGTTCATTCTGCATAGTATTTTGCTCTATTGCTTATCATTTATTTTTATGACGTCAACTTTGGTGCAATGTTATGTCTCATATTGAAATATCCTTCATATACACATTACAGAGACACATTGACTGTATATACGATTTAGTTACAAAATACAACTGATTTCTCAGAACTAAAATTTTATGTTTGCGAGCTTTTCGCTAAACGCTCGGTCCATGACCTCCTCATTGTTCATGAAAATTCAGCGACTTCCTCTAAGACAAATATGTACTGATTTCACCAGATGAAAACAAATGTACTGAAGGATCCACGTCACGGTGTCTGAGTATTTCGCGTTTCCTTTTTCTGATACCATCTCAGCTAAACGTCTGTAGAACTTTCTACATTCGCGGCCAGCTCCAGCGGTTGAAGTGAAGGTAAGGGGCGAGAAGGAGCCATGTTCAACTTCTAAAATTCGTGCCTTGTATTCTCGTTTCTTTTCCTTCTCGTTCAACACGTAGCAGCGTTGTGAATTATGAGCAACATACCGTTTGGTTATTGGATTGAAAACCCTTACGTCAAAAAATGCCTGTTTGCCTGTTACCCAAAATCCCCTTGCTTTTTATATCGAGTCTCGCTTCGTCAGATTTGTTTGTTGACTTCATCGTTCTCCCTCCCATCCATTTTTGTAGAACGGGTTTAGTTTGTATATGTCGACATACTTCTCGTAGGAGTTTTGCTGTGAATTTGCGAGAGGGCGTGTTCCAAGTTGAAGGGTGAACCACATCCACAAGATGCAGGCGTTTTTGGCAACGGCCACCCATAGCGTATAGGAAGCAGATCTTGAAAACATGTATATGATTTCATGAGTTGACAGAAATTAGAGTTTGACGATGTTCTTTATATCGGTATGGTCCCTTGGGCTGTTGTAATCAACATTGAAGTCACAACAGATAATTATTTCTTTGTTGGAAGTTAATGTTTGATTCAAAATGTCAAGCTTGGGATACATTATCTATTTAAATGGATCAGTTTAGATGGACAGGAAAAAGTGACAAACATCACGAACATAACCAACTGCTTTGAAAAAAGCATTCTTTTTAAAATGAGTTCGAAGAGAAAGTAGTTGCAGCTGTTGTTGCAATATGTCTTGCATTAAAAAAAGAGGAAAAACGAGAAAAAGTTAAACGGTCGACTTGGGTCTCAAACCTTAGTTATCTATCATGGAAGATTTGCTTTCATTTGCCTGATTTTCAGAAACATTTTAAATCTTTTTGTTTTATCTTGCGCTGGACTCATATTGATAACAACATTTATTTGTTGAGATAAACCATCCTGTAAATAAATATTCCTTATAAACAAACAAATAAATAAATAAAGAAATAAACATTACTGGGTTTTTTAGATTTTCCAAGAATTTTACAAAATAAGTGTTTTTCTAAGAAGCACCTGCACTGCTACGAATTATTAATCAAGTAGAAAAAAAATTCCAAAAATGGAAATTTCATGAAACATGCTTGTTTACAAAAATGTTTGGACCGAGATTTTTACTAAGAAACACCTGCACTACTGCAAATTATCATCTAGAAAATAAATTCCAAATATGGACATTTCCTGAGAATGAAATGAGGCAACAAAAAAAATAAGCATTTTGGGAATTCCCTAGTATTCTGGGATTTTTATGATGTGACTCATCATTTCTCCAAGACATTCTCCTTATTTCTTCAAAAATCACTTTTGAACTTTTTACCAAAATATACAGATGAGGGCTTTCTAGTGATGAAAGAATTATTTTGAAATTCGGCATACTCTTTAATTAAAACACCCTGTATGTATAATGACCTGCTAGTTAGACTACTGCAGGGAATTTTTAAGAGTAATGGAACAAGAAGATTTTAATTGCGGATTATGTCAGATTTACTCTCCATAATAGAACGATTAGGCTAATCAAACTTTGATCGGGATCAAACATGAGACATTTAGCAATTACCTTAGCAAGTCCTCATTAGGTTTATTTTTATTTCTTTCCTTCCTATGCTTTATCATTTTTTTCATATATTTTCTTTTCACACAAATAATCAGACGCCCTAAAGAAAGTTGAAAAAGCCCGGTATATCAGAAGCTGCCAATTGAATTGTTTGGATGCTTCTTCTTCCACAACCCAAAGATTTCGGACACCGAACCTTTCGTAATTTGTGAATTCACGACCAAAATTCATTACATCGAAATTGCAGTTTGTTGCTAAATACATGATTCATCGTCCTTTTTTCTGTCTTTTCCCTTAAATTTTTTGTATAAAAATAAACAAATAATAATAATGACAACAATATTAACGGACTTATATTTCTAGTTGTGAGAACAAATGGTTCGTCTGTAAATAGTTCATACTTGTGTATGTCGTTGTATTTGTTATTTGGTGTATGTTGATTTTTTAATTTTTCATTGCATCATTGTTTATACTGATTTCACTACAGGAGATTCTCGTTTTTCAAACCATTATTAAAAACCACCATTCTGGAAAATCTTTCTATATAAATAATTCGATCCAGTGCAGAAATTTGTAATCTAATCACTTACAACTAATAATCTAAATATTCAGTTTTTGCATTTTAAAAAAAAAGTTGTCGAATCAGAGATTTGTAAATATCATTATGAAGTAAATTCGGTGTCAGAATCAAATCGTCGTTTCTTCATTCCGAATCATCGTGTCATTGCGCCAAACTGCCGACTCATCGAGCCGGATCAGCAAATCTTCGAGATTAGTTGTCATATCTTCTTGTCGGACCTTCTTGTCGGACCTTCGCGTCGAACCTTCGCGTCGAATCTTCGGGTCAAACCTTCAGGTCAAACCTTCGGGTCTTACTTTTCCAGGGCAAACTTTCAGGTTCAGACACATGGTCGTGTAAAAGTAAGCATTTTCGTCCAAATAGCACAGCACCTCGTGCCTACCTGAATGAACCAAAGATGACAGCCAAAAACAGCAGTCAAGTGAAGTAAGCGCTTGAAAAAAGTATCAAGTACTTAACAGAAATAACAAATACACTATCAGAAGAATGCTCCACAAATACACTATCAGAAGAATGCTCCACAAATGCCAGCACAGCTGCTGCTGTTGCTGATTTTCAAAACTGTTTTCCTGGCCTACATGGGATCAGACCTGGTAAGGCGAGACACGTGTTGTGTTGTGACCCCAGTGCAGTTGTGGCTTACTGGCTTGTTATCGTATTGCCCAGATCGGATTGTGAAACTTATGGCATTGATTTCATTGGAAATGATGGCTTTTCTAAGGAGACTGCTCAAATCGAAGTTCCTGTTATAGATTGTCCATTTTCTCCAGCACAAATGTCAGAAATAGAGAAAATTGACTCACTTGCGTATTCTACTTGTTTTGGAGTAGACATCTATTCATCTGCTTTGCAGTCCATTCGGGCGTGAAAACGTTTTTTTCAATTCGTCTTTTTAGGGTAGACATTTTTTCTTATGTCAAGTTTAACAGTTTTTTGTAGTTTTTTTCTTTTCTTAACTTTTTTTTTAAGATTTCAAAACATAAATCACCTGTATGCTACCAAAGAGTCTGCTTAATACCGTGTCTTATCAAATAAAAGTATCTCCAAAATTTGATGTTGAACGCCTTCTTTCTTTCCCTAAAAACAATTCCAAACAATAAAAAATATGAAAGAACTTTCAATCTTCCATGTTTGAACTGCGGACCTTTCCTCAAAAGGTTTATAGCCTGTTCTTCCGACTTAGAATGTGACTGAAACTGGCGTTTTAAATGTTAAGTAACTGATCAACTAAATGGTCAATTAAATGATCAATTTTAAAGAAACAGAGAAAGATTTATATCAATACGCATTAATGTTCTTGGATATCCCAGAAAAATAGCTTCTAGTTTTATAAAGTAATCATTTCATAAGATGTGGTTTAAGAAAATCATTTCAATGGATGCACTACGTTCGATCCGGAGGTACGACCCGGAGGTTTGATCCGAAGGTTCGACGCGAGGTACGGCGCGAAGGTATGACCCGGAGGTACGGCGGAAGTTTTTTGATCCGGAGGTTTCGCTCGAGGGCCGACACGAAGGTACGACAAGAAGAGATAGTTTTGAAAGTTCGACTCGAAGACTTGCTGATCCCGGCGCGAAGAGTCAGCAGTTTGGCGCAATGACACGAGAATTCGGAATGAAGACACGACGGTTTGATTTTGACACCGAATTTACTTCATATATCATATCTCTGGTCGAATTCACTACGGCGAAGAGTATTTTTGTTGAAAAAAGCATGTCTATTGTTGTCCTTATAGAACTGTACTCCGTTGCAGTGACCTCGCAGTATTGTTGTGAGTTTGCATTTACAACAGACAAGATGTTATTATCATTGTTGTTGTTATTGTTTTCATAAAGTAATTTCCCTAAGAAGCACCTGCACTGCTACGAATTATTAATCAAGTAGAAAAAAGACACAAGGAATTTCCCAGTCTCAAGGGAATTTTTAAGAATATTTGATTACTCAGCTATTGTGCCGCTATATAAATAGCGTGGTTTTAATTGCGCTTCTCAGATTTATACTCGATTGGTACGATCCAGATCAAAGATGAGAAAATTACCTTACCAAGTGCTGAAGACCTGATCAGGTTCATTTTTATTTATTTTCTTTATTGTTGTTAAATTTTTTTCATGTTCTAAAGTACGTATCAAATGATAGCTTGCACAGTTTTTATAAATGCTTGGCAAATTTGAAGGTTATGAGATATTTCAAAAATTTTTTTTGCGCTGTGTCAAGCTTAAAAAGCACTTTTTCATGATCTTTGATCGTTCAAAAGGCGAAACAATTTTTCAAAAAAGTAAAATAGATCGCAAGACATAATCCTTTAAAGTCACTTAGGTCGCATATTTTAACATATTCACTCTGTTATGACATTGCATTTAATATCATATACTATGTACCTTTTAGGTTTAAAAAAATGTCGGACAGTGGAGAATCAAATTTATACAGAGTCCTTTTCAAAAATGGAACTAACAATCGAGTGAAAGTTTACTTTTACTATAATAGTGACATTCTTTGTTGGGTATCAAACACATCAAAATTTATTGAGCCACAACAGTCATATTACAACGAAGACAGTGGGAAGTTCAAGTATCGAGTTGAAAGTGATGAAATTGTCTCAGATGTACAAGTCAGCCAAGACGCATCAAGAGTTTATATTCATGGCGATGGGAATTTTACCACAGACGATTTCAACGAGGCTGAGTATGATTCATTGAGTAACTACTACAGTTTGAATGACACATGCTTTTATTTCTTTTCTTTAACTTTTTTTCATATACTAATATCATATACCATGTACCTTTTAGGTTTACCAAAATGTCGGATGGTGTAGAATCAAATTTAAACAGAATCCTTTTCAAAAACGAAACTAACACACGAGTGAAAGTTTACTTTTACTACATATGGGACTACATTTGCCGGGCATCAAACACATCAAAATTTATTGAGCCACAACAGTCATATTACAAAGAAAACAGTTGGAAGTTCAAGTATCGAGTTGAAAGTGACGAAATCCTCTCAGATGTACAAGTAAGCAAAGACGCATCAATAGTTGATATTCGTAGATATGGGAATTTTAAAACGGACGATTTCAACAAGGCTGATTATGAGTCATTGAGGAAAGATACACTCGATCTATACAGATTTAAAGAAAAACACAAATGGGGGGAGAACGACCACGAACATTTAGATCTCTATAAGGTCTTAGGACTTGATATTAAGGAGATAAGAAAACTTGATAGAGATGAGGGAACGACTAAAATAAAAGAAGCATTTTTCGAGAAGATCAAAAAGTTTCATCGAGACAAACAACTCCAACGTGGTGGTGGTGATGAAATTGACTATGATGCAATCACTGTAGAGATAATTAAGGCTTACGGTATTCTTCGAGATCCAATCCAAAGAGCAGCATACAACAATCATGTGTTATTTACTGGCAAGAAAGGATGGAGAAATAAGATCAATCCCTTTTTGTGGCCGGAGATGTTCAAAAATTTTTTCACCTCCATATTTTGGCCAGACGTTGGATCTGAGGATGAAGAAAAACAAAGAAAGTGGAAACTTGCAAAAAGGTTGGTATATTTAGCTACCTCTATTGGTCTTTTTGCTGGAGGAATTTGTGTTATCGCACTAACGAGTGGATTGGTCTTAATACCGGTTGGATTCGCAATGGTGAGTGGAGGTATTTCTGGTGGAGTTCGTGCAGCATTGAAACAGAAATGTGACTTAGCAGATTATGTGATAGCTACAGGATTTGGAGCACTTGCAGGTGCAGCAACAGGTGGTGCATGCGCTGGAGCGATATCTGGAATTGCTGCAGGAGGAATTGGAACTGCTACAATGGCACAGCAAGCAGCTATTGGTGCCGCCACAGGTGTCGTTGGTGGATTCACAAATTCTGTTGCGACTGACATCGAACAAATAGTTTGTGATGGAAAAGTTATATCATTAAAACAATTTGTTGGCCATGCTATCGTTGGAACACTTTCTGGAGCAGCAGTGGGTGCGGTTGGTGGCACCATTGCAGGGAAACTTAATGCTAGTGTTACACAAGTAGCTGATGAGGCAGTGGAGCAAGTAGCCATTGCTGGTACCCGTAATATTGCCAGACAATTGGGTAACAAATGTTTGCAAACACTCGCTGAGGAATCCATTGAAACTGTGATCAATTCTACATCTCAGTTTATTGAAGAAAGGGCTAATAAAGATATTGAAAACCGCAGCTCACTAGATCATTTAAGTGCAGGCGTTGCCTCGTTCGGTAAATATGCAGGTATAAAATTTGGAGCGGCTGCAGCAAGGGCATCAGCAGCAAAAACTAAGATATTTCCATCGGCAATGGATCCAGGTCCTGAACGAGTGCAACCAAAAGGCATGCGTGCATTGGATGACGACACTTTACCGCATATGAAGAACAATGAAGCTCATCAATGTTTTGAGACAGCCGAGAGAGAAGCCAGAATGTTAATACTCTGAAATGATTAACTCTGTGTGTTGGTTTTGCCAGTTAGCTACTGCTTCTTTTCAAAGCACAATCATAGTATGAACATCTAACCTTAAACTCAGATTTTCGTCTTACAATGTTCGAAAGCATCCGATTGAAATGTCAAAGAAGTCCTTGGAACGAGGTTGAAATACATGTTGTATCTAATTGTATATTCTAAATATATATTTTGGCTTCTGAAATGACTAAGAAAGTTATAATTGAAGCAAATACCTTCTAAAAGTTTTTAACATAACGAGAACTTTCTTGATCATTACGAGAACAAACTTAGCTTACATTTTAAGTCTTATTGAAGAAACCACCAGCCCCGACAGCTATAAACAGTAGAAATGTTCTACTGACCATGTTCCAGGACCATTTCAGTTTTGTTCACGCTTTTGAGTTTTTCAATTTTGTGTGTTTATTATCGTAATAGTCTTGTATTGTTTGTAAAAGTTTCTTTGAATTATTTTTTCAACAACTAGGTGCTTAAGGCACGTACGCCGAAGTAACAATCCACTCGATCTGAATTTTAATGTAAAGCATTTTTGTTTGAGTAGACTATTTACATTCTCTGTAACTATAACAATAAAAGCTATTATAATTCCACTCGTCATGTTCGTAAAAGGGTAGTATTAAATTCAAATATGCTATTCTTTTATTTCCCAACCACTTCGATAATATACTTTTAGCACTCCATTTGGCCGAAGAATTCTCTGGTGGTCATTCAACACTAGACACAACCTGATGATCCATCAACATGCGATTTGTAGTTTCTGGAGTTTTAAGGCTATTTTTTTGTCCCCGAGATAACCACTTTGGACTTTAAACACTCGAGTGTAACGCTTTAAAATAATACTGGTACTAAAGTAAGATATAATCATCGAAAACAAATTCTTTCATGCGTTCAGCTCCAAGAAGGGAACGAAAACTTTCGATGCAGTGCAGTTGAAACATTGTTGTACTTTGCTCTCGTTTGAAGCCTGAAGTTCGGATATCATAAGTTTTATGGTACTTGAAACCTAAGGAGAACACAAGGAAAAAGAAAGAAAGAAAGAAATAGAAAATCTAATAAAAGTTGCTTGAATAGCAGATGGTTCAGTTGTTAAGGGCAACTCAAAATGAAGTCCACAAAGAGAAAGAGATGAAAATATTTTAAATAATGAATTATTGAAGGAAAAAATCTTTCGCACTATAATAACACAATGCAGGAAAACGTTCTAAGAATGTGAGAATTGATATCAGAATACTTGAAGGTTTTTTTTTAGTTGTTTTTCGGCAGAAAGCAACACAAACGTATTAATTCGTGAAATCATTATGCTGTCATCAAATGGAGAAGTTCAGGATTTGATGAATTTAGAAAGTGCTTTAGTGTCGTTTATACGTCGGGTGAACGACGCTTTAATTTCCAGTCATTCGTTCCATGATTTAGTCAACGATTCAGATTATCAGAAACTGGTTATAAAACACGGAAAAGCGCATGGAATACCATTAGGAAACCGACATCTCCTTCCAGGCTATTGGTTTACAGTATTTGTTGCGCCCTATGAAGCATTCCAGCGTGTTTTGGAAACCCAAAAATATGAAGAGAGCAGGCGGAAGGAGGATGCAAGCGACCAATCAACGCCAGAGGTGCAAGAAGCGATCAAGAAGTTTAAACATTTAGCAGGCATCAACCCACTGCAACCGCTAATCGAAAAGTTTCAGACCGAGATCGAGTTTCTGGTGAACAACCTGGACGGAGTGAGTGAGGGACTTCAAAACAAACGTACTGTGAAGCGTGTGCTGTCAGCTATATCTAGCGGTAGTTACGAATTCACCGAAGAAGAAGATTTGACATGTACTTTTTTCGATAACGATTCCTTGTGTGGTTATCGTTTCGAAGTGACGATCAAGGTTGCAACGTTTAATCAGTTCGCCATCGATTTTTCAAAAGAGTTAGTGGACCTTATATGGCCAATCGTCGAAAACAATAAAACTATTCGTCGAGAAGTGGCGAAAATGTTTATTGGTCAAATCTTCTCTGAAGAACATTAGACCAGATGTTTGATTAAATAAATAATACAAAATATTAAGTTTTGGAAGCAATCATCTGATAACTATTAAAGTGAAAAGAAAAAGGAAAAGAAAACAGATGTCTGTGATTGCTTGATTATTCAACCAGACCGTCTTTATAGATTCGAAAACACAATATAGATTTACCAAGGGCATTTTTCTTTTGGGTCAAATTTTACATTAAATTGTATTGTTACAACTATAACAGTTCCTGGTTGTGCAAATATATGATCTGATAAATACACGCGGAAAACTTTACCCTTCTAATAGAAACAAAAATTCCAGTTTGTTCTATACGACGAGGGGTGCAAGTAAAAAATGGAACGTTTTCTACCAACACCAGCGATTGGTATGCACGGAGGGTTTTCTTTTTAATCTTTTCTTCAAGGCAGAATTCTCATTTGTCAGTTTCGAGAAGTTTCTTCCTAGCTTTCTCACTTTCTTGTCTAGACTTCGTCAATTCCTTTGCCTAAAAATAAATCATAATTATGACCATGATCGGCTTTCATTACTCAGAAGTTTGTTCAAAAAAAAAATAAAAAATCATCGACTGTAGTAAATCTAACCTTCTCTACAAGTAACACTAATTTTCCCTTCTGTGCGAGAGTCTTTAATAGCTCCATGATAAATGGTAGATAGTTGTGACGCCTTCGAATATTTTCAATCTAAGAAGTAACCGTAATAAGGAAAAGCAACAAAACTAACATTAAGCTTGAAATATGGAAACTTATTATATACTTTATATCGGTTCATTTTTTCTTCTTCCTCCACCAACAAAGCTTGATATTTTCCAACATCCGATAATAACGCCCTACTTTCCGATGTCTCTCCACCATTATTCTATAAGAAAAGACTTCAAAATAGATTATTTGACTAAATTTATTAAACTGTGCATTTCCATAACAATCCTAAATATCAACAAATAAAAAGAGTGGCTCGTCTGGAGTCAGTTATTAAAAAGTGGAAATATCTGTACTCGCCGAGAAATATAAGTGTAGACAACATGATCGTGAAATTTCATTGACTTGAAGATATGAAGTTAAAACGTGATAGTCCAATACAGTCTAAAGGCCGGTTTTCAGTTCAATCGCTGCGGTCGCGCGACTGAGCGAACAGCTTTTTCATTCGCTCAGTAGTTGAAATGATTTGAACTACCAGGCGAACGAGATTGCGTCAGCCAATTAAAAATCAGATCGCTCATTCGTGCGACCACAGCGAATGAACTGAAAACCGGCCTTAATATAGCGTTGTGTACAGCTGCATGCATACGCAACCACACGAGATGTTTGAAAATTAAACTACAGCCTAAATCATAAGAGCGTGAGGACCTCAAGTTTCAGATACAGATTTTTTAACCATCAATTAATTTAGGTGTTTTCACTAGTAACCGTGTTAACAATGTTTACTGTTCTGTGGGAATGCCCTGACCAGGGAAAGAACAACTGAAGGGGAAATCCCACTCAACTACTGGTGTAATCAGTCAGTACTCAATCCTGCATATAACGTTGAAATAAAATAGATGAATAAATAAAGCATTCTTTTATATAATTTGGAAGATTTTATCAAAGCTTTAAGTTTTATTTCAAGTTGATTTAAGAAAAGTTTGAATAAACGCCCGGGAATAATCGGAACTACACTATCATGAGAATTTCATAAAATAGATTATATATCTTATCGGCCGAAAACGACGAATTTTTGGCGAGGTTAAAAAAATTTGTAATGATATCGAGAAAATAAACAAAAAGCAAGCAATTAACGAAATTTCGAAAAAAGGTCGAAATTTTTCATCGGCTTAAATTACTCGTCGGACGAAAATGACGAATTTTTGGCCAAGTGACGAAAATTTGTACCGACAAAGTTTTTACCGATAAGGTATATGTATATTACTTATAAGGAAAAGAGAATAAGACATACGTGTTACGTAATTAACCTCTTTTTCAGGTCGAAACGTTCTAATGACGTTCTAATTGCCAACAGCAATTAACGGACTAATTAATTTGACGACGCAAAAACTATATTTGGTCAGATATAACATCTCATCGAGACATTCAAAGATTGAATCCGTAAAACCGAAAAGAAATTGCGGGTTAATCCGGCAGTTTTCGGGAGTGCCACAAAACACAAAAACACAAAGACTTGCTCGGGAGTGTGACGTACATAACTTCCAAAAACTTATTATTAGGATCGATCACCATGGCGGTATATTAAGGCGTTATTGATAATCTTCCTCGGACGTTACCCGTACCGACATTTGTAATTTCAAACGGAAGAGAGCCTGGTTTAGTGGAGTGCGTGTCTTACACGACTGTCTGAATTGTAAGATTTTCACCTGGAGTGCGTGTCTTACACGACTGTCTGAATTGTAAGGTTTTCACCTGGAGTGCGTGTCTTACACGACTGTCTGAATTGTAAGGTTTTCACCTGGAGTGCGTGTCTTACACGACTGTCTGAATTGTAAGGTTTTCACCTGGAGTGCGTGTCTTACACGACTGTCTGAATTGTAAGGTTTTCACCTGGAGTGCGTGTCTTACACGACTGTCTGAATTGTAAGGTTTTCAACTGAAGTAGGAAAGGTTCCCTAGGTATATAATATTTTCAAAAATCTGAATGACAACAACAACAAAATAGGAACGAACATAAAGTCTTTCTTGCTTACGCGACAATCATGATCATGATCAGACGAGCATAACATACCTGCTGTAATAGAGAGGAGTGTTGTTGAGTTAAACTGTCAATCTTCCTGCTGTACATCTGCTTTCTATCGCCAACGACAGCCATTAAATTGAAATGAATTTCCTCAGCAGAATATCTTCAAATAAGCAAAAGAAAAAGTCATTGATAAGTTATCATTACAAATCCACGAGAACAGTTCGCTGAAGATTACTCACTTCTGCATTCTGCTTTCAATAACTGGTTTCACATGCTTCAACCAGCTTTCACTAGGTGCAGGTCCTGAACGTTTTACACAGATAATTTTTTATTAAAAAGAATGTGACCATAACTATGCAACATATTTCTGTCCTTTATTTCAGAAACGATACACTTTTTTTCAGATGATTTAAAACTTTACAAGTTAAGTTACAAAGACAGATTCTTTATCATTTATAACTTCATGTTTATACACAACGATGAAACAACAGAAGCTCTCCTCTTTCATAGTTATTCAAAATCTGCACAGGTTGTTGTAGATTGATCTCGAAATAAAAGTGAATAACGGATCGGTTATAAAACCAAGAGATGTTTACGTTACCAAGATCTACTGGACCTTCCTTTAATCCATCTAGTTCATACAATCGACCTTGAATTGGTAAGTAAGCAACGAAATGATAAGAATCTTTATCATCATCTTTCATTGTGTTGTCAAACTCAAACATTTGTTGCCTAATGTGAAAAAAAAACCATACCAAATGACATATCAAACACAAGCAAAAGGAAATTTTTGAGAAGTCAATGTTGAATATCAGTGTTAATATTCACCTTGAGAAGCTGTTGTGAACTTTCTTGATTGTCTCAGAATTTGAAAGACTTAATCCTTTCAGCTAAAAAAAGACAAACCATAAAAAACTACAACCATAGGTTTTGAAGGATGAGAAAACCAAAGTGAATAGAAACTCACCGCTGGATCAAATTGTTTTGAAAATTCCTTAAACGATGAGAGAGTTTCTCCTAATTGCACGTCTTCATGCTCAGTATTGAGCAGGATACTGATGATGGCTTGAGTTGCACACGCATTGTTTATCACCTATTTAATATATAGAAAATATTACAATATAACTGCTCCTTCAGTAGACTGAGTTATGAAAAAATGTAAAGAGAAAATGGGGAAAAAAAAGAGGAAATGTTAAATTTGTTATCCTGTGTTACAGATAGGAAGCAGACAAAATTTGTCAGCATGAATAAATCAATTAATCTGTTTTAAACATTCACCACTTGTGTTTTATTAATTCTTGTATTATTTTTCACATTACTTGTTTAGCAAAGAAGATTTCATCCAAACGACTATCCTGTACAATAGAACCATCAGCTTCTTCACCAGACCTCCATTTGAACAGAAATATCATTCCATGAACAGGACTGCAGAATGAAAAATAAAGTAAAGATAACAACAAAATATCGTGATAAGAAGGATCAGAAAAATAACTGGGCAAATACGAAAAATACCTCAATCTGTCGAGAGTTTCCTCGTCAAGCGACCAAAGCTCTTCCACCTGAACACCAGTGCAACCTTTAAAAATCAGTTGATAGTGAGAAGAACAATATTCTTTCAAGCCTTTACTAAAAGTTTAAATTAGGGACCTATCAGATTAATTACAATCTTCACTATTTAATGTGTTACATCATAATAGAATTTGAAAGGTTTCTGTATAATGAATGAAGTTTCAGTACCGCCCTCCTAAATAACACAAGACAGGTCATGTATGTTAATTTTTTCCACCCTAACATTGAATATACATTACAGTTTCTTATGACCATCAATAATCAACATGAGACGAAGAAACATAAATAAATTTCAAATTTAAACCACTGCATCTACTTTAACCAAATTAATCTTTGCAAGATTTGCCTTTTTCGCAAAAGTTTGTACACGTAAAATTGTCGGGTCGCGAAAATTAATCCACACAAAATTTTTCAAAGTACTTGTTCGCGAAAATAAATCCAGTTTCTTGTTGATTTTCTTTTTGTTGTTTAATTTCTTTTTGTTTGCTAATTGGATCAAGAAATGACAAAATGAACACAAGTTAATTGAATAATATTTTCCCTTAAAAAAAGTGATACATCTTAAATCTAATCTAATCTTAAATGATGACATTTTCTTCTTGTTTTTTCTTTTTTGGAGGCATTGTTTTGCATCCTTCAAGAAACATTTTTCTTACGTCCATGGATTTTAGCTCCATTTTTTTCTTGGTTGCTATGACATTCTTAGGGCATTTCTTCTTTTCTTTCTGCTCATACTCCATTTTCAATTTGTCGCTAAGTATGGAGCCAAGAGATATTCCCGTCAAGTTTCCCAGCAATTGGAGAGTGGAGCTTTGAAAGAGGTAGAAGTCAATTTATGTTTGTCAACTCTCAAACCCTTTCACCCAGGATGGATTGTTGATTTCTATAATTACATCACTACACTTCTGGTGATATGGTAAGGAAGTAATCAACAATGAATGGGGTGCAGCAGGGATTGCTGATGCTAATTGTTTGGGTTTAAAAGAACTGTCAAACCGAGACCCAATAATGGGTGACAATTTAACGTTCGAGGTGAGCACAAATGTCAATGCGTTATGTAAACTAATAGTCGATGAAAACTGTGATGAAACAGTAGCCTACTGTAACTTTTACCTGAAGAGTCTATTTTTCAATTATAAACCTTTTGACTGTGAAAATAAATCCACGAAACAACCATTCGTGAAAATTAATTCCCGCGAAATTTTTCAAAGTGCTTATTCGCGAAAATAAATCAAAAAAATTTCGCAAGTTTTTGAAGTCACAAAAATTAATCTCGCAAAAATTAATCCGATTAAAGTATACATCCCGTAGTAATACCCAAGTGTATCAATGTTTCTGGAGCAGCATCTACACTTGGGGAAAGTTTGTTCCCAATTCCGTCATGTTGTTTGATAAACTTAAGTCAAGAAACATGAGACAATGGATGTTTCGTTGAAATTCATGAAAACAAAGCAGAATTGTGAGTGGGAAAATAACTACATTGACTGAGATGAACTGTCATTCTTTTACTGCTACACGATACCTAATACTCATTATATGTTTTTTATTATCTCCGAACTCTAACCCATAGGATAAAACTAAAAACAAAGCATTTCCATTTATAACTTCTTTATAAGTTTAAATGTTCCATTTAAAAGGACTGTTTAATTCATTTGAAATAATTCATTTGAAAACATATACACCAACGGAGAGAAAAACGGCTCTCTGACTGAGCATGAGAAAGATGTACTACAAGAGTAAATTCTGCAATATGATTTGATTTCGAAAAGCTGCTACCAGATTGTTTCAGTAGTTTTTAGTTTCAAGCAACACATCAAATTCAGATTGAAACTGTTGAAGATCACAAAAAATTGTCCAAAAGTTGACATGATAAGACTTTGATACGACGTAAATATCATCAACTTCAGAAAAACGATAGCTTTCTGCATCTAAACACACAGCCTTGGAGAAGAGCAAGGGATTCTCCATACAATCTAACCTTGGTTTCAAACAACCATGTAACTCTTTCAGCACAGCAGCCATAGCCAAACTAATCTTGGCCATGATTAGTTTTTTGACCAATGAAGCACGGCATTCCTGAGTGTATTAGCATTTAATAAATGATCGACAAAACTGTTCTTTTTTATGAGAGTGTTTCAACAAGGAAAGCACAAACATAATTCTTTACAGCTCACATCAATGACATTGGTTGGCTGTTAGTTTCCTTTTCATAAAATTCCTGACAGATCTTGCACCAGACTTTATCAGCTTTATCACTGCTTTCATCAGTCTCATACCCAAGACAACCAAAACCCTATGATAAACTTTTTTCTTGTCTATGCTTTCTTGTCTACGCTTTTTGAAATCAGACAATGCTACAGTCACCTGTGTTATGAGCGCTCGAGTGAATATAGGAATCAGCATGAATATAGGCATTAACATCAGAATTTAAAACAATAGGAATTAAAAAATTTTCAATAGCAAATTAAAATGTTCAAATTATTCTAAATATGAGGTAGGACACAAAGAAGTGTGATGTAGTCAATTGTTAAATAGGGTAGGCAGAGGTCAGTTGAGATTGAAGAAAGTACTTATGAAAATCATGAAAATTTTTAACTCTTTTTCTTGAACACGTGTTTCGAGCAAGTTGTGGGAAGTGAAATCAACATTTCATTCTTATTCAGTCGTGTAAATATTGTTAAAAATGGTATTCTCGTTTTGAAAATGTCATCTTCAAAAATCCAAGGTACATACTTGATTCATCTACTTATCAAAATTAACAAAGAAAGAAAGCCTAAGGAATACGTAAAATATTTCTCAAACGAAATGTTGTTATTTCAGATTGCAATTTTCTCGATTTCATTGTTGCGGTATGTACAGAAGGACATCATTGCTCCTCCTTCATGGTATGTAAATTGCACAACTTATTGTGCCCTAACTTGAGAGATATCTGAATGTAAAGTTAGTTCAGGACGTGTTGCTCCAGTTAAAAAGTGCAGAACCACTAACAGACCAGAGGCGTAGTTAGGGTCAGTCAAAACAAGTGGAGGAGTTCAACATTATGATATTTCTTTTCAGTCTTAGGTGGCGATTAGGTTACTTGCACGCTTTCCTTTTCTACCCTAAATGACTTAACTCTCCTCCACAAATTTTGACTGACCTCTGGCTACGCCTCTGCAGACCATAAATGTTGTATTAAATATATTTAAGTTACAATATTACTGTATATAATATTATCAACAAAATTTGTTCATATAGTTCTAGTTTTTATTTGGTTATTAAACCTAATCTCGCAAATTGAAAATAAAATACAGAAATGAAAAATTGTAACCTAGAAATAATTTAAGATTAATTTAGAAACAGTTAATTAACATACTAACAATAGATAAAAACACTATAAAGGGTCGAATTTGTAAAAACGAACATTATGAAAAAAATTGAAGGAGAGAACTCAGGCTGCTAGGCAAAATTAGGATTTGGAAAAAGTTAAAATGTAAAACAGGTTGCCAAATTTGAAAAATTATATATAAAAATTTAAAATTATAATGTTATACAGTAAAATTTTAGACATATAATTTATCAATTTCATTTTTAAACACACTCAGATCTTCAATTTTTCTGACTTTTACTGGGAGCTCGTTCCACAATCTAACAGTTTTCGGGAAAAAGGAATATGTGTATGATTTAATACGCCGGAACAGAGGTTGAAATTTTACACTCGTGCACCTACCTCTGACGTTTTGGAATTATCTCAGCGTTCACACATTTGCTATTATACACGATTTCATGAAGCATCTTGAGACTTGCCATTTTCCTTCTGTGGTCAAGCATTTTAAGATTCAGGGAGTGACTTAGAACAGTTCCGATACGTTGTCCCTGATGAAGTTGTTATACGCATCACTACATGTTTTTCTTGCTGCCTTTGCCGACTCTTTGTATCTGCCCCAGTCCTTTTCAAGTTTTGTTCTTTTGAAAACTCTATATCGTCTTGTTTTCTTCCAGACTGCACGTTTGCAGTCGCAGTTGAACCATGGCTGGCTGTAGCGCTTCGATGTTAATTTTGAAGGAACGTGTTTGTCTTGAGCTGCAAGTAGAATGCTTTTGATGGAAGTCCAAAGGTTATTGACAGGTGTTACGGCTGTGACTGATGTTTCTAGTTTTTTAAGTTCGTCTGCAATTTCGTTTCGTAATTCTGAGAGGTTGGCTCTCTTCCAGAGGTATATTTTGCGTTGTACACGTTTGAGCTTTTGGGGATGGCATAAAAATGTCAGCAAGAACTGCAGTATCGTGGTCTCCAAATCCTGGTAATGGTTCATAGTTTCTCATAAGCAAGGAACGATTTGTCAAAAGAATATCGAGAGTTGCCTTCTTTCGGGTGTCGAAATCCACGATTTGCTGCAGAGTTGAATCGTCAAATGTCTCTAGAAATTCCTCATTCATTTTTTTAGGGTACTGGTTACCGCATATACTGTTTGTATTCCAATCAATATCTGGAAGGTTGAAATTGCCTCCTATCCACATTGGGTTGTTTTTAAATTTTCGACAAAGTGCACGCAGACTATCATTAAGTTCTTTGTTCTGATTAGCTGTGTTGCTTGGAGATCTGTAGCATGATGTAAATATTACTGGTTTCTCAAATGTTTCTATGCGAATCGATACAAGCTCTCCAATTTTGAGAGATATTTCCTCGACCAATAGTTCTTTTTTGTAAATAATTATCACACCACCATACCCGTCGTTACGATCCTTTCGGAATGCAGCGTAGTTTTCAGGAATGAGTTCAGAATTGGATATGTTGCATGAAAGGTGCGTTTCTGATCCCAGCAGTATGTCGATGTTGTTAGAGGTGAGAAAGTTCTGCAGGATATTTTGCTTGTTCCAGATGCTTTGAAAGTTGCATATAGATACACGTAGTTGCTTGGATTTTTTCGGGCGGATGTCCTGAACAGGTTCAGTCGAGTCCTCAGATGTAATAGAGCTGTTAAATAATGAAAACGATACATCTGTAAGGGCACATCGTGTACATGTCCAATCGAGGGTCTCATCGTTTGTATAACAGTCGAAAATCTGGTCCCCCAATGACACACATTCCTTATGAAACCACAAGTTGCAGGTGTCAAAAGCAACAGAGTTATCAGTGTTTTTGACAGCCTTTGAACACTGCCCACATGGAAACTTCATCCTTCTGGGCCCCAGACCTGGGTTTATTTCAACAGTTCCACTAAGAACAAGAAGTATCTGTTGTAAGGCTACATATTGTCTCTTTGGGACTTCGATCCCTTTGGTAATGGAATGCAAGAGAGAAACTTGATAGTTCATAGTCTTGTAACTCTCTACAACATAGCAATGAGTTTGGAGTGTTTGCAATTGTCATTGATTCCTTCCCATATTGAAATCCAATCATGAAGATAAATACCAGTTGCATCCACCTGATGTTCATCGTGACCTGCTCGGCTGCACGTGGGTTCCAAGTGTTATAAGCAACTCAAGTTCCGAAAACGGCCACTTAATTCCAGAAATTAAGTGTTTAATCTGGTTTTGTTTACATCACCACATTTATTTTGTATTGTTTTACTCTCTTTTATTCCTAAATCTTTTACTGACTTTTACTGACTTTACTGACTAGAATAGTATATTTTAATGTCAGTATTTTTATGCATATATAGTTTATAGTTATAGTTTTATGCATATAGTTTGTTAATGAGAAAAATCCTTGATTCCTATATTCATGTCAGTATAAAAATTATGAACTCCTATACTCACGCCCCATTACAAAAATTTTCGATTCCTATATTCACGTCAAGAGAAAAATCCTTGATTCCTATGAATCAGAGTACCCAAGTTTGGGCCCTCTACAGAAGTCTGATCGCTGGCAGGTTTGCTTTTCATGGTCCAAAACTCTTCAATGGGCCTCCCAGGGAACTAAGGAATTGTACCAATTGTGCTAAAAAACGTCTTCAAAACAAAATTTGATAAATACCTGCGTACTGTGCCTGATCACCCTCTTATTCCAGGGTATTTCCAGTTAGACATACCCTGGAATAAGAGCTGACTCAAACAGCCTTCCAGATATGAAGACCTGCATTGGACTCAACAAGTTGGATGCGTGAAGATTCACAGAAACAATATCAAGTAATGAAAGTAAGTTTACACCAGTACAAAAATCTTCAGGCTTCTCCTTTTGAGGCGCGCACCCAATCACACGCCCAAATGATTTAACATGCGCGATATGTCGCACGCGCAAATGCTGTACATGGAGCGATCTTTTTCCAATACAGTAGAAGAGCGAAACTTTGATTAAATAAATAAAAACATATTTAATCGTTTGATCATGAATTGATTTTGGATGAAAATGAAATTAACAATTCACAACCGTACGTGACACCTTACGTAATCATTTTTAATTCATTCTTCTGCACGTGCCACATAGCAGGTGTGTTGATTATTAAAATATTTTCTTCTATTTATATAAAGGCTTTTTTCAATACATGAAATTCGAAGACATTTCGTAAAAAATAGACATGAAAATATAACTTCGCTTCCAATGTCATTCAACGTTATGCGTACGTATACGGACATGCCCGAGCACACTTGAAATGTAAAATAATTACGTCAATCTGAATATGAATTCATTTGAATTCGATCGAACCATTAAAAGAGTGAATTAGAAATATTAACACGTGAGAGGAAACATTGCTCAACTGCACTTTTAAATTTTGTGATTTCGTATTCAAAAAATAATAAATATTTTTACATTACTAAAACCACAAGTAGAACAAATTAGATTTTATACAGGTCATTCGAACTGTTAAGTATAAGTGGTGAAGTACAAAGAGAAAGGCAATCAGTCTCCTGTGTTTGGGGTTCACAGGTTAAATCGTCCCCTGTGCTTCGCTGTCCTTCAGTACTATTAAATTTGTTCGACATATTGAAAGTCAAGTACGGACCAAAATAAATACTTTGAGATCTACTTGTACAGGCCTGTGAGATATTTCCATTTCTAAACATAAAAGATTCAGGCTTCAGACCTTTTTTAGGCCTTAAGATTTGTGGAAATCGAGCAATAAAAATAGCTTGTGCAAACTCAACTTGCAATGATCGCGCAAGCACGCATTTCTAAACGGAGAAGACTGAATCTTCAATTCCTATATTCACCGTCATTATAATTGAGGTTGATTCCTGTATTCACGCAGCCAGTGGAAAGACAAGGTACCTTCGTCTTAACAACAATGCATGTCTTCATTAATAATTCATGTGACAAAGCCTATATTCACACAAAGCTTATATTTATGCTGATTCCTATATTCACGCGAGTGCTCATGATGCTGTGTCACTACACTTTGGAATCAAAACAATCCTCACAGTAACAGTCAAGAACACAGAACAAATTAGTGAAAAAAGAAGAATGAAAATGTAATCTCATTTGGATTGCATCATATATCATTTTTAGTCATGCGAACAAATGAATGAAATTCTCTTGAAGTCAATAATGAAATATTATATCAAAAAATGTGACGGTTTGAGGGAAAATCATATTACTGATAAATTTAATCAATAATTTATCAGAATTATCAGTAATAATCAGTAATTTGTTCGATTTATCAGTAATTTGTTCAATTTATCAGTAATTCGTTCGATGAATCAGTATACCGTAAAGCGGGGTGACTTCGATCAGCGGGGTGACTTCGATCAGTAAAAATAAACTGTTTAAACTCTGAAATTAAAGTGCGTTTTTCACATTTTTAAAGATTTTCATTTAGATACTTATTGTAAAATATCATCAGAATTGTCTTCAAGCGAAACAATTAATTTCTTCCGAAATTAACGACGAAAAACATCAAAATTTTCACCGCTCACATTGGTCATCGCTCTACGTCGTATTCAAGAGTTTAACCTGGACATTTTTGGTACATATGTGAAGTATAGAGGCTGAATGTAAAGAAAATTATAATATGTCTGAAAGAAATTCTGTTCTTCACCGCTATATTCTGTTTTTCTTTTCCTTATTCCTTTATCGATAATATCGTGTTTATAAAAACACGAAAAAACCGAATGTTTTATATCGCTATAAGTTACATGTTCGCAAGAACTTCGTGAAAAGTCGTCGTATCTCATGGGAGATTTAATGACTTACCGAAGAAATTTTAATAAGCGTGCTCTTTCCCCATGATGATAGATCTCAAAAATTTTGTTTGAGATACAATGAAATTTCAATGTTAATTTCGTTTCGTATTAACGAGGGTCACACATGTGTGAACGTCGTAAATATCTTTTGTTTTACTAACATTGCTGATCTTTTATGGTCAAACATTTACCGCAGATGGCAAATGGTGGTCTGTTAATATTGTAATAATGGCGCCTTAAAAACATTGTCAAATATAATTATAAGTAATTTGGCGCTTCTCATAAGCTGATCGAAGTCACCCCATAATCGATATTGTCGTTTTCTTGGAAAGATCAGGTTATTTCTCTGGAATTACAAGTTTAGTTAATGTGAAATTTTGCAGTGAAATAGAAGAAATATGTACCGTCTATTGTCCTAACTTCGGACATCCTTCCAAACTTCGGACATAAAAAAGACATATCCGCAAAATACAAACCACATCAGTAAAAGTCCATACTACACTGTGAATTAAACTAAATCTAAAACTTGTCATAACTGAACTTAACAAAAATGAAACACTTAAATTAGTTGACTGTACCCTTGAGACGAACGTGATTTATAATTACACTGTGCGTTTAAAGGCGAATATCCACTATGGATAATTGTCCACAGACATAAATTCAAACATACGCAGGTGCTCATTACGTAGAGAAGAGTATTGTAAAATCATCATACGCAATTGATTAGTATCAAAGAAAAAAGTTGAAAAAAAAATGTAAACAAAACATTTCGCTAAATGATATTCAATGCTTGGTTCTCTGGTTACCTGGTTCTCATTCAGTTACAAATAAAAGATTCAATATATAGTTATTTCAAGTAATACAATTAGAAACCGCCTGCTATAATACTATTTTAAGTTGTTCGACAGGATTGCTATTGCAATCTCTTGAGGATGACGTTTATCGTTATTTTCATATATCATTTATTTTCTACACGCTTATTTACGCTTCACGCTGACTTTATTGCGTTTGAACACATTATTTCATCAGCTTTTTCTAATATTTTAGTATTTATTGTGACTTGGTTTGATTGATGATGTACATTTCATTTACCAGACAGGTCTGTTTATTTAGCGTGTCCGAAGTTTGGAAGGATGTCCGAAGTTAGGACGATTGACGGTAATGTAATGATTCCAAAGTTTCAGAAGTAATGGTTTACTATTTCGGAAGTTACTTTTAAAATAGTGGCAAAATTGATCGAAGTCACCCCGCTTTACGGTACCGTCTATGTGTCTAATTACGGACAGCCTTCGTAATTACGGACACAAAATGTAAACAAACATTCTTGTCACGAAAATAGACATGCATTCTTGCCAAGTTCACCACGTATAACTGAATAAAATGTTTTATGAAACAGAGCAATCCAATAGAGAGCAATTAGCAGCAACACTTGAAGAATAATGGACCGTGAAAATCATAATGGCCTATATTTCAATACTCAGTAAAAAGTGTCCTCCCCCACTGTGATTGACGTACAAAAACTTTATTTATTTGACTTATTTTATGATAATTAACTTTCTAAAAGCATGATCTAAAAACATTTTCATTCCTCAATTCATTTTTAAACATAAATTTTCGACCTGTCGATATTTCATGACGGAGAGGTGGCCATTATTCTTTTTATCCGTAAATATGGCTACCATTGTACACACGGAGCTCATAAAAATACACATGATTCTCAAGAGAGTGTAGTCTATTTTAAATCTTTAAAGTTTAGAAAAATAAATTCTAAATGGCATATTGGTAATTTTCTAGCGTTCAAATAAATTTAATTATCTCTGAAGTTTGTTTTATTACAGTTTGGTTGACAGTACGGGATGTGCTGTGTTTTTAATTTACAGACGGTTGGAATTATGTTTTGTCGATGTCCGTAATTACGAAGGCTGTCCGTAATTAGACACATAGACGGTACTGATTATTTCAGTATATATTTACCGATTATTTTATCAGTAATTCTGATTCATCAAATGAATTATATATATACTGATAAATCGAACGAATTACTGATTAAATCTATTGTTTTCTAATCAGTAATTTTCTGATAAATTTATCAGAAATTATCACTTGTTATAATTTTCCCTCAAACTGTCACATAAAGAAAAAAACCCGAAAATTGTTATATACACAGCCCCACCAACAATTAACATGATAGCAGAATTTTGTGCTCTCTTGTGATTGACATTGAGGGATGTGAAATTTATGCAATTTATAAATAGTATAGATCTGTTTTGAGTTCGTTCGAAATTAGGAAGGACTCTTTCGTAGTGTGTTAGAAAAATTAATATCATCATGATGTCCATTATCATTATGGTTGGACCCGTTGAAAGAGCTTGATTGAGATATCAACTTGAAAAATAACTTTACTCCGTATATATGGATGTCCAAATACTTACCAAATCCACGAATCAATTCAGTAAATACACCAGGGTCACTTTCGATCAAACACCAATCACCGTGTGCCGCCGCCATTATTATCAACACACGAGATTGAAGTTTAAAAAATCGAACATCGTGTTGATTGAATCAGTCTTTGGAATGGGTGTATTCGGTAAATTGCATCCAACGATTAATGTAAACATTACTAATGGCGGCTAGTTTCAAACAGGTAAAACTGCGATTTTTTTTTTTTTGATTTTTTTTGTTGTCACTATCATCTGTTAATAGATTTATCTAAAATGTAGCATAAATTGGAACTCACATTCGTACTCTTATAATTCGAATGTGGAAAAATGCATGTATGTATGCATGTGTATGTATAAATTAATGTGGGACCTTCTGTTGTTCATATTATATGATGAAGACCTTCTTCTTAAAGGTACCTAAAAAAGGTAGATGACTTTATAAGCAATGTATAGTAGAAGTGAAAGTCATCTCTATAATATCTGAGACATGATAATAACATCAGACATTTGTGACAAAAAAACAAGACAAAGCTATAGAGATTGATTTTAAAGTGTTTTTTTCATTTAGCTAACACCAAAGAAACAATGAGAATATAAGAATTTATTTTCACAGTTATTATTTTCATATATTATTATCAGGGTTTTTGACAACATTGAACCTTTATGGGCGCCCAAAAAATATGCCCAAAAAATTTAAGTTAAAGGGCTTTTAAGGGTTAAAGAACGTATAGAGTGCCTGCTCCCCTTACCGCTATGTGCCGCTTGCCGCTAACTTTGAATTTGATGGTTTATTTCCTTCATTTACAGACAACAAATCAAACCAAACTAATTATTATCTAAAAGTATATTCATTCAGCCATCGTTATGGAAAGTTTCAAAGTGAATTGCCAAATACTTACTGATTAATAGAATAAACTCTAACACCGGGTCACAATCATTGTAAAAAAAATATTAAAAATGGCTTCCTCGAAAAATAAATGCTTCAAAATTCAGTGTCATAAATAATGGAGCATATTGATTCCTTGTTATTCCTCTGCTGTCTTGAATGTTACAAACATTTGAGATTTTATCCACACGAACAGTTTTCTTGTATATATCGTATATATACGCGAGTAAATCATCTAAAGTTTACAGCAAGGTAATTCTGTAACCACATGTCCTTTCTCCGCTATAGCAACAAAATTTGTTCTTGTTAGCACTGATTTCAGCTTGATTACTCAAACAGTTAAATCTTTTTTACAGACATTCAATTAGCGCGAAATCCCACGTTGATAATATCACCCATAGATTTATCATTCAAGAAAACGTGAAACTTGTTTCGTAGACCTTATCACCCAAAGGACCCATTGTCATTAAAAATTTTTTATTGCGTTAACACTTTTTATCAATCGCAATTTAAACTTTTTAGCAATTGCAACTTGAATTCTTTAGGATCATTCTAGCGTGTATCCTCCACATGTTGAAAATCTCCATCACAAGTATAGAAACAATTGATTTTGTATGTTGCGAGTGTAAAAAGTAATTCAATACATGTTGATAATTACATTCGCAATTCATGCTTTTAACAAATTAACGATGTCTGTGTTTATCGTATAATTACTCTGCAGGCTCACAATAGGGCAATTCCCATCACGTGTCTAGATTTTTGCAATCAAAAGTTGACTTGTCGAGACGGCACCATTGTTTTCTAAAAAAACTTTGCTCATTAAAATATGGCTGCCTTTCGATTTGTAAACTGTAAAGGCATGCATTTTTATTAAGCCTGTGGTTATCTTATTTCTGCAGAAGCAAAGCAGGAAAGCACTTAAATTGAGAGAAAAGGGATTAAACTGTTACTATGAACACTAAATTCCATAAAATTTTGTTATTTGCATCACTTTTGACGAACGTGAAATTAGTTAGCGGAAAGAGGAACAAGTTAGCGGAAAGAGGAACATCACCCCGATGATGTTTACAATTACAGTATTTGTTATCAATCTTATTCTCTTTGTTTGTTCTTGTTGATTTAGTATCTAGAATGACCAATTGTGGTGCTAAATCCATTTAAATGTGTTTTTACGTTTGTATTGACGAATTTTGCAACATTATAATTAAAGTTAGCGGTAAGGGGAGCAGGCACTCTACAGAGATAAAAGCTCTCGAGGGAATTGATATCAAACATCTCTCTCCTTTGCAGTTCTGAAATATTGATACAATGACAAGAAGAAAAGGAAGTAAAAATAATAGAAAGTCAAGCACATTGTTTATTTTTGCTTGGTAAATTTCATATGTTTGACACTAAACCATGCATTCAGTATAAGAAAACATTATGCCCAAAAAACTTCTGGATTCGGCACTGATTATACAAAATTAACAAATGATGAAATTAACGTGGCTTTTTTAAATTTTTTTAGCGATTACCGGTATATCGGTAAATTCGTAACTTTACCTGTAATTACCGGTAATGTAAAAAGTTACCTATAATGTGATTTACCGGTAGCGTCTACAAACGTATGGTAAAGTAACTAAAGTACATTTCAAATGAACTTACACCGTTTTTATAAATGCTTGGCAAATTTGAAGGTTATGAGATATTTCAAAAATTCTTTTTGCGCTGTGTCAAGCTTAAAAAGCACTTTTTCATAATATAAAAAATTTGGAAGAATAATGAAAATGGAAGAAGAAAAGTGAAGAGGAAAAAAAACAAGCTTTTTATAGAAAAAAGCAAAACAGCTCAATTTTTTGTGAGACAACCTTCAATCTTTGATCGTTCAAAAGGCGAAATAAGCAGTGATCTTTCCACTAAACGGCTCTATTCAACAGAATATTACACAATTAAACTTCCTGTGCATAAGTCATAAATTTTTATATTAATCCCAAAGGGATACTTTTACAGTACACCGTATCGAGACAATGAATGCAATAACATACAAAGTTACATGTTCATGTAGTCATTATATCTAACGTATTCCCAATTATATTAAATGTTAATTACCTTCGCAGTTCCAAAATCTATTACCCATGGTTTTCATCAAATCCTTACAAGTTTGTAAACATGAGAAACATGTGACCAAAGTGACTTTAAAGGATTATATATATCTTTGCATTATTTACATTATTTTTGCATTATTCGGTAGGTTGTGGATTTTCTGATATAACAAATTTGATATGTTACTGCTGTTATGCTGTTTTGTGATAAGTTATTTGCATGTGAACATTTTTTTTTTTTTTTTTTGGGGGGGGGGGGGGGGGGGAGGCGTCGATTTCTGAACACTTCAAGTCAACAAAAGGGATGGAAACAATTATAAATGGGTGGAAAGCTGCCGGCATCTCGAAAGCAGTAGCAGATGCCAGAAATAACATTCGGAGTTCGTTGAACCCCTTTATTTAGAAACTTTAACTTTTTAATTGTAATTTTTAAAGAGAAAATGTAAAATCAATAATAATTCAGGATTTAAAGGGGCACTAAACTCAAAAAATTGATTTTTTAATATCATTTGGAAGAATTCCAAAAATGATCAAAGTCAGTTCTTGAATTTTCAAAAAATCATTTTTCGTTCCCGAGATATTGCCATTTAAAGTTTTTCTTCAAAACTTGATCTCCATGGCAACGTGACATCACAATGTTTAAGAAGAAACTGCTGACATACAAATATGTAAATAACTCAAAAAATATTTGTGATACAATGCTCTATGCACTACATGACACTGCAACACAACAGAAATTTTACAACTGATGATATAGCAGCCTCTACGTAGACCATATCTTTGTCTTGCCAATAGTTGAGGAAGGAGTAACAAGGCTACTAGTTTACAACTTTTTACCGAGTTTAACTTCAAAAATGATGTGTCAAATCCCGCGTTCCCGTCTGTGAACCCAGTGACAAAAATTTTTAATTCGGAAAATGTAAAACGTATCCATGTTGTAGAGCTTGAAAAACTGATAAAAAAATGTATGGAATTGTTTCGCTATGATCAACCGTTAGAGAGATATCGAAGATCAAATATTGATGATGTCATGACCGCACCACCCAAAAATAGTTAGGCCCAAAACTTTCATCACCTCATCACCTGTATCACAGACCCCAAAAAACGTCCTGAGATATTTGTGACTTCAAACCATGTGTAGTAATAATAATAATAATAATAATAGTAGTAGTAGTAGTAATGTATAGTAATTGTGAAAAAATGTCTCTTGCCTCTGCGTGGTTTTACGTGGAAATAAGAAGAACTTGACCATAAAATTTAATTAAATATACCACTCTATCAAATAAAAGTGGGATGAACACTCGTAATTATATATATATAAGATGTTTGCATCTGCGCTTCAAATTACAAATTAATTTGAATCGTCAAGATGAAAACAAGAACATGACTTGCAGCAAAGTTGTTTTTAAAAAGATTTATTTTCGTTTTACTGAAAGTTTCATAACAAACAAAATGAGGGTGAAATCTGAAATTGTATTTTTAAAGCTAAGAACAAAATAAGAACAATTCAAGAACAATTCAAGAACAATTCAAAAAGGCTCTAAAAATAAAAACAGCTAGCCTCAGGTTAAATTTTACTGGTATAAAAAAAGGAAGTGTGTAGAGTTTTTGGCAGTTAAACAATTGATCTTACAGGGTTGTGTATGAATAAAGATGTTCACATAACTTTTAAATCTCTGTTACTTTTTGGTATACTTTGTTTAGTATAACAATTCAAAGTCAGTTCTGTCAATACTACTCCCCCTACTCCTTTATCTAATAATGTTTTGAACATCTTTAAGAACGTACATGCTTTGTTTACTACGTACAAGCTTTAAGTGATGGGTTTTTATGGGTTTTAGGATATGTCTTTCGAAAATGGTGTTCGCAGATCTAGTTTTGAAAGCCAAGAAACTGTTCAATCCAGTGAAGAGACTTGTGATCCTCTGATGAGAGATTGTTTGGCATTGCAGCAAAGATTAATGGAAACTGAGAAGTCGTTACATCGGATTTCTCCATTTAAATTGTTTGGAAAGTAGGAATGTCTTCCTTTTAATCTCTTGATGTATTTATTTGTACTAGCCGCCAAGGCGGCGTCGCTCTCCGCCCATGTTCAGCATGCGTTGCGTCATCTTCAGATTTCACGAAAAATAAAATTAAGTAATTGGCAATAATAAGTGTGCCCATGTTGTAGAGCTCCAAAAACTGATCAAAAAAATGTATGGGAATGTTTTGCTACGACCAACCGTTACGGAGATATCGTCAATCAAAAATTTTGATGATGTCACAGACCCGTCCCCAAAAAAAATTATACCCAAATTTCTCGTTACCCTATCGCCTGTATCGCGGACCCCAAAAAACGTCAGTTATCCCTATTCGTTATGGAGATAATTTTCCCTAAACGTCGCATTCGATTAAGGTCTCAATACAATGGTTTCACACTGACGTCGCACAAAATAAAATAAAGTATTTACTCTCACAACTAAATCTACCATTTTGCGAGACTTACAGACAAACAGACAGACGGAGAATCGGCTATTAATATATAGATTACCTTTAGCCGTTCACAATGCAAAGTTTACATGGAAAACAGAAATTGACAAAATGTTATTGTTGATAACTTGTTGTTGATAAGTGCAATTCCGTTTTGAACTTTTAGATCGCCTGAAGAGGAGAAACTAGCAAGTCCTTCATCTGATAAACCACCAGTCCTAACTCTTGCAGATTTGACCCCTGAACCGAGTCAAGGTAGCATTAAATCAAGAGGATTTAATGTTCCTATGAACTCATCTTATCCAGAATATCTGGACAAAAGGGTAAGTACTTTAATTTTGTAATATGGTTTCTTGTCCTCCTTAGAACTTTGTTAGAATTACAATGTATCTCATGCCCATGGTGTATCTCCAAATATTATCTTATAATTTCTATGTTTATTAACATTTATTAGAATAACTATTACTTTTCAGATTTTGGAAATTCAAAAATTAGTACTCAATCTTCTGCTTGATCACTGACCAGTTCTGTGTCTATTTTCTTGGTACCTACCCACTTCTTACTCCAATGTTTTATGACAATTCAGCAATTGTTAAATCCTTGCAATGTAATCATGTTATCTCAACTTCCAGATGTAGTACATCCACTTTGACCATGTGAGAATGGAACTTCCAGATGTAGTACATCCACTTTGACCATGTGAGAATGGAACTTCCATCATTATTAAATTAGTGCTGAGAAAACTGTTGTTTTTACAAATAATCTTTTTTCTGGTCTGCCTGATTTTTTTGTCGAACAGGATTATCAGTCATCATCAGTCAGCAAGCGCAATGCCATCTGTAATCAATCTCTTCAACTAGAAGTTCTTATCATATCTTATCAAGTTCTTGTTATAATCTGATTTCTTTCTTCTTCTTTCTTCTTCTATTGTATTGTTTTACCATCACCTTACCTTACCTTCACCTTACCTGAATGAATCCAATCGCAGGGTTTAGCTAATCACTTCCAATCTTTCTCATCAGTATTGAAACATGGTTGGCATACAATACCACAGCTGTAGGTTTTTCTGTGATTATAAGAAAGTCAACCATGATTTACAATCAATAATGGTCTTCTGTCTCAGTCGTGTCAAAAGCTCAGAGTGATTGCTTGTTTGTTTCTTGGTTAGTTGTTTACAAAATTTGTAACTTTTTTTTTTCTTTCATATTTTTCAGAAGAAATCATCATCTGTAGCATCACTAACTACTTTTGGATCCACTGATGTATCAGCATTACGAACAAAATTAACGCAACTTCGAGAAGAAAATTCAACTCTTTTTTTACAAAATAATCGATTGCTAACTGAACTTGAAAACACCACATATCAACTTCAGCTAAGTCGGGAACAGGTATTCTGAAGTTATATCTTGTTCTGTCATCTATAACATTTTAGAAGACTTAAAAACAAGAAAGTAAGATCTATGAATAACATTTCGTGGTGGATTTCAGTGGTCTAGCTTTTTGCGTATGTTTCCTCTTATCAAAACAAACCCCTGAATCAAAGGCAGTCTTCGTTATAGTGTAAAATGTGTGCTTCTAGGTTTGAAAAATCCCTTCTTTTACCAATTAAACAAGTGCAAATATTATATTTTCAATCAAACTGGTATTGTAGTTATAATAATCAACTTGTGCCTTTTTCTGTTCACCTATGAAATTAAATCAGTTCAAAAAAAATCTGATTTTTAGTCTCCAAAAAGGAAACAACATTGTAAATCGAGCAACAATAATTTTCACAATAAAGCAATCAATATCATTGATTTCAATCTTTCATTGTTTGGCAAGTACCAAAGTACTAAACTGACTCCCTACGATATAGATAATCTTTTGAAGAAGTTTTGAGTAAAGTCACACAGTGCCATTTCATTTTGTTGAAGTCTGATATTTTGTATGTTGTTTTCCTTTGTTGGAGCAATGAAATAGAATAAGATGCTTAACAGGTTACATAAACAAGAGAAAGTAGGATACAGTCTGGAGGATAATTCACATAATAGTTACAAAAGATGACTATTAATAGGATTTCTTTCACATTTCACAAGTAAGTTATTAAACATAAATTAAAATTGAAAAAACTTGATTGTGAAACAGATCAGAAGTATGAAAATCATTATGTACATATGTAAAGCACAAGTAAAAACATTGGAACTTTTTTGTCTTGTATTAAGGATGTTTTAAGATGCAGGAATATATGCAAGATCACTTAGTTTATATCAGTATAACACAAATTCGTACTATTCATAGATTGCCAAATATAATTCTAAAAGTAAAAGCATGTGCCTTTCTAGGTTTTCTTGTATTATAGTTGAAAGAACTTAAAGAAAACAGCAATCATGCAGATTATTCACAAGAAGTCGAAAGCCTGAAAAAACAGCTAGAGAATAAATGTTACGCCATTAGGTAACCTATTCATCAAACATATCTCTGTGTGAATTTCCTAAGGTTGTATTGTGTATAAATGTGAGTGTGTAGCATTTCAGACAATTAACCATTCTATGAAATGGAATGGTATTGTTTCTTTGCTGTGTTTAAGCTGTTGAATGAGATAACTTTACCTATATTTGCATTTTCACTTGAATTTTAGTGAGCTGGAGTCTGTTGTCGAACAGTTAAGGATCCATATTCGTGAGCAAGAAAAAACTGCACGTCAGGAAAAACAAAAGTATACTCAATCTGTATCATTATCATAGCATGGATGCATCAAGATGCTTCTAGATAATTATAGTTTCCATATATTTTTTTACCATAGTTACATTGAAAAATTAAATCAAAGCTCAGAGACCTTAAACATTCTTACTGAGAAATGCACAGTTTTACAAAATTCTTATGACAATCTCACAGAAAGGGTAAGCTTATCACAGCTCCATTTTAGTGAAGAAATTCTGATAGAGGATAGCCAATTATGTTATGTTATGGTTTTATAGGAAACCGAACTAGAAAGAAGTAACAAAACCCATGAAGAAAGACTTTCTGAATTTCGTAATGAAAACAATGCTCTCAAGTATGGTTGTATTTTTTTTTCTTGATACTTATTTTTAGTCCTGACGAGATTTTTTCTTAAACTATATGTTCCTCTGTTTTACGAGATGATACGATTGGAGATTATATACAGCTAGTGATGTTCATCCTTTTTTGATCAAGTTCAACTTGAACACTTCCTATACAGTTGCTCTAAATTGATGATGCTAAAAACAGTATAGAACAGTATAAAAACCATTAACATTGAGTATGAAATGGAGATATTAGGCAAAGCGAAAAATTAACTAGAACAGTCAACCCTGTATTATTGAGCATTTTGCTCCATAGCAACCAACTTTTTCTAATGTATTTATCAAACTTGTGGTTTTGATCCCTGCAAATTGAGAGTGTGTATGAGAGCGGACTGAACTCAAACCAGTTTACAATTTTAGTACAAGTAGGGGAAGCATACCTCCTTATGGATGTTTATTCCTGTTTAAATGTACCAACCATATTGAAATTGTTATGGATGTTGAACCTACCCACACAATTTTATTATATGTAAACAAAAAATATTTCTACCTGTACTGAAATCTCAAACTGGTTGAAGTCCAGCATGCCTATCATGACACACTCATAATATAACTTCAGTCAGCTAATAGAATACAAAGCGTAAACCATCGTTCTCACTTAGTCTCTTTTGTTTGCTTTTAGGGAGGAGAGTCACAAAACAAAATCTGAAAACATTGAATTAAAGGAAACCATTTCTAATTTGAAAGTAGAACTTATAAGTTTGCAAGAAAAATCATCCCTCTGTGAAAGCATGTCTATGGAGAATTCTCGCTTGAAGGAGCTAGTTGAAAGCCAGCAGAAGAAGTTGAATGACTACGAAGATGAAGTCAACAAAACGAAAGCCCACATGGTGCGGCTGGAAACGCTCATAGAAAAGATTCAGGAGGAAAAACTGAGCGTCTCGGTAATGATATAATCACCCTCCTCCTTAAGTCTTTTTTTTTAACATGTAAGAATATGTTTTGCTGACTTGGGTATTTGATGTTTTCAGAGGCCTGATAGTGGCATTGGTATTCATTCGATGAAGTCAGATGACAACGTACCAACACGTTCACAGATTGCGGATTTAAAATTACAAGTCGCCATGAAGGAATCTGAGATTCATAAGTTGCAATCCCTAGTCTCAACAAATGCACTGAATCAACAAAAACTAAAATCTGGTGAGGATTCGATAATTGTGATACTGACAGAAAACATTTACTTTAATAAAAATCAACAATGAAGTCGCTGTTTGATAAATAACCTTTTATTTTACAGATTATGGTTACGAGGGGAGTAGTCTGCATGATTTACGTTCAGAGCTAACATCAGTCGTCGAGCACAATAGGCTGGGAGATAGAAGGCAAGCAGAGCTAGAGAAGTCCTTAACACGATTGGAGGAAGACGTCTCTCAAAAGACATCACAAATAGTCGAGTTGAATGAACGACTTTCTGACAAGCTCGCGTTGACTTCCTCCCTGGAACATAAACTTGAGCAAAGAAATAACAAGGTGGTGTACCTGCAACACCAACTTGATCTGCTGCAAGAAAAGCATGAGCAAGCAAGCAATGACGTAAGAGAAATGTTTTTTGTTTCATGGTATTTTATTTTGTGGCGCATTCACCTTAAAATTTTGTTTGGAAATTTTGATGACAAGGAGGAACTGGAGAGAAGCAGTAAAAATAGTATGCAACTATGATAGTAGATTGGTTATTTTTTTGTCCATTCAAACATGACTTTCATCAGCTTCTGCCTGGGAATGAGGTTGGTCATTAAATCTGATTTGTGAAGTTTAGGTAATAGTCAACAAAAGGGTTTTCCACTATCACTTTTGAAATATTTTGACGCAATATGCACTTGAAAACATGATAATGAAAATAATCTGCTGTAATGCTTGAGATTTTGAATGCCTCCTCCACTTCAAAGTAAAAAGTAAAGTTGTTTATCTGTTTTGTTCTTGTTGTTTTATAGCAACAATGGGAAATAATTTTGTGTTCTTCTAGCTGGATGCTGCTCGATTATCTCTCGAAAAGAAACTGAAAGAAACCACTCAAGTTTGTACTGGGCAAGAAAAACAACTTCAAAACCTACAGTCGGAAAAGGAAGCTTGCCAAGAAAAGATTTTTCAGTTAGAAAATGCTTTACTGGCTCATGACGAGGAAACCAACGCAACGAATGACTTGATGGAGAAAATCAAGAGGTTACACGCGGAACATTGCTCGGAGTTGCAACATCACATCGAGAAACTACAACAACAGTCCGAAGTGAAGGTCGTACGAATTGTTAATCTGGAAGCACAAGTTGACGATCACCTAAAAGACAGCCGAGCGAAGGAAGCCATGATCAACAAGTTGAAAGAATACATCACGAAAATGGAAGATTTACTGATGGAAAAGAAAAATCTAGTCGAAAAGTACGAGGAAAAACTTTCTGTAAGTGTTTTTCAATGTTTTGATTGTTAGCTATCGTTAAGAAAATCATATGCTCCTTGTAATTATTCAGTTGTGTTGGTTTTGATGCTATTACTTATTCAGTTGTGTTGGTTTTGATGCTATTACTTATTAAGGATATACAAACGAAATTGTTAAACGAATCCAAGGAAGTTTCAGAATTGAGAACATGCTCGAAGCAACACACAAGAGAGCTGGATGAAGTCAGAAAGCAATGTGAAGACTCCCAACAAAAGTACATGAGTCTGTTGAGTGCCAAGTCTTCCGAGCTGAAACCACTTGAGCTGGAAGTGAATAGATTACGTAATGAAATCCACATCAAAGAAGAATTTATTGTAGACTTGGAAAAACGATATAACCAAAGCATAGACATGTTAGCTGTGAGTCAGAAGAGAATGTCTGAACTTGAAGATGCACAGACTCAGTATGAAGATGAAGTTGCTGTTTTGAAACATACGACGGAGATGGAAAAAACAGAAGCAAAACATGAAGTTGTAGAAATGAAGAAACGTTTAGGCCAGGCTAATGATCAAATTACGCTGTATCAAAGTCAAGTACAGGAATTAAACACGACGCTGGAAGATGCCAAGCAGAAATTTGTTGAGATCGGAGAATGCTTGAAGGTTTGTGTGTTATGATCACGTTTATCGTTTCTGATTCTTCCTCTTGATTTAAAACGTTTTTCCTACTTTTCCTACTTTGTTTCCTAAAATCGTCAAAAAACACTGCGATGAAGAGCTTTTTTATTGAAATAGTGTGTATATTTCTTAGAAATGCACTCCTTCGCATTGACTTTGCAGCAAATTTGCCCACCGGTTAAGCGGATAAACTCTCATCGAGGGATATTTTGAAGTTTGTCGGGAAGTGAGATAGGTTAGAAAACGTAATACAACGATCGACAAGCAATGAACTTAAAGCAATGTAGTTCCCCATGTGAAAATATGTTGAGACGCACTGGGAAAGAGTGCGTCTCTGTAGGAATATACACATTATCACAATAAAAATACTCTTTTATCGTAGCGACGTTTTGACGATTTTGCCCACTGGGTTTTAGCCGAAGAGAACGTAGGTTGTGATTGGACAGTGTCAACCTACTGAGGTTGTGATTGGACAGTGTCAACCTACTGGTTTATTATTTTTGTTTGTTTTTTTAAGGATAAAGAAGAAAAAGTCTTACAACAAACGAAAGTCATTCAAGAGAAGACGAACATGATCGAAACTTTACAAAAACTAAACAAAAATTTTGAGAAAGACATTAGCGAGAAGGAAGAATTGCTGCAACAAAAGGAAAGTGATATCAGTAATCTGAATGATCACCAACAGCAGTTGCATTCAAAGGTACTACAAAATCTGCTGTCATTTGAGCTTCATAGCAGATAGAAATCAAAGGTTCCTTTTGTGCTAGAGAAACTTTTTTTATCGCATGGAAATGTTCCCAAGGTTGTTAAAAAGTCACTGCGAGGAAGAGTAATTTTAAGTGAAATAATATACATATTTCTATAGAAATGTACTCCTTCGCAGTGATTTTTTTAGACAAGTTTGCTCACTGGTTTGTATTGTACAGTGTCATGTATCTGGGTTTGTTTTGATTTATGCTACTGTTTCAGGTTTGCACAATAGAGAAGGATGAAGCTGCAAATATGAGCAGGATATCTGATTTGGAAAGTCATATACAGCACCTGTTGAAAGAAGTCTCTACCAAAGAACATACTATTACGAAGATCAATCAGTATGTATCATGATACTTATAGGCATCCAATTGGCATAATTGTCAAAAAGTCACTGTAACGAAGAGCATTTTCATTGAAGTAGTGTTGTACATTCACAAGATCATGAAATTAAATTAATGATAAATACGGCCAGATATCTCAATACTGGAAGGCCTCTAATCGTGTCATAATTACATAACCAGTCTCGGCTATGTTGCAGCACTTGTCGAAAGACAATACATAATTTGTAGGTGAATCTGTTATAAAAGTTGAAGAACTTTCAAAATTTTTTCAAAGTTTTTACCCAACCAAACGATTTTGGCGAACTCAAAAAATGATTCCCATGAAAAGTTTTGACTTTTTGTAAGGATTTCATGTAAACGTTACACGAAATCGTTCACAACTCGCAGGAGTAGTAAGGTAAGGAGTTAGGCATCCTTTTAGTTCTTTACTGCACAACGAATGCCCTAAAGTCAAAAGAGAAAATAATGCTAATGATAGGTCCTATCATTAGCATTGTTCCTGGAACACATTTCGTGTTCATGTTACATGATCGAATTTCTATGTTACATATTTTTCACGTTTTCCTCTTTTGGAAACTCTTCCAATATGTTGAGTTGTTACGCTATCGCTGAAATCGTCACATTTTTAAATGACTGACAAATGAATACCTCTTGCAAACCGTAAAAGGGTATTTGAGTAGAAGCCTTCTTAAAGATAGTTGGAAGTGCAAACAATCACTATTATAAAGTCATCCTTCTCTCCGGTTACTTATAAAGCATACTGGTGATATATAAGTAATTCCTTATGCGAATTTATGATAACATAAGATGTTTAGGTTTGTCTAACAAAATTCGATCTCTAGTTGCGATCAAAACTTCAAGATTTTTGTCTGGGATAAGTGAGGAAATAATGCCTCGTTCTGTCAAACGAAAATAAGGGAGTTGTGACCATGAAGATTGTATGATAAACATATTCGATATGTTGGACAAGTTCTGTGAGAGTTAAGAAAAGAGAAAATATATCACTTTTGAGTTGAATTTCTTCATGGTTCTAGAATGCTTTCCATCAGTCAAGAAGATCTACAGTTAAAAGATACTCAGATCCGGGACTGTTATTCTCAACTGAAAGCTGTGCAAGATATTATGGAGGATAAACAGCTACAGTTGAAAGAAAAAGCTGCTGAGGTAATTCCTACCAATCACCTTGGTCTGCAGTTTCCTTTATTTACATCTATCGAATATCTTCCACGTTGACTTTTAGTATACGCAGTTAGAGATGAACTTCAAGAGTGCAAAGAGTGAATTTGAAAAGAAAGTGAATATGCTGGAGGAAAACATGAGTCACTTAAAAGAAAATGTTGATCATAAAAATTCTCAAGTATGGGTTTTTATTTCGATATCCCAGTGGGTAAAATCGTCAAAAAGTCCCTGTGCCGAAGTGCGTTTCTATTCTTATAGAAATGCACTCCTTTGCAGAGATTTTTCAACAAATTTGCCCACTGGGATAGCTCGTCAGCTAGGTCTCTTCGTAATATTCTTCTTGCTTTACAAGTTTATGACACGTATATATATATAGTTTATCTAACAGTTCCTGACATCGAAACGTCTTGTAAAAATTGTGTTGGAAAGTGAGCATGCCTCATTCTTTCAAACTCTGTTGTAACAGTTTCCACCGAAAGGTTTGATAGGTTGTAATTATATATGTGTGTTTACACTTCATCCCAGTCGGCAAAATCGTTAAAAAGTCACTGTGACGGAGAGAATTTTTATTGAAATTGTGTGCATATTTATATAGAAATGCACTTCTTCGCGGAGATTTTTTAACAAATGTGCCTGCTGGGATGTATGTCTTATTCAACCTTACCAAGATTTTCTCTCGGTCTCTTCTTTTATATGAAGACCAGTAAAATTGAGTTAGGTAAAAACAATTTACTTTTACTTCAGCTGGAAGAAATAGAAAAACAATGCAAAAATTTCAAAATTCTATATGAAGATAGTCATTCGTTATGTGTTGGGTACGAACGAAAATTTCATGTCCAAGAGCAAGGTAATATGCAGACCACAAGACAAGTAGAAGAACTGAAGCGGGTCAGTATTATCATCATACGGTGTTACATTTCTTTCTCATAACTCGAGAAATCATTCAGTTATTTTCATTGTTTTAGGAATTGAGTGAATTACAAATGAAAATCCGAAATCATGTTGAAATAGAAGAAGAGGCATCCACGTTGAAACAACAGCTGCAAAATATTGTACGGCACCGGTTTGTTCGACATGTTGAATCTCTAAAGGATTCGTGTTGTTATAATCTCAACATGTTAACAATGACTTCAAGCTCGTTTACACTGTGTTCTGTTTACTGGCAGAACCTACTCGTGAGCGCTTTCTTCTGCGGTCCAAATAAACTTCGATCACGGTTTTCTTACTAAGCAAACGCTGTCGTTGCACATGATGTTCTTCCGAATATAATGCTTGTGAAATACTCAAACACTCAAGGTGCTTAGCGATAAGTAGAATTATTTCTATCCACTGTTGCCACTTTGTAAAACATAAACTCTACTCGCAAGTTAGGGATAGTGCGCAGTTCAGCTTTTTGCGGTACCGCGGAAAAATGCACCCGAATGGAAGCGAGCTTCTAATCCGATGATTTATTTAAGACAATATTCAACCAATCGGTAATACACTGACTCTTTCGTCACGATGTTTACGCATGCGTACAACTTTGAGATGATCATTTGCGTGTGTCGTTACCTTTCAGATAAAAGATTTTCAAAACATGGAAAACGAGTTGATGACGTCACAACAAACGGTGATTGATCTAACACGAGAATTGGACGAACTTCATTCCGTTTTGGCGTTGAAAGAATCCGATTGTACAAGATTGGCTCGGCAACTGGGAGCAAGTCAAGTGAGAGAAGCTCAAGAAAAATCCCGATTAAACCAGGAGATCAGAAAAGTCGTACAAGAAAAAGAATTCAAGTTCTCGCAAAAAAATGAGGAGGTATAGGTATTTGTGTTATTCACATTCTGTTCGCTTCCGACTGTTGTTGTTGTTGTTGTTTATTAGAAGGTTGTTTTTGTTAATTTACTTATTTTTTTATTTAGGTTGAAATGATACGTAGCAAACACGAGAGTGAAATCACATCGTGTCAACAAACAGTTATGAAGTTGCAAATCGCCCTTCAGCGAAGTCAAGACGAAACGCGCATGTGTAAAAATGATTTGGATCGTTCAAAAGCTCGTGTTGTTGACCTCGAGGAGAGTGTCAAAAATTTATCAATGGAACTCCAGCTTCAACGACAAAAAAATAAAGATGTCGACGAAGCTTTAGTTATCAAGGAGGCCGAGGTGAGAGCTTTGAAATGAATTCTTGTTTAAAACCACAACCTCGTACCCAGGGTTTCTTGCCTTTTCGAAGCAAGAAACCCTGGGTACGAGGTTGTTTACAACTACTGCTATATTCTCAGTGCCGTAGACACGAAATTTTTTTTTAGGGGGGCCCTGATGTTTAGTATCTAAGGAGGCCCCACCATGGTTGGGCCCGAGGGGGCCGAAAATTTTTGGGATTTTATACCCTCTAGATTAGCTAAAACTGCATTTTCGAAATTCAATTTTAAACTATAGGATATCCAAAATGACACGAAATTCTAGTATATTTTCAAGTTTCTAAGACTATCTTTGTTATAAACTATGCATATATCCCATTACACTACGATGGATATTGAAACAAAAATAGTAGCAAATGCTTTATAGCGCGAAGTGTCCAAAGATGTTTTTTCTTTTGTCGTATTTGTCGATGAACTCATTCGCAACAGCTTTTAAGTCCAGTTTATCAACAGCATCTTTGTGGATGTCCTCTTTATTGTTGTTATCATTCCTTTGAATCACCATAATGCAACACTTGCTGCATTGATTTATCCTGTTATTTCGTTGTGTCGCGAGTGTCACCTCAAATGTGCAGTAAAAGGGGGAAATATTAAGCAAATATAAAGGAAATAAGGAAATGCAGACAACTCGAGAAGAAAACTTTATTTCTGATCCCGGTGTCTACGGCACTGATTCTCTATATCTACTTATAATAATTTTATTTGATTCTGATAGTAATCCTCAACTACATTGAGGTCCTTACTTATTTTCTCGTGCTTTGGTTAGTATTTTGTTTTACACCAGTTTGGGTCTGGAGTGATTTTCAAAGATGACGTAATGTTTTCCTCTACCATGTTTGTTGCTTTCAGATTGCTCGATGTTCTGCGCGTTTATCGGGTTACGAAAGATCTGCGTTTACGAATCGTTCCAAAACATCTACACTTCCTTACTCTGATCGATCAAGTTTTCATCTCAAAGACACTCTCTTCAAATCTGCAAAATCAGACTTTTACAAGGAGCAGAATGTCGCCAAACCCAATCTTTCACCACAATCGAAAAGTACCGACAATATTAACGACTTGCTCAAACGAGCGGAAAACGAATTGAGTCGACAATATGTAACGGGGAATTCCATGCGAAGTACTGCTAATTCATCATTTAGTAACGAAGAAGTATCATTAAGTACGATTGACACCATGTAATGCCACTTACAAACCTTACAAACATGTGTTGAACTTAAAATTCTATAACTTCTCCTTCACCCCAGTGGGCAAAATCGATCAAAGTCACTGCGACGAAGAGCGTTTTCATTGAAATAGTGTGTTTATTTCTATAAAAATGCACTCCGTCGTGGTGATTTTCAATACATTTGCCCACTGGGATGTATCTGTGTGTTTGAATCGAATGTCTGCTATGAATTTTATTGCTTGCTCAATTAACACCGGGTGTTCATTTCATTTTTCCGTCAAATTTACAGACTTCGCTGGAAATTGTGTATTTTTGCATACATTTACTCGTTGCCATTAGTTACGAACACGTTTTACCAAGTGAATATCTCCACTGTTAAGTTATTTGAAGAACACATCCTCTTCGTCCACAGTCCTCATGGTATTTTGTATGTGAAGAACGGGGACTAAGTAGTCATGAGATATTGATAATCGTCAAGCTTTTAATTGTATATAGAGAAAAAAAGAATTGTATTTTTATAATTTATGAACTTTTCTTTTCAACCAGTGTTTATTTCTTCATTCTTGGTTGCTATGAGTTACCTGAAGTAAATAAATCATTTGCATGCAAAATTGATAAGTTCTCAAAAAAAAAAGTGTGCTGCGGTTCAGAAGCTCCTGCATCAATTCACTGTCCTCATAATTGTTTCGTTCAATGCAATGTAAAAGTTAGGATTAAAACTATTCATCGTGTTAAGTTTTTTTAATTGTTCATTGCACTCCAAAATTCTCAAAATTAACTTAGCTTTGTACTAGACAGATGTAACTGATGTTCCTCTTGACTTTTCGTGGCAAACTGAAAGCCAGGATGACGCCTTAGAGAAATTGAATAAGCCTAACTTACTAATCTGCACTCCTTCCTTTTCTGGTTTGCTTTCAACATATGACTTGCAAATTATATGTACTCTCGAGTCCGGAATAGAGGTCCCGGGACGATTATTTTTTTTCATGAAAATTTCCACCAAAGACGTTCTTATTCCAACCAGCCCGCTTATTTTTTTTGGGAAATTTTTTCCACACACTCTATTTATTTCGGACACTTTTTTCTCAATAAAAGAACATAATTACGTAATGACCATTAGACCATTATCAACCCCGCTTATTCCCACCACCACTTGTATTCCAGAGTCCAGAGTAGAGAAACATAATTGAATGACTTACCATGAAAAAAAATTTTCAAACAACAAAAAATCATCCGGTTTTTATTTTTTCATTTGAACTTAAACGAAATCTGCAAATATATCAAAAGTTTCGGCAAAGAAAATACATTTATATACATGAAGCTCTATATCTTCTTCATCAAATATTTACAAAGTTTCACAGTAATGAAATTTATCTTTCACAGATCATTGTAAAGCTTTCCTTTACAGTTTCCAGTGGAAGTCATCTTTTTACTTCAAATTCGTGAAACAAAAACAACAAAAAAATAGTACAAAAAACAGAAAAATAGGAAAGGCAAATTTTGTAGCAGCAGGCTTTAGATGCATTGTGACGATTGTGCTACCAAATCATTTTTCGATGGTGTAATAAAATAGAACGGCAGTACACATAAATAGCTGTTATTTATAATGTCCAGTTTTGACAGGTCGAGGTCTTGCAGACGCACTTCGACTACGAGCATTTGCAGCGGCCTGGGCTTGGATTTGATACGACATAGGATGGATCTTGAAACCAAATAACCTGTCGCAGAATAAAGTTAAATAGAAACTTTAGAAGGCTTTTTGTTTGTTTGATCGGTACTTTTCATTAGTGAAAAGATTTAACATGTCATGGAGCAGTTGCTTTACGTGAGCGACATTTCGAGAGAACCTCTCATCATCGTGAAAGTTGCATACGAGACCATGTTCCTTCCCAGTGGACAAAATAGTCCAAAAATCGCTGCGATGAAGAGCATTTTTATTGAAATAGTCTGTATATCCCTATAGGAATGCACTCCTTCGTATTGATTTTTCAATAAATTTGCCCACCGGTTATAATACGATTGGCACCTTTTTAGCGCGAAGTTTTAGATGTTAGTATTACTATTTACTGTAAATGCAATTGAAGACTATGTGCCCTTACCTTGGTACAAATTGGTTTGGACTTCTTTTTGGTCTGTATTCTGGATGGACCATGAATAACATGTGGGGAAAGCCCGTCCCAAAATATGCGCCATCCGTATGGTGGTGTCGTGACGATTTCGGATTGTAAACATCCATGCATTTTGGGCAATATAACTTTACCATTGCTTCACCAGGTACATCCGACAACCCTAAAAAACGCTCATAATTTTCATATGCCTCATATCAACACCATGAGTTAACAATTTTAAAAAAAAACAAACCAAAATCAATAAGCTTCAAATAACAATAATAATCTCACCAATGGGCATCACTGGTTGGTTTTCACAATACACACGTGGACAATGACCAAAATCACCGTTTTGCCATTTTTCTAACTATAAGTGAATTGTATGAATATGTACTTTGTACCTTTGTACATTGAATAAAGTAAAACCTTTTTCATGAGAAAGAGATACAGCACAACAGCTAAACTGCATAAAATCCATGACTAACTGTTTTATATCTAAAGTTATGTTTGACTAAATCTCCTCACTGAGCTTGAACAGTTTAACAGACAATTTGTCGAAGAAGTTGAAATTAAAACATACCATCTGGGAAATTCCTCTGTTTGTTAGTATGTATCTGGCGTGTATTAGACCATACAACATTTCAGCTGCTTGCTCGAACAGATCACTTTGATTCGGATTGTCTTCCAATTCGTCATCTACAAAAAAGAAAACACAATAAATTTTAAGCTTAACAAAAAATTGTTTTTTTTAATATGCATGCATTAATACTACATACCTGGTTCGAGGTCTAAAATCATGTCCAGGGCTTGTCTGTAATGTGGAACCTGTTCATTAAGGCTTGTTAAGTTGAACTTGTCTTGGATGTAATCTTCGTCAACCTAAAGAGAAATATTCTTTTCACCAAAATGCAAAAATGTGATTTACTTCAGTTTGATGTAAATTGAATATCTATTTCATCCTGCAGTAAATTACGGTGTTAATGAACCTAATGGACTTCAGTCTATGCTTGTGTTTAATTTTATAGCAAGATGCACTGTGACAAATTAGTCTATCCCTTATGTGAGCATATGAAAATGATGTTGAATTTGATCTTGGAACATGGCAATTACTGAAGATAACTAGTGAAAAGTACTGACTACACTAATTTTTTTTGTGAGCATACCTCTGAAATGACCTTACAGGAGATATGCTAAGTGTTTTTCCATCTTTTGCCATAAAAATATGCTTATAAATATGCATAAATTTATGGAACCCAAAGGTAGATAATATGATTATATGCTTATATTATTAATTTCAATTAACCTGCTTATACTGATAAATAATGTGTATATTTAAATTGATATTGCTTTATTGATAAAACAGGTCTTTTCTTTTTAAATAAAGCCTCACGCCTAGAAATGGAAAGACAAAAAAAAAACTTTTTTTGTTCAATCATTACTCTCTTTCTATAATACAAATCTTCCGATCTAAGTTTTCTCATTTCGATTACAGCACACAATAGAAACCCTTTGCTTTGGATTTCAAAGAATTTGGCATTTAAAAAAAATAATTGTTATTCACAAATCTACCATAATGCTTAAGATTATGCTTATTTTTTCTCACTTTTTTTTACCATAAGTATGCTTATAGTTGTTATGCTTATAAAAAAAATGGTGTATCTGAATGTGAATGACGAAGCTAATGAAATATGTGTATATATTATTCCAGTTTGATTTTCCAATTTTGCACTTAAGACACTGGTATTCAACCAATAGATTTTCAAAATCCATAATAATGGATATGATATCACTTTCTGAATTACAACCAGAACTAAAAACTTTGGAGCATTAAATAAAAATTTGATTAGATTTCTTATAAGCCTAAATTAATTCAATTTGTTCTCTTTCAAACTATCTACATTCTCATGTGGACATGCATCACACTTATAATTAAATTTTACGTCAAGTTCTTATATTGAACGTGTAAAACCACGCAGAGGCGAGAGACAATTTTTTTCTTGTATTGATGTCAGATGGTTTGATAATGGGGAGTGATTGAATTGCATACCGTAAAGACTCGATTAAGCGCCCTGGCACTTATTTAATTTTTGAACCTTTAGGGGAGCATATTAAATTATTTTCACTTGGGGTATATACATATTTTTTCAAAAACAAATGTTTAAAAATGTTTTCACAAATTTCGCAAATCCTTATATTTAGTAAATAACTTTATTTTTGCAAATTTTTGAAATTAGCTAACTATAAAATAGACTTTTAGTTTATAGTCAAGTGGGGTAAAAACGGGACAGTAAGAAAAGGTTGGTAAATAGGGACACCCTATAAAACCAATAAAAAGCCACGTTTTACATTAACTACGATAATATAATCGATAAAGTAGATATTGAACTTTCTATGTACACATTTCCAAGTCCAGGTCTTCAGCCGATTGCTTCATAATGGTGATCGGAAAATTAGTGTTATTTATCCACCAATATCCAGTCAATCCTGCATTTATGATGTTTAAGAATTCTGGATGCGGGTGAATAATAATCTGAATAATAATCTGAAATCACCAGGAAAAGAAGCTTACGTAATAAATTTCATTGAAAACCCAGGGCCCGTTTCAATAAACCTGCCCGCTGCACGAGAAATAAGCGTGTCCCGTTTTACCCGCAAGAAAATCAGTCACGGAGGGTAATAACGGGACAATGTTCCGCTTGAATTATAATGATCACATATTGTGAAAGGGACACCTGTGCAAAGAGACACGTGCTATTATTTTAAACTCTCATGAGACTTCTCAACCTCGTACCCAGGGCCTTTTGCCTTTTCGATTTAAAAGGCAAAGGACACCGTCCCGAATTCACCCACCCTATGTCCCGTTTTATCCTTTTTTGGAGGGTAAAAACGGGACAAAAAAAAGTACGATTTTTAAAAAAATTACTAGCTATCAAGCAAAACAACTTAGTGTTCCGTTAAGACAATGGCCTGTAATAGTAAAACAAAAGAAAATCATAGCGGAAAAAGCAGCGGTCGCGTTACAAACGAAATGTTCGTTGATTTTGTCCCGTTTTTACCCCACTTGACTATAAACATATCACCTGAAATGGAATCCCACCATTTCATTGTTACATTGACACAATATTGATCATTATGTATATATCTACATTGTCAAAAATCTAATTTAATGATACAAGCACAAATTCAATCACTTAGAGAGGAAAACATACACAGCACTACATCATGGAGTTTCAATTGTCATTACTACGCACTCTTATCCTTATTTAAATTTTATGTCTGAACACTTAAAGATAATATCAGGCTACTAAATTCAAATCATCTATTATGAGTGGTATCTATCAATTCCTACATCAATGATAGAATATTCTCGTATCTAAAACAACCAAGAGTGTATGAATTTTATAAAAAAACTATACCTCACAAAAAAATTCATTGCCTCGTAATCCACAAAACCAAGAAATCCATGAAACCTCCTCAGAGCTGCTCATATTGATTATTTTATCTTCCTTTCAAATAAATATTTGAATGATTTCCTTATCAATGTTTAGAAGAAGAAATTGTTGTCAGGCTTATTATTGCCCTGACACCCACACCAATTTTTTTCCGGATTACGTGCCAGCGGAGATTATTATATCTGCCATAATTTTCTGGTCAGTAGTTTGTTGTGTTGTCGTGCATGTTTCCCTCATTTTTGTTCATACTGGATAAAATTTTGATATAGGTTATTGGTATATCGAGCCTATTTCAAACAAACAGGGGACATTTTTATTTCCGTATGTTTCTTCACAGAATCTGAAACTTGAAATGATGATAAACAATAGCAAATGTTGTAACTGATTAGTTTCTTGACTACCTTAATAAGCACACGTGACAAGTAGAATAGAGTGATAATCTTTATTTCACATTAGACTGTTAAAAAAAATCATTTCGACAATGAACTATCATTAAAAATGATGTTTAAATAAAGTATCGAACGTTTCTTTGAGTCGCTCCTTGGAAGAAATAAACATTGACTCACGTGACTTTTCGGTCGTTTCTTCGATGATTTGGTAGTTTTCATCTGAAAGATATCGTCGGATTTCGTTTCTAAGATCTTTAACTTTTTGCTTTTGGAGGTTGTTGAAGTATCAGTGTTGGATTTAGCATTTGATGTCGATAGGCTGTTTGGTAAGATCTTGTTTGTGTAGCATCTGCATAAGAAGATAAACCGATTCTTTGCCTCTGCCATATTCACTTTTGCTATCTTGAGTTGTTGTGTAGTTTTGTAGATACTAGTTCCATATCTAGCGATAATGTGTTGTTTCAGAGTCATCTTCGAAGAGTAATTTTGTAATTATAAATTCAGATACATCATTTTACGGAAATAGAATCTATTAATTTTAAATTTTCAGCAATATTTCGTCAGACTTCAAGTGAACTGGAAATTGACGTTTGCAATGGCAAGTCTTCCCTGACATTCAGATTTTTCCCACTTTCCTTTGACAATGTTGTTGTGGTGCTGATTTAAGAAACTAAATACAGAGTTCAAATTCGATTAAATCAGCAATGCAAACCATTCGAGAATGATTTAAAGAAATACTATTATATTGCATTCTTGCATAAAACATTTTGTCATTTTTTTAATTAGAGACAATTCTTTTGGTATGCGGAATTTATACTTTGTTCTTCTTTTGTAGATAGATAATGTAATAATTCAAATTATATCCAATCCTTCAACATGGTGAGTGCATTCTGCTTTTGTATATCATACAGGGTTCGAATTAGCACATCGCAATTCGCAATTTGCGAGTCCAATTGAAATTTTAGCGAATCAAATGACTGGCAAATGTAGTAAAATTGCGAATCTGTATTAAACTTTAGTATAAATAAACTTATCCTTTAAATATGTTTAAAGATTTCCATAATAAACAGTGTCTTATACAAACATAAAAGAAAATGTCCACATGTTTAAAAACAGGTGCGAACATTTTACATACTTTTGTTTACAAAAATAATTTGGCGCGACGATCCTCACAGAGGAAAACCCTTTTATTGTTCTTTCGAACAATAATTATTCTATTTCTCTCCACGTTCTTTAGATTTTACTTTATCATATAACAAAGGAATAGTTTTTCAGTGTAGTTTTTTTAAAAAAGAACAAGTCAGAATTTACTGCTTCATTGAAAACCGTTAACAAATAGGAAACTGAATTAAATTGCACATTAGAAAAAGATCTGCACGGGAGTAAAGTAAAAACAAATAAGATGTTCAGAAGCTTCTTTTTGCTACACGCTCCTTCCGTGTTTTCAAAAGCGAAAGAGGCCCTTGGAACAAACAGTTAACAGTTCATTTAGTTTCTCTCTTCAATGATAGATTTTACATGAAGTCGAATTCATTTCCAGTGCTTCTTTTTTGACATAATATTTAATTGGAAAAGATGAAAACTCGATGAAGTTATTGAATTATTGTCTCAAACCACAAACAAACAGTAACGATCGATAGCGGCAGAAAGTTGAATTGTCACAATTGAAGCCCAGGCATGGAAATTTGGCACGATCGTTATCGTTACCGTGTCGTTTACGCGATATTCAAATGTCGGTAACAATCCCATAACCATATTTCCTTTTTCCTCAGATAATCACAAATTTTGTGTTTTTCAATGTTTAGCTCTCAAAATATTTGTGATTTAGCCATAACTCAAGTCTTCCCATTATGAGGAACGCGACCACACTAGCGCTCGCTACACAACGCTCTTAGAGCCTAGTTAAGATGCGCTTTTCACCTAACAAAAGAACATGAAAACATAAGTGGTACCAGCAGGACTTGTTTTCGTGTTATTCAATGAAATTAAAAAGCATCTTAGCTTTACAATCTTGTTTTATTTCGTTAACGTTACCGTCGTTACCGCTTCATTGCCAAAAATCTAAATCTGCTGAAACGATTTTAGGTTCTGTTAACGATAATTCGTTTCTCATGGCGCAACAAATTTCCATGCTTGAAGCCTGAAATCTCAATGCTCAACGTTGTTTCCTACAAAATAACTGAACAAAAATATTGTGAAGAGAGGCTGTAGATGCTGTTTTAGAGGGTCTAAAGTTCAAAATTTTCTTTGTCGCCCAACCATGGTGGGAGACAGGGTTTTTAGGCAAGTCACTGTTCAAACTTTTTTGCTTATCGACTTTTTGTTTCTAATTCGAACCCTGTCATATATGTTTAAAAAAGTTTGAGCTTGTATCCTTCAAGTTGGCTCATAAATTGACTTTCAGAAAGTTAGTATTAACCTTCTATGTTTGATCTGACATTGTGTATGTGAATATGTGAGTTGAAAATATTCACGAAAATATCGACAAGAACACAACATATCAGCATGTTCATGAACTGTGGTATTTTCTTCAAAAATCAATTCTGAGAAAATGTTTAGTTGTTCTGCTATCTGCTATCTATTCTAGTCCAGCAATACAATTTTTTATTTTGACAATGCAATTGTTATTAACATACAATGGTTTCATGTCATACTAGAAAACATGCAGTTCATTGCTAAGCCTACTCTCCAATCAATTCTAGGCTGGGAAAGATAATAAGAAGAAAAAATTAACAAAAGCTGAGAAGGATAAATTGAAAAAAGAGGAAGCCGAAAAGAAAGCACAAGAAGAAGGTTGTTAAAATTTGATAGCATTTATTTCTTTGCTTCTTTTAAAAAGTATTTTTATCAAGCACTTCCAATTATGTGCAATTGCAAGCTTTTTTATTTAAAGTGAGTTCCAAGTGCATCTATCAACAATGATCAAGATCTTGTTTGTTTTTTGATTTTTAGTTTTTAATTGTTTTGTTTTTTGTTTTTGTTTCTTATGCTTATGATAAGCCCTTCATTGCTATAAAGAATTGGCATAATAGAATCTAAAATGTTTATGATTATTTTGAGAACAGATTTTCAATCAAATATTTTATGTGCATTAAACTTCGAAATAATAAAAAATTTTGGGTAAGGGATGCTAGTAAGACCTGGCTTTTTTCAAGAACATGAATTTTTATTGGAATATGAAAGTACTGTGAAAACAGCATTATTAATGAGAAAAATATTCATGTTCCTAGGAAGGGAATAGAGATTTCAATCTCAACAGCAACTCAGTATTCTGTTACATGAATTCTAAAAGTTCCGAGTACATCCTGCCTCAGTAACAGCCACCCTGCCTGATGCCTATTTATTCAGAACTCCTCTTTTTACTTGTTCTTCTTAAACCATTAAATTAAATTTCATTAAGTACCTTGAAGTATCTACAACTGTATTTCGTTAGTAGAAATAGACAATTGCTAATCACGATTATGACTTTCAATAACTACAATCTCTTCATAACCATGAAACAATTATTGTATTGGCTTAATTTGTGCATTTGTTCTTATAGAGGAAGCCCGTCTAAAAGCTGAGCAAGAGGGGAGAGAAAGAGAAGAACGAGAGAAGCAAGAAAGAGAACAGCGAAGATTATTGGAAGAACAGGTTTTTCCGAATTTTGATGCTAAATCTGAAATTATATAGTTGTTAATTTATCTTGTTATTCATGTTCAATTTTGGCTTTGAATAATAACGATATTTTATTTGAAACATGGAAGTCAATGTAACAATAGTCCTTTTTACTGATTATAGGAACGTGTCCGACATCAAGCTGAAATAGATGAGCTAAATCAGCAACTGGAAGATAACAGTCAGTTCCTCTTGAATGTTAGAAGAAACATACATGAAAAAAATAAGGTATCAAGGAATAACTTTTTTGAATTTTACTTTTTTGAATATCCTATAATAGCTATTAACTGTTTTCATTCCTCTAGTGGAATCGCTTTATGTTATGTGATGGCCGCCCCAATCCTGCTTACAAGAAAGATATTAATACATTTGTCAATTTAATGAAAGAGGATCATACCGAACTTGGTATAGAAAAAATTCTGAAAAATTGCGAGCTCATACTTGAGGTACATTCCATTGTGATTATATTATAGGAAGATCTGCATAATATTTCTAAGACCATACAGCTACTGTACTTTGTTTGTGTAGTGTGTTGCTATGTTGTCTTGTCACAACTGTTGATGATAAAGACAGTTTGATGCAGTTAAAACAATTTTTTCAAAGAATAACTCATCTCATTAGAAGCTTACACTACAGTAATAATGAGAGACTAGGAGGAAGACAAACAACAATACTAATAACTATATGAGTTAAAAGTTTGATGTAAAGGTCAGGAAGAAGCATCTGCACTATGCTTCAATATCCTACATTGATGTCCAATTGTATTCCGTCAGTGTATCATGTCATGTTACAACATGACTTGTGGTAAATTTTTAAGAAATTTTTTTCTGAAAAGATTTACAAAGTAAATTTGATGTGGAGGCTATTTCTGTTGGTAGTTGTTAAGAAATGGTTAGAGAGAAGAATTATCAAGACAAGAATAAAGTCAATTTTGAAATTGCACACTAATGATCATTTATGATAATAAGTGACTGAAGAGGCTATCCTGGGTAAACATTCATATAAATAAACACATGCTGACGAGTACAAGAGTATAAGAACAATATTGAAGAAATCCTGAAAAATAATGTGACCTTTCAGTAAAATTAAGTTTATTTCAAATAAAAAATTGCTTTTTGTTACAATTATAGCTGATTGATGAATTATGGCAGCTTGTAAATGATGATATGGAAGAACCTGACGAAAATCTTGTTCAAGCATATAAAGAGGTGAGCATAAGAAATCTACTTGATAAAATTTGCTATCACATTTTGATTTGAAGTTAGGACAGCTATTACAGTACTAATAACAATTTTGGTTGGAAGCATTCTGCAGTTTCTTCCAACAAGCTGAAAATCATAGGTTTCTTGAGAAGTCTTGGCTACTGGCATTTCTGCCATAGAAATCTGACATTTCCTCTTGATATGGGTGGGTGGCATTTTAACAAAATGTGTGTGCAAATAATTTCTCATTTTCTTTTGGTGACTATGAAGGAATGCATTTGTTACGAAATTGATATTGTTGGGTATGATATTACTCCAACTTATAATTTGTTCACAAAACAAGAGAGATTTCCTAAATTTTGCATCAGTTAAACCTGCAGTAATTAACCTGTAGGACCTTTACAAACCTCTCATGTAACCACTTCAAACTTTCCCTAATGTACTTTCTTCAGTCAAAATCAACCACCTGTATACAATAGTCACAAGTGTAACTGCTTAGTGTGTTTCAATGTAAAATAACAAAAAAAGTTACTTTATATTATTTTACATTATTTTCTAGACTATTGATGACCTCCAGTGTCTTATCTTATCAAAAATTGATGAATCTGTTTTGAATATTTTGAAAAAACCTGATCAGACTATAGATCCTGATACATTTAATATTCAGCATGTGGAGGAAAGTAAAAACATAAAATTGTGTCTTTGGGGAAATGCTGCAAAGAATCCCAGGTTTATTTGTTTGTTTGTTTGTTTGTTTGTTTATTTCTGCCAGTCAGTTTTCTCAGTAATGTTTTTAAATCTTTCTTTGTTTCAGAGTAAAGCAGATTGTGTTCGGTAAAGAGTCATTTACGATGGAACTACCGAAACAAATGGCTATGGCTGATATTGCAGTTAGAGCATTGTTTACGAAATTCGATTTCCTATCTCCTTTGTGCAGTACATATGAATTTAAACCACCACAAGTTATTCTAACCACTTCATCTGAAGAAGATGCAAAGGTGATTGATCTTTCTTTTGTAAAAACCCTTGCATTTATTATGTTAAGAAGACCAGCTATGTCTTTGTGATTTTGAAATTCAAGAAGGCTTATTAACATAATTTCACTGTAAACAAAAAATTTGAAAAGTTGCACTAGAATTTTTTTTATGTAATGAGTGCCAACATAATGGAGATCTTTATTAAGAATGTACCAGTCTCTAGTCCACTAGTCATAAGTGTCATCATATTTTAAGCAGAAACTTTAGAATAAAACTCACCTGGTTAAAATAATGATAGATAAGAGCAGATGAGATAACACAACAAGAAATTATTGCCTGGTGGAAGTTGTGGACTGATTGAGAGGCATGTGTTTGCATAAAGGCATTAATTATCCAGCAAAGAATACCAATATTTATAAGCATCATGGAAAGTCATTTTAGGTGTTTTATAGTACCTATATTATTATGTGTTTTGTACAGCATACATCTGCTACTTCATGTCGCTTTGTAGATCCAAACAAATTTCTAAAACATTTTTGTCCATTTTTGGATATATTATGATACTCTCTGCATGATTACACAATATCGAGATTTTCAACAATAACACAATGATTTTGGTATGTACCGTTAAATACGAGTATCTAAAGAGAAGTTCAATTTCAGAATTTCATCTGCAGTTACCAAACAAAATCAGAATTCAAAATGATGTATATGATGTATAACAACTAAAATTTATACCTACAAAATGTCTGATCTTTTAGGTGTTTGAATTAACAAATTGTATACGATGCTTTTTTTGTTTAGGTAATGTTTACATACTCAATCTCTTTTAATCACATAATATATTTGTGTTCCTGTACATGGAGCTGATCAGTCAAAAAACATCAGTTTGTAGTATTCTGATTTTGTTTGGTAACTGCAGAAGAAATTCTGAATAGAACTTCTGTACATATGCCCATAACCACCTGTACATATCAAAATCATTGTGTACACAAGTTTCAGGAATTATACAAAAAACAACTTTTAAGCTTGGTTTCTATTGTGAAATAAGGTGAAATAAGGTGAAATAATTTCTGAGAATAATTTCTTATTTCATGTTATATCACAGTGGAAACATATTCAACTCTTTTTAATTCATGTTCACCAACATGTTATTTCATGAAATAATGTGAACTAGATATCAAAAATTTTTGATTTCAAGTTCACGTTATTTCATGAAATAAGAAAACATCAAAGGATAGTGATATGCATGTGAGTTGAAAAGGTCAGTGTGTGTGTGTCGTAAAAAAAGTTGATGTGGCAAGCATTTCTTTACGTGAAGAAGAAACTTTTGCAGAAAAAATAAAACCCTGTCTTATATGAGAAACAGTGCTATAAAGAGAAGGATGTAGTTAACAATGCGTGGGTCTGCAGTAATTTTAAATTCTCCAAGTAGATAGTATGTTAAGGTTTGTTCATGACTTTCAGCTAATTTTCTATCAACTGGGACATGTAGGAAATCATCTTCAAACAATTTGCTCTTTTTGAATTTGCCAGAACACCACTGTCGTTGTTGGAACCGTCAAAAAGCGTGACACAGCAGTTTGCGTTGCAAACGGCTATCAGGAAAACACTAAGGAACTTTTTATAAGTTTAATAAAGTGTTCTGTTTAGTTTTCACTCTGTGTTTTCTATCAATGCATCCAATGGCATACCTGAAGAAATATTCCCCGTCTTCATTTACGAAGCTCCTTGATAAGACAGTGATATTCACCAAGTTCCTCCCTTTTTTGGAATATATTTCTTATCACAGTGAACTTTTTTCTGTTTTCTTCTTCGGTTTCTTCTTAGCAACAACATTAAGAAGACATCTTCTGGGATACTTTCCATATTATTAATGAGTTTCTTGAAACAACATGAAATAATAGTGAGTGCAGTGGAAACCTATGCATAATTAATTTTCTGTCATGAAATAAGAAATTATTCTCAAAACTTATTTCACCTTATTTCACCTTATTTCACAATGGAAACCAAGCTTTAAATAAAATGTTTAAACCAGAAGTTTTCTTTTAATCATTAGCTACTGCAAAAGTGCAACAGCTCGTTATAATAAGGATTTTCCATTTTGGAGGCAGTTCCAATGAATGATTATTTCTAAGCAGGAATTTTATTATCATTGTTGTCATCAATGGAATTATAATGGCAGTGCTGCAATCGTGTTTATTCCATAAGCCTCTTGTTTGGTATTAGATTTCTGAGAAGGATGACGAAGAATTAAAAGATGAAAGTGTAAAAGAAGTTTCATCAAGAGCACCATCAACAAAAGTAAATATTTTGCTTCAAATTGTTTGTATACTATGAATTATTTGTTTGGATTGTCAAACGAATGATTCACCTTTAGACTATGCTTAGTGTTCAAGAGAGTGCAAGAAATAAAAGTCGAACAAGCATAACTAGCGTGGCTAGTAACAAAGGTGTGTACAGCAAATCCATCAAGAGTGAAAAGTTTTCTAAGTTTATTGAAGTTTATTTATCTCGTTAGAATACTAAAGTTCTCTTGATTTCTCTATAACAAACTAAACAGATTCTTAGGGATCTTACATGGGACTTATGATCTTTGTTTATGACAGATGGAAAATTGGTGAATTTATGTTTTTCCAGATGCTCCAGAAGGTGGTGTCGATCAGCTTCCTCTTGTTGGAGAGGAACCAAACAATACAGACCTGTTGGAAACATTGAATGAGGATTTTTTGGAAGAAGGTGTTATCGATCTTCGAACATTTGCTCCATTGGGTCCTCTTGTGTTTGTTGAACTGTTAAAGCTCCCCCCACAAGCAAAAGAAATTAAAGGCTGGATTATGCAAGAAGGTAAATAAAAAAAAAGTTCAACATCTTTGTTAAATGGAGATTCTCGGAGCAATTCATTATAATGTGAACAATTGAAATCTTGGTGTTCATCTTACTTAGAATCCTTGATGGACCATCAGAATTTTAGATTTTTACCATGGGTCAACTTCTAGATCTTAATTGATTACCTTCAGTTTCATTTTAGAATCAATCTCTCTCTCCTGTTTTTCAAGCCACTTTTGATATTGTATCCCATTAATTTTGATTTTGTTTTAGTTGCATCTGATGTCTTAGAAAGGATTCCATATGGTGCTGATGTTGATCATTTGAACTCATCTGTTGCCTTGCAACAATCGTCCATGTCAAGCATCAGTAACAGTACCAAGCAAACACCAATTGGATACAATCTGCCAATTGCATTTTCTATCCAGTATATACCTATTGATATTTTATTGATAATTTTTCTTTGTTTTATTTCGCCTTTTGTACAACCATCTACTTTAATATTGCTTACCTAGATTGAGCGAGCATGTGGTCATCTACGATTCTCCACAAATTGCTCGATGGGATGAAACTACACAACACTGGAGGACAGACGGAATTAATGATTTTAGATATGAGAAAGGTTCAAACTAGTTTACTCTTCATTTTTCAGAATATTTCCGTTTTTCAATTTTGCACATTTAACGTTTTCTTCGCAGATGATGAAATGGTATTTTTCCGAACAGTGCATTTCGGACCATTTGCAATGATGCAGGTATAGTGAATTATGGTTTCTATCATGTATGTTAACAAACTGGAAAACTCACATTGTCGCCGCAATAAGGCACAATGTTTCAATTACTGCTATTCCAATCTGATTTATGTCTTTGAAATATTACGCATGCGTGGTTTGTTCTTGTTTGTTCTTGTTATTTGTTAATGTGTAGGATATTTACTTCAATATGCCGTTCCAGTCTTGGCAGATTCGACCAACGGAACTAAATGAGTGTGTTTTCAACATCTGTGGTGCAGAAACTGAAGTGGACATCTTGATTAAGGTACTATAAAAATAAATGGTTATTCCTATTAACATTCGTTGCTTTATAGTTGAACAGTTCGTTGCAATTGACAGAAGGAAATGTTTGTTGGTTTTTTTTACAGGAAGGTAAATGTTGCGTGAAATTTCCCAACGAGATGAAAAAAGTTGAACATATTTGTGGAATCTGGTTGCCGCCACAACAACTGATCAAGGTAGCCTGTGTTGTGATTTTCTTCCTTGAAATCTTTCAACATTGAACTAATGATGTAACTTTATTTCTTTCTTTCAGGTGCTTCGGTCTGTTGGGATTAATCTGTTTCCTCACGAAGATGGTGACAAGTATGTGAGCATTTCCAAAAAGGTAACAGACTTTTTTCTATTCGGATTATGTTGTAAACCTGCACCATTCATTCATCCATAGAAACGGATTAATTGAACCCATTTTCACAAAACTTCAGACTTGATTTTTTAATTCCCGCTCATATGCACGCACATCTGATCCTAAAATGACCTTAAAAAACTCAATTCAACACATAATGCACCAAAATAATCATAAATCTTTATATGAGTCTCTAACATGAAATCACATAACTACACGTACGATTGCTTTGTAGCTGGAGTCGTTAACAAGTTCGTTATACAAACACATAGCCCTATCAGCTTCTGCATTTTCTTACGCTTGGAGTAAATGGAACACTGAGTGCGGAGAAGAAAAAGTTGTGATTCAAGCTACTGAGTGGATTAAATCTGAATTCCCCCTCGAGGTACATCTTATTACATTTAGCCTTTTTTGGTGTGGTTCCATTTTATAAGCCGTGCTGGAGCTGAACTCGGAAATCTTTCATCTCGGCTTGAGTCGGCATTTGGATTTAAGCAGTTGAGCGTACGACACGGCTAAATAATGGTTTAATAAGCTGTGCCGAGCTTGTAAAAATCCGAATTCAGAGAAAATTTGGTGGCACAGCTTATGAAATGAACTTTATCGAAATAAAAAAACAGGAACGTCTTTTAAAAAAAAACTATTTCTTATTCATGTTCCACAAACGAATGGAATGTGTATGCCTTGAAAAAACATTACTGACATTTTAGCGTGTTATTACAATTTTTTTATATTTCTTAGGATTCGTACGATTTGTATATGGTGTCAACAAGAATAAGTTGCAAGTTAAAAATGATTGAGTATTGTGAAGAATTCTCCACGGATGTGTATCCAGAATCACAGGTGAAATTAAAATCTTTCTTTTTTACAGTATCATTGCTTAGTGGGCAAAATCTTCAAAAAGTCACTGCGATGAAGAGAATTTATATTGAAATGGTGTATATATTTCTATAGAAATCCACTCCATCGCAGTTGTTACAGGTTTCAAATATTTCATTCTGTATCTTTATCTTTCTGGGAAAAGTCAAGGAGCAATGATATGGCCTGAGATGTTCTGTATGTATATGAATAGATGTTTGGTCTTTATTTTATACATATGAATAAATGTTTGATCTTTATTTTAGATGCATCCTGACCTTTACCACATGCTTCGTGATGGAGCTAGTGATGAGGCGCTAAAACGCCTAAAAGATACATCTGTTATATTTATTGATTGCGTTCACCAGTTACTGACAGCCACAAATATACTCATGTACTCTTAGCTGTTATCTAATCTGATACTCGGAAGAGACAACGTTGTTCCTTGATGTCAAGTGAACAATTTACGAAACGAAGTAAAAAAAAAGTAATTCTGGATGTAATACCAGTTATGATATTGTATAATGCAATGTCAGCGTCGATTGCTCCTGGTCTTTTTCTATACTTTAACATCAGACATTTACGGCGGCGTATTTCCATTGTCGTTAGCTACGTCGTGTATTCAGATGCTTACAAAGACCCTTGTAGCGCGAGGTTTTGATACTATCCAAACTTATAGGATGCAAAATAATCGGACAGCCCGTACTTATTTTGTTGTAAAAATGTTACACGGTTTAAAAAACCTTTGCAAATCTACTTAGAATAGATTCGCCTGATGTTACTGACGCGACCCTTTTGTTCTTGGACTGACTCTCCTGTTTTCTCTGGGTAAATATTCTATATTACTTGCCTGATTTGAGAAAAAGCTCTGAGATGGAGGTTGGAATCATAATAATTGTTATCTCACCAAACTGAACTTTACATACAGTGATTCTGTTCGACTTGTCACCATGGTGTGGTGTGTTATGCGTTCAGTGTTTGTTTGATATCTTATCAGCAAATTGTTGCCTAGTAACAACCTTGTTCCCTGGCCTTCTAGACTTAGTCTTTTTTTAGTATCTATTTTTATCTTCCTGTATATTTTTGATTAGTTTGAAATAAATAAATGTGTAATTTATTTTGTTGATGTAACAGTTTCATGTTGTCAAAGTAAAGAAAATTCATAAAGTTTTTAATTTATTAACTCTCGATTCACCTTTTATGATCTACTACAACCCTGCTCCAAAAATATATTGGGAAAACTTCAAAGTTTTGGTTGCATAAGGTAAAATTCCTCACAAATTCATGCTCTAGAGTTTAAAATTCTACTGTTTCCTGTGCGTGTTAAGAAACCAAAAAAACCTTGAAATGTTTTCGAGGCTTTTTTTATTGGGTGTTACATAGAAAGGCGCGCAAAAAAGGGGCGAGGGGCGGTTCATTTGAAATAAATAAGTATCCATGTTTTTTTATTAGCAACCAAGGTCAGACCTTTATAGTACTGTGGCTTAAAAAATGACCATTTTTCAGTAGTAGCTAATGTTGTAAGCTTAAGTATTTAAGTACAAAGTGTAGGACATAGTGCAACCTAGTGTAAACCACCTAGTGTGGCAATTTTAAGAAATGTGTTGTAGCTAATTTTTTATGTAAGATCCTTACTCTCTCAACTTTTTGAGAAAATTTGCTAGTGTTGCTTATAAAAAGGTGTACTGGAGAATTTAGCGGGCGTGTTAGTTGTTTTTCTGTTATTGTCTACTCACACGCGTAGCTAGGTAAGGCGTTATGGGCGTATCCGTGACGTTCGGATAATCTGTCTGAGCAAAGTCAAGCCAAAAGAAAAGCATTTTTATGTTTTACATTGGCTATGCTTTATTTAACATTAGAATTCATGCCATATGACAGCTTTATACGGCCGCATAATCGCCGTGTCGAATTAAAGTACTTTGATTCGGGTAAATTCAGCAAAAATGTGGCAGTTACTACTTTTATTCTACGTTACGACCTCGTATTGTACGGCTGTATGAAGAATTCATGTCGCTCGTTGATTGCCGTTTTATTCAACTAAGGCTACCGAACCTAATTCAATATGTCGTACTTAATTCAAATTTTTGTTCCATTCATATGTATCAAAAAAGAAACATAATCAATTTGAACGGACATTTTCAGTGTTGATGTGAAATTTCTAGTGCCTTCTTTCTCCATGAGAACAACTGTGTATATCCTGAAAATTTAATTAAAGCAAATATAGTTTCGTGTAAACGAAACATGATTTCTATGAAATTGAGTAATGCGGAACAATTCACCTATATCGCTTCGGCAATCATCTCAAAAAAGCTAGCTCAACAAGAAATTTCTCTCAATGAGTTATCATCTTTTTTACGAATTCAGTAAATTGACCACCTCAATAAGATCATTTAATTGAAATTACAACATTCATTGTCAACATGATGGCAGTTAGGCGTCAATATGAATGAGATTCGCTGTGTAATCCAATCCAATGTCATTCTATCCTCGCTATTAATCCAGAGAGATGAGTCATACATAAGATCAAATTGCTGACATCTATATTTAAACCTCAAACATTATCTTTTGTTGAGAAATAAGACCTTAGTTCATCACAACTATGACTACAATCAACAAAATTGTAACGTTGACAACATTATTTTTTTTACAGAAACATTTAGTAAGGGGGTCGATGTTAATTTAAAAAGTATAATGAATTTAGAGATACCTGTATATAAACAATACAATGCATTCTTTATACCTGCTACCCTTATAATCCTCAATGTAAAATTCCACGGCGAAATAAATCGATTCTGATACTCCTTATCCATAAATTACAACCTTCACCTCATCCCTTTACTTAAAAATCATTATTTGTTCGGTCTTTATAAGATAACTTCTTCAAATTAAGTGCACCCTCTGCAGGGGCGAACCGTGCAGGAGCCGATGGGTGCAATCCACCTCCGCCCACCCCCTTTTGAAACCAGGTGCCCCTTTTTAATACTTTCTTCTTTTAATACATGTAATAAATTGTTCTAATAATTTGTTATACCTTTGAATTCTAAAAACAATCAAAAATAGAAGTCTTATTATAAGCTCATAACTCGACTAACTATTATCATAGAAATAAATTTCGTATTTCTATGCTATTATATATAATTTTAAAAATCAGTGCCCTTTCTATTCATAAATTCGACTCTCCTTTTTATTTTTTAACGGTACGCCCCTGATCCTTATTTTAGATGACACGGAACATCAATATTATTCAACTTGAAAAGGAGGTGTAGGCTGTTGAGATGTCATTTATGAATTATAAACGTAGCCTCGATTAACACACCGTGTTAATACCTCATTCTGAAGTTTCTTCACGTTTCTAATGTATACTATTGTTTCATTAATTACATATCTCTATTACTAAATAACATTCACTCTTTATTTCCATTCCACAGGCACAATTAAAAGCGATTAAAATCTTAAAGCAATCTAAAAGCATTGTGTGTTTAAACAGAAATTCGGAAATTAGCTGCTGGTGACAATTGAATGTTAGCCTTTAAACCTTTCCTGTAGAACTTTTTTATCCCGGTCGAAATTTTACGCAGAATGGAATCGCTCTTAACAAACAAATTTCACTAACAACAATAGTTTCATTTTTAAATCAACATTTATTTACAATATTTCCCAATTCAAACAATTAATTATGGTGCTAAAAACGCTACAAGATCATCACAGTAACAACTTCTGATGCAAGAAGTTCTAGTTATTTCGTCCAATTTCATTTGTCATTTGGGATTTCTGGTGCTGAAATTGATTAACCACTTGCTAAACTTGAGACAGCATGGTTTGTAAGGATTTTCGAACATTTGATATTTCCTCTTGTCGCTAAAATGATAAGAAATACCGCTTGCTAGTTTACTCTCGGCATAAAGAATATTGTGCAGATCCCTGTAAAGCACACTAAACTCTTTTCATATACTGCTGATATACTTACAGCATCGTCCATCATCTTCTTTTGCATCGAGCATAACTCCTTACGAAGTTCGGAATGGATATTCACTTGCTGTTCATGATGAACAGTGCTTAGCTCACTTGTTCCTTTCGTATACTGATCATGCAGGGTTTTCAGTGACTTTAAACGTTGATTTTGAACTACTCGTTGTTGTTGCAAAGTCTTCTGCAACTGACGAATGATAGTCTAACAAAATTAGTTTACAAAATAGCCTAGTTCATTATTAGTCCACTACATGTTATTAAATTGATTTTAGTTTATCAATCAAATATTAGGTCTGAGACTTATCAGAAACACATCACACGTTTATTTGTAGATTTCGATATAGAACTCATAGAATAGATTACGTGGTAAACATTAAAAACGATAGGATTGGTAAGCAAATGAATTCGAGATATCAGGATGATATCTCTGATGAAAAACCTGCCTAAATAACTTTATGCAACTAATCGATGAAGAGGAATACAATTAACAATTTGGATCTGGTAATTCGAAATTTTGGCTTGATCGCAAATTAAGAAAAAGCTAAATACTTCAAGTTTTTCTTCGGCATCTTTAGCTTTTTGAATATCATTTTCCCATTGTGTAAAAACTGACCCTATCTGTTTTCCGAACTCGTCTTTCATTTTTTCCCTAGCATAAAGAAAGCCAGAAAAATCCGATAAGAAGAAGGAAGCGAAAACACTGTATACATCTTCTTACGTGATTATTACCTTTCTGCTTGCTGGGTTGCAAACAACTCTTCATATTTTTTGTTGCTTGTTTTTAATGAAGCCGACGTGAAAGTAGCAAGTCGTTTTCTTTTTGTCGATAAGGTTTTAGATATATCAGCTAGAAAGAAGTAAGAGATATCATGTGTAGGTCTGATAGTTTCCCAACCTCATACCCAGGGTTGCCTGTCTTGCTGATTTATTTGATAAACTATTTGGAAGACAGACTATTGAAGAAGGCAAACATTTACTCCCAGATTGAGAACTAAAGAGGAAATAAAATTGATGGTAGTAATTGATGCAGGTACAACTAACCTCCAAAGCTAGTCAATAATGATGACATTTCAGCTTCTGCTGCACCGGTTCTAAATTCATGATTCACAATGCTAACTTTGAATTCGCGTATTTTTTTCCAAATAAATTTTATAAATTTATTATTGTACATACTCGGATTTTGCTGTTGGGACTTCATTTTCGATATCACTTTCATCTTCAGAGTAATCATGTGTCAACCTTTTTCTTTGTTTACTTGGAGCTGCTTCTAAGAGATTATTTTACGTATAGTTTTTAAGTATAGTTAATCATCGGAAGAGCGATACAATATATGATAGAGAAAGTACAAAATTCTTCGCAATTATTTATACACACCCTCAGATGGTATATTATGCTTTTCATCTGTGAAATCAAATGCCGTTTTGGCTTGCTTAGACTTTCTCCTTTCCTGTGGCATTTTGTTACAAATCAATGCCTTGAATATTATTTATTGGAACCATCGAACAAAATAAAATTCGAACAAGTTAAGTCATTTGGCGGGAAACATTGTCAATCGCGAATTTGGGACTTGGGTGATGACTGTCATTTGCAATTATAACTAAAAGATTCGCAATTTCTCCCATGAAAATCACATGAAAAGTATTAGAAAATAGCTATTTAAATTTCCATCATTAAACGACAAATTCGTGCTAATCATATCATGACTGATGGTCATCTTAGTTGTAATTTTACCCCCGTCCCAATTTACTCAGATGTGCTCTCAATTTATTGCTTTTAGTTTCATAATAACATTCCAATATTCGTTTGTTTTGAAGCTTCGAAGTGTAACATTCTTGCGAGCACGGGCTTGGTTTTAGTTATTATCAGGCTAGTGTTATTTTATACTAGTATGATAAATATTTTCAATGGAAAATAAATATTGTTTTTTTCTTAACTAAATTAAAGTTTACTGGTTAATTTTTGTTATGTTATCTATATCGTTTGTTTTGTTTGAGTAATGGCGAATCGAAAAACTCTTCGTAAAAAAGAGGGAACCGACATGGCTGGGTACAATGTTACTCCCGGAAACTTTTGGGATATTGGTAATTATAGCAGAGCTGTTAAAAGAATTTCTGAGAGTTTAACACTAAATGAAGACCTTATAAAAATGTTCACTGAAAGGGCAGATATTGAATCAAAATACAGTAAAAAATTAACAGATTGGCATACAAGATGGGGTAAGCATTTGGAAGAATCCTCGATGTATGCTACTATGAAAACTGCTGCCCTAGGTACTTTAAAGGAAGCAGAAGATAGAGCTAAAATTCACATGGACTGTTGGAGTAAGATCCATGATCAAGTAGTTGAAAACATAAAGCGTCACAAAGAATCTCATTACCACAAAGCATTAATTGGAATAAAAGAAGCCAAAGATTATGACGATGAGTTTGCAAAAGCACAAAAGCCCTGGGCAACTGCATATGGGAAAGTACATAGGGCTAAGAAGAATTATCATGCAGCTTGTAAAACGCAAGAAAATGCTTCACAAAGTTTGAATACAGTAAATCAAGATACTGAAATGCCTGCTGAAAAGGTTGGTGTAATATACTAAAATAGTAGAAATTGGCGTTGATGAGCATGTGAAATATAAGGAGTCTATATGAGTTTCTTGAACTATACAATTGTGTTCTAAAATGTTTTATATCTTGAATACATTCTTATCAAATTTCTTTTTTAAACTGAATATAACGATCGTACATTTTAAGATCAAGAAATGTGAAGAAGCCTTACGCAAAGCAGATAAAGGAGTGGAAACTATGAAAAAGAAGTATGAAGAAAAGTTATCAAGAATTGATCCATTGAATTCAACATATGAACAGGAAATGCGAAATGTTTATAACAAATGGGCAAAGGATGAAGAAAGGCGTAAAGATTTCATACAAAGGACGCTGGTCGACTTTCATAAAGCTGTTAATATCTGCAGTGATAATAGGTGAGAATGAAGATATTACTTAAACATGAATGAAGACCAATTCGTGAATGAAAGCATGTTCTACTTTCACTTTCTATTCAGTGTTTATTTTTGTAAGATTTTTTTAGCCAGATAATTTCTGTTGCATGATGTTCTCAATTTCAAGTATATTTACATTAAACCAATGACGATAAAAATAGGATCAGCAGGTGATTGATTTCATGTAAAGAAATTAAAAAATATTTTCAAGGCTTTTCTAAGTAACAATTTTAAATTTCTTACCCTTGAAAGATCTTATTTAAAAAGGTTTACAATCAGATCATGAAATTCAAGAAATATAAGCAAACAAATGAATAGATTATTTAATCAGGCATCAGTCACAATTTTCCAAACAAAGTCTTATGTGCAAGCACTTGGCGAAAATAAAATGAGCAAACAAATTGATATTCGCTGCTTTGTTAATCAATTTGAATTTCACATTTAATTGAGGGAAGCACCATAAAAGGCCACACCATTCGATGTAAAAGTCATAGCAGTAAAGAAACACACTTTCAGTTGATTAGGAAATTCATTTATGTTCTTACGCGTGACAATAACTGTAAAATGTTTATCATTCTAAATTCACTAAAACACCTTCAAATAGGAAACTTTGAATTACCAAAATGAATTTAAAATATATCAAGTTTCAATTTGCATTTTAAATACGTCTTTTTTTTTTTAATTGTTTTTGTTTGTGATCATGTTGAGTATGATGGTTTGGAACATAAAATTGTGGTATACTGTTTTTAATGAAAATCAAAGACTACAGAGAATTGCGATGTGAATGACCGCCTTTGCTTATTGCATCCCTGGTGTTTCTAGTTGTGGCTTTGAGATTCAAGTTAAAATCATTGCTTGAATTAGGGATTAGATGATGAGAATGCATAGTCTTAGTTTTGAGTCAAATTATGTATTTAACATCTATTCAGATTTAAAATGAAAATTGCTGTAATTATCCTCAGTCCTAGTTTTGAGTCAGTCAAATTATGGATTTTAGATGATATTTAAGACTTCTATAATTACCCTTAGTCCTTGTTTTGATCGGTAGTTAATTTGCCAGAGTATTGTTTAGAAAGGAAATGAATAAGGAAAAGCGAGTAAACCAAAATCATATTAGAATGAATGGGAACTATGAATGAACTCTATAGTAAATAACTGTAATTTACAGTTAATTCCTTTTTTTGATCCAGGTTGAAATAAAAAATTAAGCCACTCCATCACTGTGAGTGACTCAAAATCTGCTGCCATGAATGCGTCTCAAATATATAAACACTGACTATGGTAGTGTTAATAATGAATGAATTATGTATTTTCAACCTATTTGCAGTGATAAAGGCCAGTCTGGTCTGATTTTCTTATGAAACTTATTTTTAACTTTTTCTTGCCTAAAGCAGTTCGATGATTTTCTCGAGACTACAGTTCAGTTGTGCCATTGCTCATTGACCTTTGTGAGTTTAGTCAGGATGCTCCAGTTTGTCATCTAGGTGAAATTGATTATATTTTTTCATGAACCAGCTTAACAAGTTCAGGAAGTTGTCATTTAATGGAAGCTTATTCCGTTGGGCTTTAACACTAGACTGTTAGGAACTTATGGCTGTCTACCTGTTTGATCGAATTTGGCCGAAGTCCTTGTTTAATGATAAGTATTAAAAATTTGCGTCTGTCAGTCAGTACAAATTTGGCAAAAAAACCATCTACAAGAGTAAAATATCATGGTATTATCATGGTATATCATAGTATTTTTTTCTGCAATGTGCTGAGAACCATGATGCAATACAGTGATTGTAAAGATATTTTGATTTTTTAGCATTACTGTCTTGAACCTGGTTACATGATAAACGTTTTCAACCAGCTTTTTACAAAATTAATCAGTTTTATTGTTATTGTTATTATTTCTTGGGGTTTTTTGCAGATTAGAAAGTTATTGCAAATGATAATTAACAAGAAGAAAGAACCTACTTACTTATATTCAATAATTTTATTTTTTTAATAATTGGTTTACTGTTTTATTAGTAAAAGCTTTAGTGATACATCTGACAAAGTAAGATTAAAGTGTTAAAATGGAAATATAAAACAGGGAACATGTGAAAGCTTTTTTGACCGTTGTTGTTAAAATGTTTCTTGCTAGGTTAAAAGAATGTTTTGACAATCAATTGAACGTTGCGTACAGTGGAAAATCTGAATATGATGTCAAATGGTGGTCTGAAAATTTTGGAGCTGACATGCCAAGAAATTGGCCTAAATTTGAGGTGGGTTGCTTCTTTTAAGATGTATTGAAAAATCTTATTCTTGTATGCTGTTAATTATATTCATAAAACATTGATAAATGTATGTAGGTTTACTCAGCATTTGAATGGAATAGTTGGAACAACTCTTGCAGTGTATCAAGCCACCAGAAAAAGAATTCTAGAAGATATACCACTAGACGTAGTAGTCCGTATGGGTCTCGAGCAAGGGTAACACTAAATATTGCATTGATGTTGAGTAAGCCTAAAGAGATTCTTCTGCGAGTACCTTGTATTTTTCAATGCCATTCCATGTTTTCTTTAGGCTTACTCAACTAGTAGAGGTAATAGGCATGATAGACGATTTAGAAAGTTAGCTTCGAAAGCTAGATTTTCCATTCCAACAATATGCTTAGAACAAGAATTAGAAAATTTTAGTGAGGATGTTTCAAAGTTGTCAATGGCTTCTAAGAAACACAATTACAGTGTTTCGTTACCGTGCATTTGCAGTACTAACATGTCTGTGTTGAATGCTCCTTTTCTTGTTGACTGTGCATCAAGCAAACATGGCGATTTAATGTTGCGGAGAGATCCGACCTATGAAAGTTTGAGTTTTTTACCACAGGTATTAGTTAGTTAGCAAACTCAATGGCGGGAACTTGCATATTGTTCTTGTGAAAAACAGAAAAAAACACAACTGTAACTTATTGTAGAATCATGAAGGATTTTTTATTATCTAGGAACTTGGTGATGTCCCGGAAATGCCTCCACCTATCTCCGCAGTTGACCCTCCTCCCTCGCAAGCTTATCAAACACAGTCATTATATCAACAAAACAAATATCAGCCGCAAGAGCCTGTGTCTGCACCAGCTTATGAACCAGCACCAAACACTGAATCGAATCCCTTCGTCAATGGTGATAACAAAGATGGGTAAGTCACTGGCTGAATGTTTGAAATTTACAGGTTTGCCAGTATCCTTAAATTTCCTGGAATAAACTAAATCTTTTGTACAATGTAAACTCATTGAAAAAAAAATCAAATTACGTAACAAAGGAAACGTTTTATTAGGTTTAAACCAACGAAATGTTTGTCTGATTATATGAAAAAATTTTTATTATGCAGACGAAATCTGGAAAATTTCTGAGAGTTCTTATGAAATTTTCCTGGAAACTCCCCGAATTTGTTTGTATGGTTATAAGATATTGGCCTAATAAATGAATCCAATTAACCCTTACCCTTCGATAATTTTCAAATGTTTATTAGCATCTTCAGCTCTTAAAAAATAAGCCAGTAAAAACCATGGAAACCCAATTTACAAATCCTGGAATTTGGTTTGCAGTTTTTTTTTGTTATTGAACGGTCAATAACAAGACTATCGCCAGCTTAATTGGGCCTCATTTGACCTTCTATATTTTAGATATGATGATGAAGATGAAGATGATTGGGACGAGCCGCCTCCGATTATTGGCGGCATCCCAGTCCGTGCTATTTACAGCTACCAAAAGGTGGAAGACGATGAGTTGTCGTTCGAAGCTGGTGACTTGTTAACGAAGCTCACTGAAGCAGACGAGCAAGGCTGGTGCCGTGGTCGATTGAATAATGTCGAAGGTCTTTATCCAGCAAATTATGTTGAGCAGATTTAAAATCGACTAAAGAAGGCATTGCTAGATGGATGTGGACTAGTCGCACCAGTGAAATAGTAGACAAACCGGGCCTAAACCTCATCGACGAAGAGAATTGACTCTTCTCCTTTGCGCTCCGCACAATCGCACAAGAACTCTTCACACTAGAGTGCAGTTTTTCCGATAAGAAAACTTCAATCCCGTTTCTTCCTTTTTTATTATTCTCCTTTTATAAAATTATACATATTATGTTTATAATTGTTCAGTCCTTTTTCATAAGTTGAGAGACGTGTCAACGTCTCAATAGTCACATTAAAGGGGCTACGACACTTTCTAATCCCGCTGTGAGGTGATTTCTGGCACCTTTAATCGCAGTGCTTGTCTGAATATTACGTTTGATCTTTTGTTAGAATTTATTTGCATTCATAATTATGTTGTTATAAGTTTATTTTGAATTACATTTCAACTGGTTTCCCAGCATATTTTCGTTGCCATACTTTTGGGAATGATCGAAGGGCGTTTATTTTAAAATTCGTTATTATTATTTAGTTATATTACTTCAGAATTCGTGAAATTTCTAACCATTGTAAAGAATTATTTAATAATGAAAATACGTCAAGAATTGTGAAATGTATATCCTATTCCTATTGAAATCCTATTTGCCGTCCCAGCATACTTTTCCAAGAGTTTATTCTGGAATTTTGTTAACAGCAACACTGTGTATTTATAGGACTCATAACCTACAGACAAACGAGTAGCTTGTTTTAGAACTTTCATGGAGCAAGTGAACGACTCATACTCATAAAAGCAGCATGTAAAACCCGCAGGCAAAAAGGTTACTACTGGAAGCTTTTCTTTTCCACTTCAAATGATTAAACTCTCCTCCACAAATAATACTGACTGAGCTCCTGCCTGTGGAACCGATTTTGTCACGAACCCAGTCTGTTAGGAAAACAAGACCCTGCACCTCGCACTGCAACATTCGTCATCAACGATATTAAACTTATAAGATCTTTGTTTTTGTATTTTCGTACACGTTTTTGTTATATAAGAGAATGGTTTAAAACTTAACTGATGTGTTTTCGCAATAGATCTTTCTCTACTTTCTGTGGGTAGGTTATCGCGCGCGTCCAGCAGGTCTAACCGCATATTTAATATTCAAACTGCGTCTAAATTATTGGATGGCAATAGACCTTTTCGGAAAATACGTCAGAGCAGATCTTGCCTCGCTTTCAATCCAAATAATAGTTGCATTTGTTGTGTTGTTTTTGAAAAGAAATGATACCCGAGAGGAAACCTTACACGAACTTTTTTTATGATTCTTAATAATAATAATAATAATAATAACGGTTTATATTTCAGTTCCAAAGTTTTACATTTGGCTAATTCTACTGAAATAGCGAAAGACTAGTGTATGTGCACGATCATAAATTAAACATTAGAAAAGTAACATTTGCTAATAAACATATACTTCAGAAACAAGAACAAGAAGGTTGAGAAGACAAGGGTCAAAAATGAAAAATGAAGACAGGCGTATGACGTAAACTTGAACGATGTTGAGAATTCTTGTCGTAACTATTGTGGTCGCCCTTTCGATGTATACGGAGACAAATTAGCCCTTAGCGTGAGAAATACATAAAGTACATAAAATATATGAAGAACAGAAAAAAAAAATCATATGGTCACTATAGCCAGAATCGTTAAACAGAACCGCACTAAATATATTGGGAGGCATTGTACTCATAAACGAGAAAAAGGTGAGTTGACTATAGGTTAGTGAATATTGTAGATAACCCAAAATTTAGGCTCGATGTTGAAATAGCGCAAAAACCTCGGTTAAATTGTGGAGCGTAAGTAATTAAAAACCTTAGAAACGAGGCAAGATCTGCCGAAAAGGTCTATTGGGGGAAAATAAAGATTATATTAAGATATAAAGTAATGAAATCAGTGGAACAATGAATTGCATAAAGACGAGACTGAAACTGGGCCACAATTCAGAATTTAAACATAAATTCAGAAACGGCTATTGTAGGGTTTGGTGGTAGAGAGAAATTAAAAGACTTCAGGACATAACACATATCTTGTCTCAAAAATACAATATTGCCGAATTGCCAAATTATGGTCAAATCTAAAAAAATGATTGGCAAATTCAAAATCAACATCTTCCATTTGTACAAATTTTTATGAATATTGCAGAACTTTCTAAGTTTGGTCCAAATTGTCCAATTTTAGTCAAATCTGACAAAATGACTGTCAAATTTGAAATCAGAACCTTTCAAATGTAATCCATGCAGAGTTTCATGAAAATTGAACTTTCGAAATTTGGTCCAAATTTGGCCCGAACTACTCACTTCTGGTCAAATCTGACAAAATGACTGTCAAATGTGCTCCGTGCAAAATTTCATGAAAATTGGAGAACTTTGCAAAATTGGTCAACATAGTTGTGGAATTCGAAATCAGCACCTTTTAATTGTGCTTTGTGCAAATTTTTATGAAAATTGATCAACACTGAAAGTCCAAATTTGGCCGAAAATGCGAATTCGGAAATGATGTCAATTAAACATTGCACGAAAGCGTTCATAACTTGGAGTAGTAAGAGGTAGAGGAGGAGGAGGAGAAAATGCGAAAAATAATCAAGCTGTGACCATTTTGAATGGTTGAATTTTCAAACAGTCTTCAAGAAAGTTTGTACATGTGTTAATTTCACTATACTGATTTTGAATTTGGCATTCATTCCTCTCCATATGGTCAAGAAAAAGAAATTTGGGACTAAATAGGACTAAATTTTCGAAGTACTTCATTTTTTTAAAGAATTTGTTTAGACATCAACTTTTTCGTTTTTCAAAGTGCTTCAATTTCTGAGAATCATGTTAACGAACGACTCATCTTTACATCATGTCTTTCAATTACACTCTTTCAAAATTTGCGCATTTCAGAATTTGCCCATAATAAGAAGTAACTAACATTTATGTGATAACCATCGTCACTCATACCGATTCATTTCTTCAAATCTTGCGAAACACGTTTTCCACATAGCGCCTCTGGCTTCTTTTGATTTGCAATCAATCTTTTTCTATCAATCTACCTTCAATATCTTTAATTTTGATTTACAGATTTTATCACTTTGGAGCAAATTTATTATAGAAACAGGAAGTGGGGTACTGGGACACCAGTGACACTGCTTTGGGGATTTGAGATGCAATGCTGTCGTATAGCTGCTTCCTACAAACCTCTCCTAATTGATGGGTTCAAATTTTGCGGCAATAAACTTTTCCCCAAAAATAATGTCTTATAAAACTTTTTGCCTTTATCTTCCGTATTGTGCTGAATCTGAATCCTTTACCGATGATTGGAAAGGATGAAAGTCCTTCATAAATTAATGAATAAAAAAACGAGAAGTGTATCGAAACATGTTGTATTTAATGCGTTTAATTAAAATTTTATCAAAACCGGCATAAAACGGAAATGCCAAACTACATACGCAATCTAATTTACTGTGAAAAATTGATATAATAGTCTCTCTTCACACAACAAGGGAACGATGGTCATGCTGTTAATTTTAGCTAAAAAGAAAACAGCAAAAAAAAATATCATTTGAAAAAATACAGTAGACACAGTAGTTTTCTTCGGAACTTTTCGGGGATTTTTCTCTTGTTCCATTTGCATATCAATAAAATTCGGAATCATGACAAAACGGACGTCACATGATGACGATAAAATCCAATCAAAGGAAAAGATATTTAATGTAAATAAATAAAGTGGGGAAGGCTCATTATTAAAAATATATTTATATATTATCCACAAAAAATTAAGAAAATAAACCAGACACTAATAAAAAAAATTTTCAACAAAAACAAAACTATATAATATTTGACAAAAAAAAAGAGTGCTGACAGTAACACTCGGTTACCGTAACTTTTGACTAAATAACAAAACCTGCAAAAGTCATGTACACATCTCTCGAATTTCTGTTCAGATGTCACATCATGGTTCGATGTCTGTACGAACCTTGTTGTTAATTACTTGAAATTGCTTCACAACCCAGTGGCCAAATTTGTTAAAAAATGCACTGCAAAGGAGTGCATTTCTGTAGAGATATACACAAGATTTCAATAAAAATGCTCCTCATCACAGTGATTTTTTTTGATGATTTTCCCCACTGGATCCATGAAACATAAGTACCGCATCAAAATGAGGTTCACATGGGCAAATAAGCTGAAACACGACTTGCATTTATGAATTTGGGAGAGGTGTGCTGGACTATAATGTTTATTCAATATTTGTGGAAAATACTATCTGTTAATGCAACATTTCCATAGTTTGGGAGAAACAACATTTTCGTATTGTAAACCTTTTAAGATTTGTTTGGGCCTGTGAGGAAAGGGTACGAGTTTTCCTCAAACTTTCAGAGGTCTGGAAACGATACATTAACAACACTATGTGCAAATACACATAAGATACATCTGAGAGTAACTAAAAAAATAGATCATGGGAATTATGTTATGCTCTTCAACTGATTTCTGTCTCAATAGAACTTTCCGTCTTCGAGTTTGTGTCGTTAAATACCAACTTGTATACGTCATTGGAAGTAGACGTCGGAACGAAGGGATTCTTATCGCTTACCTGGTTGCCATTAACAACCTGTATTTCAACAGGTCCTGCATTTGTATCTGAGTTATTTTTGTTTTTGTGAAATATATTTGAAGAATTTCTTGCTACTAAATCGTCGAATGTTAATATCCCCTTGTTCGGAGTGGAGGAGTCTACAGCTGGGTGACGGGGACTGGGTCCAGTATTGGAATTGTCGAACACTTGACTGTCGAAATCTACGTTCACCGAACCAAAACCATTTGTAGTGTTTGAAAAAATGTTGGATCCGGTAAAAAGACTTGCGTTTGTCGATAGTTGAGAAAGCATCCATGTTTCGTTATAAGGTTCCGATAGATTCTCTCTCGAGTATTTGTCTTGCAACTGAGCCATCAGCCTATGTATAATCGCGATAAGTTCTCGGTTCTGTGCAAGTAGACGATGAACTTGTTGCTAAATCAGAAAATACGAACATTAGTATTTCACACTAGGATCAGGTGATTGGTCGAAGAGCTTTTCCTGATATCTGACTTTTTGATATTTTAATCGACAAATTAACTATCTATCATAGCGAAATCAGTAGTTGAAATACTCGAGCATACACCTAGTGGGCAAAATCATAAAAAATTCACTGTGTCAAAGAGCATTTTCATTAGTGTAGCGTGTATATTTCTATAGAAATGCACTCGACCGCGGAGAATTCTCAACAAAGTTGCCCACTGATCGCTTTGACAGTTCATCAACGTGTTCTATTACTCAAGGTCTCAATACAGGAAATAAGAGAAAGCTTATATTGTTGCTGTAGATTGAAAAATAGAAGATGAAGACCTGAGCCTGGCTTCTCGTATCTGTTTCTGTCTTCAGTTGACTTCTCACCCTTGACAGTTCAGAACGACTTGCTTCAGCTTCTTGCATTTGTTGCAGTAATTGCTGGTGATACAGCTGTTGTAACTGCTGCAGAGTGAACGGACCATGCTTCTCCGATCCCAACTGGCCGTTGATTAACATAGGGAGAGTCTAAAGAAAAACATTAAATGATACACAACAAAAGAAACCCCAAGGACTTCTCATCAAAAACGTTAAACTATACAATACAACCAATACATAAACAGAAACATTATAACCTTTCAGATGCATGAGTCTAACGTTTTGTCAACAAAATATTCGGGATAAATTATCATATAATATCCACTGGCATGGCTCTTCCTGAGTACGAATTTTGATCTATCATTTGTTAATTAAATCCTTACCAGTTAGTATAAGAAGGCCACCTCCTGCGATAAACCCAATATTTATAAAGTAACTTTCAACCTGTGGTTTCACTACTACTACATTGCACTGAATCACAAACCAAGTTTCACAGAAGATTCACCATTGCACAGTTAAAATGTTCTGAAACCCACCAAAATATGATGAAAACACTGACCTGGGAGGGAGGTGGCAATATCAGTGGGGGTGGTAAATCTTTCAGATCTCTCACTGTATCAAGATCTGTGACTAACGTAGATACGGGGCGTTGTAATTCCATAGTCTCTACATGCACCATTGATGTATCAATGTCTGATTCTTGTACCTCATCTATGTCAGTCTCATCAGGGCCTAAGAATATTGAGTGTTTTACAAAAGCCTTGCTACTAAACACACACATACAAAAGACTGAGTGAGGAATTTACTTTTCTCGTCTGTTTCTATCTCAATCTTCTTGCTGCTACCATCTCCCGGCGATTTTTTGTCTCTTTCCAAATTTATTTTATGGCATACTTCGAATGCCTGACCGATTGTCCGAACAACGTGCATAGCCTGTGACTGAATTATACAACGGAACAGTTATTCAAGCAAGAACAGAAAATGGGAATTAAACTGCTCTCAAAATTAATCAAGAATACTCCATCACACATTAAAACATTGTGGTAGCAATTCTGTTTTTCAAACAAAAACCAAAATGAAATTGTGAAAGAAACATTTACCTTCTTAAGGGCTTTGAAAACGCTGCATCTAAAAACACCATCTTCACCACGTGCAATATAGCTTAATATTTTCAAGTCTTGGGAATCATGCGAAACATAGAATACCCTTAAGAAGAAAACTCTCAACAATTTCTCTTAACTTTAACCTCTTGCAGTAATTACAGTTAATCCCATAATGTAAACCACTAAAGCACAGAGTGTATCTATTTCAACATAATAGTATTTCTTTACCAAACAAATGGTTAAGGTACTACAGTTACCTGTTTATCGGATAGTGCATAATAAACAAACTACTTTCGTCTGAATTTGCATTTCCCTAAAAAGTAGGCAAAAAGGGCTCAAAACATTCCATTCCTTATAATGGGATGGGCAACTAAAGATAAAGATAAAGTAAACACAATGAAAAATGTAAACAAAACTGAAATTGTTTGAATAGACAAATGAAAAAATCCATAAAAAAAAAAGACCTTCTTTTTTTTCTTTCGTATTGATATTTTTACGCCATCAGCAGAAATCTCCATGAAAACTTTTCGTTTCTTGATGTTCCGATATTTATGTTCATACTAAATGGAAAGAAAAAACAAAACTCATACGGTAGGGATCATATGGGATCAAACAAGCCGAAAGCTAGTTTTACCCGTATTCGTCTCATTGCAGCAACAATCTCCACTCTGCTATTTGGTCTTGGAATTTCTTCGGTCCCAATATACTGAAAAAATAAAACAATAGGATTTCAAAATTAAAAACCTTCAAATTCAAATTTGAATTAACTACTTCCACATTCAAACAGATAATTCATTGTATGTGTACAGCAAGTCTTGGTGATCATTCTTACTTTGCATTTGAAGGCGATACCATGCTCGAAAGCCTCTTCACTCTGAACAGGTATCCGTAAATCCTTTGCATCTTCCACACTCTCATACTGAGTCGGTTTATTCATCATTTTCCCAAAATTCATGTTTCATTATAATATATACATCACATATGTTGTTTTTTTGTACTTAAATTCTCTTTCCAATTTTTCTTTATCTAAACAAAATAACCAATTTATGCTACACAATTTTATATATTTTATATATATTGTATATTTTTGATTGTATGGTTGAAACATTACATTATATAAAAAATATCAACAGTATTTATCAAACAATATCATTATCCTTTTACTCTTTTGTCTTGATTATACTTTCCACCAGTTAGAAGTAGTTCTAAATAATTTATTATAATTTCTTCGTGTTAGGTGTTGACAACAGCCTTTATCAAAAATGTTTTTCCAAGTGGCAATAATTGATACAATAATCTTTTCTGTCCATTAATTTCCTGAGTATAGCAACTGGAAACCACTAAAAGAAACTGACCTATTAGAGTAATTTTTCTTCAATTCAGTAACGATATTATTTACACAGTCTCCTCAAGACCTTTACTCTTTCACACAATCTTCAATGTGAAATTTAAAAGTAAAGCAAACTTGATCATGTAACAGGAACATGAAACCAATTAGCAAAGCATTTCAAAACACTAATCACAAATGTTAAATAATCTAATAAGTTTAAAAAAAAAAGGTTTTAAGGAGAGGTAAACAATCAGGTTTTGTGAAGAATACTGAATAAGACTAAGTGAACAAATCTAAAGCATTGATTGTAATTTGTACATACCACATGCTGTCTTCATATGAATCAAAGATATAGCTTCTGTGGAAAGAAAATTAGTGGTAAAAAAAATGTTTTGTTGTTGTTTGAAAGCATGTATTTTAACATTCTGCTATTAAAACATGAGATCACAAGGATCGTCTCTTTAACAGGGGTGATATTTAGAATATAAATTACCAATAATTTTTATATGAATTTTATAAAAAAAACAGCAACAGATATTTAGTACATATACTCACCAGATCTACGAAAACCCTTCCTGTAACTGAAACTATAGATTTTGCTTTTTCTAGCGCTTATGAATTATTTCTGTATCAGACAGATTCGAATTATAAATCTTTTTGGAAGTGGAAAAGCAAAACAGATATTATCTTTGAAGATAAGAGGTTTATGAAAGATTTATGTTGTGCTACTCAATAACACAAGGGGAGAATTGTAGGATACAGAAAACAGATAACCAAATATGTTTTTAGTATTTATAACAAATCATATTTTACAAACACAAAATTTATGTTTTAGGCATCAATCCTGATTTATATAAATGTATTAAGACCAAGTTTTCTATCTGGTAAGCCATCAAAAATATTTTGAGCATATCTTGCTTGTGAAATTTATACAGAACAACATTACTTATAATATCGATTTTAAAAAAATATATGCCTTACTAAAAGTTTTACCTGCCATGTACATAAATACATGGCATTCGTAAATAATCGAGAATATCTTCACATTTTTAAAGACGGTGAACAAATAGAGGAATTTTCTTGCAACCAAATTACCATATAAATCCTAAGGCTTAATTTTTGTAAAATTTTATGAAAGTAATTCTTCTATGCCAAATACCATCTTTCCAATTTTCATTCGTCAATAATTCATACAAGTACAACATGAAAACAAAAATAAAAATGAGCATATGGTTTTATTGATAAACATTAGTGCTATCACTCACAATCTCAATTAGACCTCTTCAAAGCCTTAAGTTACAACAATGACAATGCGTCTTGTATAATAATAGTTGTAGAATTCTTTTGTTTTAATTTACTTCGAAGGTAAATGTCAAGTATAAATGGGTTGGTGGAAAATCTTGGACACTTTTGGAAATTTTCAATTAAAGGTAAAACTACGTTGTGTATACTTAAAACCACCACAAAAAACAGTACGATGTTAGGCTGAGGTTCAAAATCGCTGAATGCATTAACAAATCATTAAAAAAAAATTCAAACATCAGCAAATGCTCTTGATCTACTATACAAACTACCTTGGTCTATCTCTCATATAAGAGGCATGTTGATTTATTGAAATAAATCAGACACGATCATATTATGGAGGTTCATTGTGGAAATATCAATTAACAGCTTTAGTGATTTGAATAAGTTTCAGAAATTGTCATAAGAAATTTATAATTTTTTTTTCATTGTTCGTTAAATCATTAAATAGAAATGAAACAGTTTTACACTTAAAATCAATTCCAAACCCTTGTTATTCTGCAATTCGTTAGTTTAATTTCATAATAAATCAATAAAGTCTGAACCCGTAATCTAGATTAATCATTAAAAAAACTTTTGTACACTAATTATGATCAATTGCCTTCTTTTCAAACTTCTTATTAAATCAATTATCAAAACAAGTGACCTTTGTCAAGGAACTTCCAGAATGTGTAAGTAGGGAAGTTCTCCCCTATGATACCATTTCTAAACAAAAGAATTATATATACCAAGCAAATCTGAAAAAAATACTAAACGTAGGAATTCAGGGAAAAGAAATTTTGATGATTTACAAACACTTTCAAACTGACTTTAAAAAATTTTATATATACTGGTTACATACATGCTAACAAACTTAAAAAGTGGAAGTGCCAATATCTATTAATAAAATATAAAATAAAATGATAAAAGAAATCTTTGATGTATTTCACATTTGAAAGAGATACCATTCTACCAAATACTGTATATGCAAGATATTAGTTCACATCAAATATTTGCATAATGACCCAATTTAATTAAATGGTGTACCTGGTGCCCAAACTGGAAGTAGTTGATATTATATTTTATGTATATTTTAACTTGTTATCAAAAAGGTCTATGCACAAAAAGGCTTGCTTTAAGTACAAGGAAACAGTAAGAGGAAACAGCCAAAGTCGATAAAGTGCCTCTCGGGAAATGTTCAATATTTGTCACAGTTGTCCAGTCAAATTACAATCATTTTCAAAAGCAGTAAAAAACCATTGGTATTTTAGACTCATATATGTCACATGTCCAGTTGTATGGGTTTCAAATGATTGGAAATAACACAAGCAGAAGTTTTGAAACACAAATGATGGGATTAGCATTATTCATGAGATATATCACCATTTAACCTATTCCAATGAAAGGTGGTGTTATATATAAATACTTCTTCAAACAATTCTCTCCAGTAGTCATAAAATACGTAATGTTACGTATATAATGAACTCATCCAAGACTTCCTGAAAAATGACCAGAAAACTTTCATCATTAAAGAAAAGTAGTTGTTAGTATTAGTACATAATAAAAACAATAGCTCCAATAGCCGAAATAATCAAATCATACCATGACAATTTGAAAAATTCATTCATGAGGAAATCACAGCAAGAAAAAGAGAATGAGGGATCTCTGATTGTCACGGTATTGGAGAAGGGAGGGAGAGGTAGAAGTCTTTGACGCTAAGCTTGACGATAGTTCACTATTGAAGCAATCACCCATAAAGCGCTACTACCACGACTCCTGATCGGAATATTTCTATGGAGAAAAAAATTGAGCTAGATATATTCTGCTTTTCTAGCGAAAAATTTCTTTTCTTTACTGTGCGAATATGAATTAAAATAATTTCAACTCCCTATTGAAATTGCTTTCAAAAAAATATTCGTCCAATCAAAATCATACAAAATGTGCTGATACTTTGTGTATATATTATAGGACATGATTTGACGTCATCAAGGATGGATGTGTTTGCGGACAAGAAAAGAAAACCACAAAAGAAACCAAGAAAACCAGAAAACTATCTACATTACCAACAATACAATTTAATCTTCCTTCACGGTAAATAAAACAAATCACCTACCTGAAGCAAACTTACTCAACATGGACGACTCTGTCCGCATACAGGAAGTAACAACCGATAAAGAACAGATACCATGCTGTTCCCCGACCGAATGTATTGAAGACAACAAATACAAACTAGAATGCAGCAAATATCACAATCTATTACACTACCGGTGCACCAGATTACCCTTGTATCAAATAAGCCTTTTTCTAACAAAAGGTTACGCGAAGAATGCGTAGTAATAACACAATATATACAAGATATCCCAAACATCTTGAACAATAACAAAACAATTCGAAACCTTACAGCCGTACTGATGAAAAAAGATGGTGAAATAGTGTCCAACCAAATGAAAATCGATAACTTAAACAAAGAGTTAAGTGATTTGCGGGATGAAGTGCGAAAACATGAAGAAGCATTAAGGGAAAACGAGGACATAATTGTAAACCTGGAATCCAAATTGGAAAGCTATGAATGTGCTGTAAATAGTTACCAGGAAAATGAAGCAAGTTTGCAACTTGTTATCACAAACCAGCAGAATGAAATGAAAGAACAAGAAAAAAATTTTGACTAAACAGGAAATCCAGACTATGATTATCTGGTTACAATGGAAAACTGTGTGAAGAACAAACTGGAACACTTTGGCAATACTCTGAGAGAATCTCTGTTAAAAGAAGTCAAGGAGAACACAAAAAAAATTGAAGAAAAACTCAATCAAGTGATCAGTGAAAGCAGATTTTATTCAGACACAGTAAAAAACATCAAAACATCTAAAACCAATAGCAGACAAAAATATTTCATACTATCATGAAGGAGGGGAAGGATCAAGAACTTGCTGAGGAAGATGAACAACAGCGTCGATCCTGTAACATAATTCTACATGGAGTGAAGGAAGATATAAAAACAGGGATGGGAAAAAAGTGGATGAGGCATATGTTGTTTCTTTGATAGAAGCGCTAAAAATTTGAGTAACTTGTAAATCAATTGTTAGAATTGAAACTGATCCTACAAAGAAGCGTCCAATCAAACTGACGATGAGATCTCAAGATGACAAGAACAAGATTATAAATAACCCGATAAATCTGAAGGGTAACGAAATGTACCGAGGTCTAAGTGTTATCGATGACTATACGCAAAAACAAAGACAAACCATTAAACATTGGGTGGAAAAAGCCAAACAAAAAAATGACGACAAAGCAACTGACACAAAATATAAATGTGGAGAGCACGTGGTACTCCAAAAAACGGAATGTTCTTAAAGAGGTTGCTGAAGCGGAGCCCTACAGTCTTGCTACAGTAATTCAAGAAAACCAGTATAAGAAGAATACACGAAGTAATGTTATTGACAATAATGAGAGTGATGTAATTCACGCAGTAATGAAGTTTCAAATAGATTTTTCGACTAGAGGAACAGCAAAGTGCAATGTATGCAAAAAAATAATACTGAAAAAAGATATCAGAATTGGAAAGCCAGTGCAATTCAAATCAAGATCCTTCAATGAAGGCTTCGACAAAATTGAAGAACAGGACAAAATCTACATCAGATACTTGGTTGAGGAAGTGAAAGTGAAAAAAATGGTGCCAGTAGCACAAACTGAAAGTAAGAAAAAGAATAACCTAGCAAGGGTTCCACAGGCTAAGCCCCCTCACGACAATTGTTAAAGAAACCAACGATCAATATAATGTTTACAAATGCAGACCAGCTAATGCCACAGAAAATGGTTGAATTGAGGAAACGTATAAACCTCCTATCATTGCAATATGTGATAGACATTGGGGAAACGAGCCTACAAAGGTATATGTGGAATTCTATGATCAAAATATATAGCAGAAATTGTTTTCCTCTAAAATTTTCGCTTGAAAAATTTCGATCAAAAGTGGCCGTGGAAATAGCATTTAAATTATATTCACTGAAGAGAAGGAGAGGGGACAGAATCTTTATTGTCAGAGATTAACTTGATTTTATGGCCCTAAAAAAATGGCAAAATCAAGTATCACCCAAAATCTCTTGCAGTGTTCTTTGAGGAATATCTGAACTGAAGTAAATTGTTTACTCTTGTGAGAGATGTTTTTCAAGTCTCTTTTTTCATCCAAAAAGAAGTTTCACAGATTTTGATACAGGTATATACAGTTACACGAAATCAAACACAAGAAAACTATTCACATGAATTTATGAATTGACAAAATTTACATTATAATTTAATGAGACATTTTGGGAATTATAGATGTATATATACCTTTTAAATGACTGTGGTTTTATACCAGGTATATAAAATGTGTGATCTTGATATAGCTAATATAAATATAAGAGTAAGTAACCAAAAGTAAAAACTTGGTAGCCAAAGCAAAGAAGTTATAAACTTATTCTTCAATACACACTTGAAGGTCTTACCTACCAAAAAACAACAAAGTTTCATTAACTTTCGTCTTAGCAAATTGATGAATAAAGCTCAAGTAGACACACTAGCTACTGAATTTTCAAATTAGTATTAGCACCACCCTACTGGACATTTTCAGAGAACGTGAACGTAACGTTCATAATTATTATACATATACATATATATAATTGAAAAGAAGCGAGATATGAAAAATTAGGATGAGAAAGGCTTATTTATTCAAATAGAAACAGCCAGCTAGCAGCTTCACAACTTTTTACTAGTTCCTATAAAAATAGGATTAGATTTTTCGTTTGGGTTTGTCAAATTGATCAATGAAAAGAAGCTGTAATAAATAAGCTTTACCACCTCTATGAGGTTGGATAAGCGCGGATTTACACCATTTAAATCATAGCTACATGTAAAAAAAATCCTTCTGTGGTAAACAGACCCGCCAATGAATCGAATGACAGAACCAAAATTACCTGATTTTTGTTTACTAATTACCACTCAAACCTGCAGCTGTGCTTTTTATCGATGATACTTGCGATAATCGAGTCAAGGTGTATTCAATGCAGGATTACGACGCAGGACAAATCACCCGCAAATAGATACCTTAAAGTCACAAGAAGTCGCATACACAAAAAAGTCGCGAGCATTAATTGTCGCGACTTTCTTCTTTGAATTTAATTTATCTGATAATATTCAGATAATATTCCTTCCATAAACCAAACATGGCCAGATTGCAAAACACAAACTCATAACCTTCAATATTGACTCTCTCTGCATGGATTCTGCACACTTTTTCACAAATGTTGTCAGCTGTGTGTTATTATAAAAAGGTTTCTCGATTTCCACCAAACGTTTGTATGAGGGGGGTTTCGTGTCATAATGCCGTAGCAGGATGTCGTCGTCGCAGAGTACGGCGACCTTCGAGTGTCGCAGTCGCACGTTACGCCGACTCTCGAGTGTCGCAGTCGCATAAGATGTCGTTGCAGAAGTCACCGTCGTAGCCTCCCTTTGATTGTCTGGTCCTTATTTTACATGGCCTTCTCACGGTAGTTCGTCGTAGCACTTGTAGCTCGTCGTAGCTACTGTAGTTCGTCGTCGCACTTGTAGTTCGTCGTCGCATTTGTAGTTCGTCGTCGCACTTGTAGTTCGTCGCATAGTTTTCAAAGGTGAGATTTCCAGAAATATTCACGAAAGTGCACCTGTTCTTCTTACAGTCTTCCGGAATACAAATGCAAAAATCTGTTATGAAAAAAAACTTAAAAATTTATTTGGATGGGAGAAGTACAGGTACCCCATGGAAAAGAGATGCAGGAGATTTAGAGCTCATAGTATACTTACTCTGCCTTGATTTGTTTTTTTAACTCGTTTAACGAGTTGGATCTCGTCAAGCAACCTTTCTCGCGACATCTTTGTGAAGAACTGACCATGTGCGCACTCTCTGCTGGAATAAATCGGAATAAATCGCAGTCTTTTTTGAAAACGAGTCTGCCACATACGAGGCTACAACGAACTACAAGAGCCACGACGAACTACAAGTGCGACGACGAACTACAAGTGCGACGACGAACTACCGTGAGAAGGCCACGTAAAATAAGGACCAGACGATCAAAGGGAGGCTACGACGGTGACTTCTGCAACGACATCTTATGCGACTGCGACACTCGAGAGTCGGCGTAGCGTGCGACTGCGACACTCGAAGGTCGCCGTACTCTGCGACGACGACATCCTGCTACGGCATTATGACACGAAACCCCCCTCATACGTTTGTTAGAAGGTATGCAGTCGTGTCTCTTTAAGAAATTGTGTCTTACAGGAAAGAGCATGTTGGAGGCTGAAAATATATCGACAAGCACATCTTTCTGGTAAACGTGACAATTGATAACCACCATACCGTATTTTCATCAAAGCCCAGAAAGATTATTTATCGAGTTAGAAGCTTCAATCTTTTAAAGGCAGAGTTGAAAGTCACAAAAAGGATCCTCTCTCCCGACTGATTTCGAGGTCCTGTTTTTCTTTATTGATTGAACTACTGATTGTTTGAAGCAGCTCTTTGTTTCGTTCACTTTTTCTCTGTTTGATCTTTCCTTCTACCTTTTTGGTCTCGATTTCATTGATGTCGTTTCCACGGTTTTTGTGACGTCATGCGAATTCAAACTGCGTTTGTTTACTGAAACAGTTGCTGAAACATTGTGCTCTTCTATTTGTGTCTGCAATGCATTTATTCAAAATCATTTACAAAACTTTTCGTACAACACTGAACTAAAACAATTAACTTCCATCATTTAACGTCATCATCCGAATCAAAGCTAGCATACAAAGCAAAAATCTTCAACTTCCGACAATTTGCTCGTGACAATTTGTATTCTCGACTTTTTGTGTACGCAAGTTATTGTGGCTTTAAGGTAGCATGGATCACTTACCCATGTTATTGGGGTGCTTCAGCTAATAAAAAAATGTACAAGAGCCATTCTAAAAAAAGTGCGACATTCAGTGTCACAAACTTACATTTAAAAACAATTACTTTTCATCACAAAAAACACATTAAATTATTGGTAGACTCTTCGCTGGTAAACAGTTCTAAGTAACTTTAACAATTCTGACCGTTGAAAAAATGTAAAAAGTAGTTCTGACCTATTCGTAGTTGCTCAGAGTAGCGTTTTTTCGATGTCACAAAGCAAATAGTGGGTATTTAACAACTAGCAGAGGTTTATTTACAATGGCTCTGACTAAAAAATTAAGTGTGTAACGCATGTATACATTTAAGATACGAAATTGCCCGAAATGATCAGCGAATACAGGGGTTTTTTGTGTTACATGGCGTTTTACTTTTTGACACACATTTATTATTGGTAACATACGTTATATCTCATTACACTAGAAAAAAACCTTCCAATGAGATTGTAAGAAAGAAAGGTGTATGGTTCAAATTCATGATTTATAAGTACATGAAGTACCCACAAACTTTTAATAAGTGGGACGCATCACAAGTCAAAATATTAGGGTTGAAATATGGAAAAGCTAAATTCCAAAAAAATAACATGTAACATATGTTATGCTATTTTGGTCGATACAAAGGGTTTATTGGAACAACAAACTGGACTAGTTTTTCAGGTTTGAAATAGGTGCTCTTACAAAAACAAATAACATCCTTAGGTTCTTCTGAACAAAAGTTATTCTCCTTTAAAAACAGGATGTAACGTACGTTACTGTAACAAACGTTATGTAATTTTCGAACGTTTTGATTCGCACGCTTTCTATTGCAAATTCGAATGTTTTGATTTGATTTTTTGACTTCACATTGTTCATTGTTGGTGTATAATCAGTATGTGCGAAGTGTTTGGAGAAGTAACGTGGATAAAAGAAAACAAAAAGTAAGTAATCATGATTATAGAAACATACGTTATATTGTAATTGAAGGTACCTTCTTATGTGAATTAAATCATAGAATCGTTCATGGAATCTAAGCATTGTTAATCAATACGATTTTCCACTCTAAAATAGGGGCATTCATCATGTATTAACTTGCTATAATACCAAATTCTCAATGTATAACGTATGTTACAACGAAAGTATAGTGAACTAACTTACCATTGTTAACCAACTTTTAAAAAGCTTTTTTATTTCTTGTGGTGCAATTTGATTTTTTCGAAAACTTCGGGGGTCGAATTATTTTTTAAAAGCATTTTCAATAGTTTTTGGGATGATCGATATTTTGAAAACTGTGTACCAGCTAACCTACCAAGTGTCGATTTTTTTAAGAATGGCTCACAAGGGATCGCATATTAATGATGATCTGTTCCTGTGCTGCCCAAAATCTTCTCAAATTTGGGCCATCTCAAAAAATGTTCTTAGTTGGGGAAATTTCAATGATGTCTATATATTTGATATTGTCAAATGAGCTATGAAATATGAAATGCTTAGCAGAAGTTTATTTGCTAATACTCATGGAAATTTAAATCCAAAAGAGCAGAAAACGCAACCTCGTCCCCAGGGCTTCTTGCCTTTTTCGATATACGGATGGCGTATTCATCGAAAAAGGCAAGAAGCCCTGCTAGGGACGAGGTTGCAGAAAACGGTAAGTTGTATATGTTGTAGAGCTTGATAAAAAAGTGTCCAAAGAAATGTATGGGGAACGTTAATAATAAAATATGTTAATGATAAACCAAAGATCATTACCGTAAATGACCGATTAAGCGCCCAGGACTCAATTAAGCGCCCTGTCCGATTAAGCGCCCAGGTTTAGACGAAAAATTTGTAATAAGCGCCCAGGTTCCGATTAAGCGCCCAGGTCCAAAACTGAAGCTGGGCGCTTATTCGGCAAAAACATATTATACTGAGAAAAACATGCTTTTTAGTTGAACATATATATTTCAGCATAATGAAGGAAACTTAATAACACGAGAATGAATTATTTTCATCTCAAAGTGAGAGTATTTATCGAGCTTTTTTTGAAGTTGCTCGAGTAGGACACAAGTAGTTCTTTTGTCAGTATTCAGGGAAAAGATAAACTGTATTAGTGATTTTAGTGATTTTTTATTAACCGCCCAGGACTCAATTAAGCACTCCGTCCGTATAAGCGCCCATTGTAAGAGTTCAAAAAAATTATAAGTGCCCAGGGCGCTTAATCGGTCATTTACGGTATACGAAAGTTTACATAAGCAATGACAAGTTGCTAAGTATTTAGCAGATCAAGAAACGTAAAGTGCGATGACAGGAAGCAGCAAACACTTCGTTTTTATCACCTTGCGAAATGAAAATGAATAGAAAAACTCTAAACTTATTCGTTCCTTACCATCAGAGAAATCTCTATAGTAAAATGCAGCCATCAGCCCTAACCATACTTACACTACCAACACACATCTCCGCCTATACTCTGTCCACTTATGTGCAGTCAATGTTCCTTTATAACGCAGTGAACTCTCAACGAGATGACATGACACTCAAAGATGAGATGATTCTTGAGAGTATATGTGTATGTAGCTATTGGACACCAAATAGTCGACTATTATCAATAATAATACAATGCTTATTTTGACACTTATCGGTTTAGCATGTTTATGACCCCTCCAATTTAGGGTTAGGGTAAGGGTGGCAATTTCTCCAGGGGGCGATCATCATACTTAAAAAAAAACATTAACAATATTTTTATTGTTTGAGAGTGTGGTGAAAACACTTATAGTAGTATTTGAACAAATGAAGCTAAGCCCGAACCTTACTCTCGCTGTTCCAGTCACATTTCACATGGTTTACTCCGTAAAGTCTGATGGTAACGAGTTAGTAGTTGTCAGGCGAACATATAGTAAATAACCGTTTGATGAAAAAAGGAGATATTACAAAACAACCACTGAGATCTATCAAGGGGTGGGGATTTCAGTTGTTGTCCGAAAATTCCGAAAACCCGAAAATAACATGGGACCAAAGCAACGGGGCTGCTGAGTTACGGAAGTGTCTGGAAAGTCAATATTCCCAATTTCGAAATCGATATTTCAATACCTCCCCCACAACACGAAGATCAGAATCAAGAAAAAACCGTAATGCCGTTGTTGAGAGGCCTATATTTCGTCCATAGAAATGACGAGGAGCATTACTTCACAAATTGATCTGAAAAATAATGTCGAGGGTTTTTCTGTTTTCCTAAACTCTCTTTAAGGACAAAAATTTGACCCCTTTTCTTTTTTAGGTATTTAACTATGGTAACTATGGTAAAATACCTAAAAAAGAAAAGGGGTCAAATTTTATTTTATTTTTTAAATTGTTATATATAATGTTGATTTATTTCTTTTTGAGCATTCTTGTTTACATGGAGATCAAGGTTTATCAAACATTTTCTGAAAATTCTTTTCTGAAAAAAACTGTCTTACATGAAAAATATTAAAACTTACTCATCAAAATTACGAAACCCCTTCCAAATGGTACAAAAAAAAATCAATTGTGATTTTTTGAATTTACTTTTTCCTGTAATGTGAACCAGGCATTATGTTAAATTTTTCTATCGCCATTTTCTTTTTAAAACTTGACGTAATTATGTAGCACGTGAGCGAATCTCGTTGAAATGTTTATAATAAGGCACATGTTATGGACTGGTACAAAAAAGATTAGACAGTGAAGTCAAAAGAAAAGCAAGAGAAAAGAAGCGAAGCTTGATAATCAACGGGAAATTTTTAATGTTTTTTTTTTTAGTTTGGAAATTGAATTTGAAAGTTGTACTGACGTTTATTCGTTTTTTTTTTCTTTTCAATTCAACGACGTCGTTTCTTTGGTTTTTGTGGCTGTAATCCCAACATGCTGTTTGATAATATCTTCACGACGAAAATCGATTTGCCAACACCGCCGCAAACGCCGTTGTCGGATGATGAGGAAGTCGGTATTCCTTTTGACGAATCTGCTGAAACGGAGAGTAAATTTTTTTTCTTGAATTTTACTCTTCAAGATCTTGTCACCGAGATTGATGATGCAGAGTCTGACGTGGACTGTTATAAAACGTCGCCGTCACCTAATGCTTCTCGGATGGCGACATCACGTGAAAAATTACTCGTCACACCTTTGAATTTTGACGGTATAAGGACGAGCTGCAACCAGGTAGCCGCTCATAACCGCGTCCAGGATTGGATCGGCACAGAGAATTTGCTGACGCCAGCAGAAATAGAGAGCGGTGAGATGAATTATATTCAACTTTTCTGTATGTACATCTATATATAAGAATATCGAAGTTGAACAAGATTTTAAAGCCCAGTGGGGAAAATCTTCAAAAAGCCACTGCGATGAAGAGCATTTTTTATTGAAATAGTCTGTATTGCTATGGAAATGCACTCCTACGCAGTGGTTCAACAGAATTTGCTCATGGATTGGATATTCATGGGTTGATGTTATTACAGACAAGAATATACAAAGTATACTTCAGAATGATTTGTTTTTTAAAAAAACTAAAGAATACCGATGTTCGATTCATAATATCTTTATAAAAAGAGCTTATATTTTCCTTGTTCATTTTAATCATAACGAAACAGTATTTTTAATGTACCGGTTTCAGGGTCAAGTTGTTATCCTTTTAGAGCTTGAATTTATTGATGTTGTCGGAGGTCCAGCTAATGGACAGAATCAGCAGAACACAAGCAGAGAAGCAAAGGAGATGTTTCAGAATACAGAAGAGGTTTCCCCTGCAAGAGATCCTCAAGCGGAATGTTATTTCAAGGATATTTGTATTGAGAATGTGACATCACTCCGTAACAAGAACCAAGAAACATGTCAGGTGGAGCTAAAAAAAAACAGTATTCGAAGAAAACGACAGAAAACAAGCACTCCACCGTTTTTCCGGTTCGATTGTTTCTCCTCCGATGAGATGTCGAGCGACACAAGCCCAAAACCTCTGCGAAGAAAAAGTCACAATAACTTGGAGAAAAAACGAAGAAACCAACTAAAGCAGATGTTTGAGGATTTGAGAATGAACGTTCCCGACATCGCACTTAACAGTAGAGTTCCTAAAGTCGTTGTTTTGAAAAAAAGTATCAAGTATATTTCAGAACTTAAAGCTAAAGAGCAACAACTAATTCTGGAGAAACAAATGATCCAGGCCTCAAACTTATCATTATCGCAGAAACTTAACGAGTTTTACCATGGAACACAACAGCAGTGTTTTTCAGGTTTTTTCTAAAAAAACTTTACTGGGACTTGTACTATATGTAAATAGCTCTCCTGTACATACTTGATATTTTGATGGAATATTTATTAAAAAAAGACCACAATGTTATACATGCGTTATAGTCAATATATGTTCGTCAGACAAATCGTTACCATCAGACTTTACGATGTAAACCTTATTAAATATGTCTGGGTTAGTGAGGGTGAAGTTCGGACTTTGCCTCGTTTGTTCAGCTATTTTTTATAAGTGTTTCCACCGTATTAATGGAATGGTAACGATTTGTCAGGTGAACATCGAGGCAATAAATACTTTTAGACTCGTTGGATCCATTTTCGATTTTCCCTTCTTTTTTTTCCTTTTCTGCTATTTTCATGGTCCTCCAATGGACTCATTCAGTATGAGAACTGGGAACTGATCATGTGCATTGACACTGATTTCCGCGCTCCCATCTTCGTCATTGTTTTTCATTTTGTCAGTATTTCTGAAGAAATTTGCGATTTTGTCCACAATCTTCCCGTCTAGATAACGCCAGTAAAGATATTCAGGATATTGCATCACGAACGTCAGCAAGGCTGTTACGATCAGAATCAATATGATACCTCCAAATCGATTGATTGACAATTGGTTTTTTGTCGATGCGAAAATCTGAGGTGTACAAATATTTGTTACCCATTTCTTGTAAAGAGTGTTAAACGTCTCTAAGTCGATGTGCTTGAGTATAGCTTGATTTACTAGAACTTTCCATGGGAATGATTTAGTGAATGCGAATCCAAGGCCAAACTGCAGCAGGTTATCTTCTTGTAGTTTAAGGTCACACGACTGGTCTTTGGATAGATAATAGTAGAGGAACTGATAATCGCTTATGATGGCTTCTAATGTCCTAAAACAATAATAAACGAGGAAAGTAGTGATAGCGTTGCTATCTTTTAGGGTGAAAAGCCTTGTAAAAGTGTTTGGGAGAGCAAGTCAACCCAAGTTTTCTTGTTTTCTTGACATATGGATGACAAAGAATTAAGGAATTGAGTCACTACTTGGTTTCAGCTTTCCTGCTTTGGAACTGTTATCTAAGTTTGTTTTTTTCTGCACACTCGTACAACCTCGCACGAATCACTCATCCTGTTGTATCTTAATTGACACCATCTTTTTTCAAGGCAGAGGGCAGTTTTATTGAAAAATGCGAAGGAGCACTTTTCTATAGAAATATAAACACTATTTCAATAAAAATGCTCTTCATCGTAGTGACTTTTTAACTTGGATTTTGCCCACTGGGTTACATTCAAGAATCGTTCGTATGTCTTGCTTACCCATTTTTCACCATTTCTACAGCTTCTGGTGTGGAATCATAGTTATACTTCTCCATAAACTTGCCCATACGTTTTAAAATATCCGTTTCACCATTTTGAAAAAAAGTAGTATAGGAACTACTCTTTAACGTGGCGAAGCGGAAATCGTCTGTTGGATTTCGCAGCTAAAGAAAGGATAAAGAACTTAGACTAGTTGCCAAGAAAGGCATAACATCGTGTGAATCTACTGGGTTAGTAAAATAATATCTATATACGTTATGATTTCATTAATATATATTTTCTGAAGACACAATGACTTTGATTGTTATTGCCAGAATGTGTCCATCTAACAATTTGAAAGCATCAAACTTCTCGGTTAAAGCTTCTCAAAATAGTCTGAAAGAACGAGGCATAGCCTGAAACCTAACCCTCACTGACCCAAACAAATTTTACAAGGTTTACACCATGAAGTTTTGATGCTTTCAAATTGTTAGATGAACTATATGGCCAAGATGAGTGATAACACAAATCATTAAAGGAAACACGACATTGTAGTATTCTCTTACCCTTTCATCTTGTGATCCTTTAAATGGATCTTTTTCCTGATTTTGTACACTTTGAGCAGCCAAAACCGCTGTGTACGTTGTCACAACAATCACCATTCCGAATGCAAAGATAATAGCAGCAACCCGCGCCCCTAGGCGTATGGGATTTATGCCACCGAGGTCACGTTGTAAAGTAACGCCACTGATATAGGATATGCTTTCACATAAGGAATAATATTTCTGATTTGGTTTCGTTCCACTGACTAACGTCATCAAATACATATTGTTTTCCAATATGTAATTGAAAAAGATCGCACCAATCACGGAGAAGATAAGCACGAGTTGAAGTTCGGACGTCAGTGGAGTGATAAACTCCCAGTTTATGAAATCAAATGTCACCACCTGTTGATTTCAAATAAAAGATCGCAGGTTATACGACAGTAAGTGTGGAAAGTCAACAGGTTTGATCAACACGGCACATCCATAAAGTGGCAACCCTAGGACTTTTTGTCTTATTGAGGTGCTGATGGCGGAGCAAGAAGCCCTGCGGAAGATGTTATGGGGCAACGGAGAATATGAAACCAGAGATATTCCGGAAAAAACCTACCTGTGGTTTCACGAGGATCCCGACTTTATCGAATTGGTAGGCGACACTGAAATCAACTACTTCCAAACGTTCTTTGGTGATCGTGAGTCCAGCAATTGCGACATCATACTCGTCTTCCACCAGATCGCCAATCATCCCATTCCACCGCCCATTCTCGACTGCGCCGTATTTCCCATCCTCGACAACATACATGTCCACTAAGATATTCAAGTCCGCCATTATCACTTGAAACATCTCAATGACATAACCGATACAACACGTGTCTACGTAGAGCTTCTCGCCATTTTGTCTGTATATCTTCTTACACAGTAAACCTTTTTGACAGGATCGATCCTTTGGGTGATATAATCGATTGTCTTCCAATGAAAACGGCTCATCGAGAATAGTCACTGCACGAACATATCGGAACAAATCATCACCTATCAAAAAAATTGATATCTCTTACAACCTCGCACCCAGGGTTTCTTGCCCTTTTAACATAAAATCGAATTCATGTCATATAAACCAGGAAAATACAACCTCAAACCCAGGTCTATTCGACACGCAGACGGCAGCAAAACGTGTCCGTATATCAAAAAGGAAAGACACCCTGGGTTCCAGGCTGCAGGTGAGTATGGTGTAACGATACAGAAAATTGAAAAAAAATGTTTTTGTCAGAATGATTCTAATATCAGCTCTTTTTCAATTCTCATTGTTCAAATGAAAAAGACCTGATTTGCTGGGGACTGGGAACAAGAAAACAAACATGAAGCAGTGGTGTCATAGAAAAGAATCTATAAATAGAAACAAAATATCTACGGAGCGGTTTCGAAGTAAATCAACTATTTTCTGAATATTTTCGCGCCAATTCATCTTTTATTCTGAAGGATACGTAACTTGTATACCGCATTCTCTCTAGTAAGAACCCGGGCGGTTCATATTGGAGGAGGGCGCTAATTTGAAAGAACGCGGTATTTATATTATTTTTATCAAAAATGTCAAGGACCTAGTTATATTGACGTAATCCAATTTCTGCATACCTACGAAAGATCTTAAAACTGAGATGTCATTTCTTTCCAAAATGAGGCTGTCAGTTCGCACACTCGCTGGTACAGAGACCCAATCTTCTTTTTCAGCTAAGTTTCTGTAATGGATTGTCACTCGAAGGTCGGATATGTTTGTATGCTCGTTTTGGCGAATTGTCTCGTACAATCTCGGTAAAATATAATTTTCGTTGATTTTGCTGAAAACAGAAACAAACAAGAGCCAGATGGCGCAAAACGGTAGCAGCAAAAGTACTTGCCACAAGAATACTTTTAAATTTAAAATTTTACTTAAAGTTCTTAAACGTTCTGTAAACGTTATTTCTTGAGATATCTTACTGGTGGAAAACAGGCATAAACGATATTATAATGTTTAAAATTACTAACTCGTGTAAATAGGGTCTAATCGCAACACCCCAGCAATTTAATTTATTAGAAGACAAAAGAATTATACATGCATGAGCTGTTTATAACGTACATTTTTTTTATAAGAGCTTATGTAGAAAAAAAAAAACGCGTTTCTTCGAAAAAAAAATGTATGTTTTGAATTATAATTTTTTGAAACCGAAAATGAAGTAAAACAGATAACTGCCTTTTTTTAACTCGATTTTTGAAAACCTTGATGTTCAAAGACAGAACAGATAGCTAACAAACGTAGAAAGTAATAAGAAAGTCTGATCTGTGCTTTACTGACACGAAAAACATATCTATTTTCAAGTGCCAAAGTTCATTGATTCAGTACCATAAAAGTAACTAAAAGTCCCAGTTTTATGTAGACCTATTTGATTAATATCCATTCCTTCATCAATTAAGTGATAAAATATCAAAGAAAACGTATTTTAAATGTATGTGATTGAAAACCTTCGAAAATTCAAAAGGCTGCGTTCGTTCATTAGAATGTGTATTGAGTTTTTAGTGGGGACTCGCATACTCTAAATCGTAGGCTAAAAACTGCCGTTTTGGCCGGAGTAGTAGTAGTAGGAGTAGTAGTAGTAGTAGGAGTCCAAGGGTGTTTTAATACGGTATTCGCTTACGCTGCTACCGTAATAAAACAAAATGTTTCTCGAGTTCAAAATTAAGAAAAATGGACTTCATCTCTATTTTTAAAACCTACCCGTCAGGCGTAGATGGCGCTCCATTGATCTGTTCAACTAGTTTTGGGATAGTCTGTACGAGGTTAAAATAGACTTCTTCGTCAGTATCTGAGTGACGCCGATCAAAAGAAAGAATTTTTGTTGGTGTCGGCGTTGAAACTTTGCCGTCCTTAAAATGCGGAATCAGCCAAATCTGGGAGGTGTCCGCCAAACCGAATTTGGAAGCTGTTTGGAAGATCACGCTATAATATTTAACTTTAGTGAGTAATATAATCAGTGGGATGTCAGTAGTGCGAAGGGAGTAGAAATATTCATTCAATTCAGCATCATCATGGGAGTTTAGCTGAAACATTTGAATGCTGAAGCTGATTTTACTATTCTGTTCTTTCTTGTTCAGTTCATCCATCAGTGGTTCGACAAACGCTCTTGAGCAATAATCGCTGTCGGTAATAATAGCGACACCTTTTACCGACAGACTAAATATTAAAAATAGAATAGTTTGACGGTGCATCACTGATTGTTCGATGCATTCTTCATACGGAGTATACAACAGCTGAGATTCCTATAGAAACAAGAAATAAGAAACCGTTGGTACTAAAATCATAAAAACAACCAGGTAGCTAGGTTGCTTTGTTTGTTATAAACAAAGTATATTAAGGGACTGCGGCCGACCTAGTACCCAGTGGTAACCGCTGATCAAGGCGTTTTCGATGCTAACGGACTTTTGATGCTTAATGGACAACTGTGAAGTTGAGAAATAGTCACAGTTCTCTGAAAACACCTGGTCTTTTTTGTTGGGTGTGTATTTTTTGTTGCATTTTATTGGACATAGTGAGAAAAGTTTTTGACACCTTTCTATCATGAAGATGTAAATTTCCTTTTATAACTTACCAGCTCATGTATAGATGTTTCAAATCTGTAATGGTTATGAACCAATTTTCTGCTTTCGTGCAGTAACAAGTCGACATTTGTGAACGACAATATGACGTCATGACGTGAGACGCTCGTTTCTTCTATCATGCTTTGTAGATTGCTGTGTTTATCAAAAGGAGTAAAATACATACTGTCATTTTGCAGACCAGATTGCAAGTTGAAGACATCTCGAGTAAACACAGAGTCGTAGAGGATTTGAAATCTTCGTGCTTTTATTACATCAATCCACATTAGACCGAGAAGTACTAAAATTCCAGTCACGTAAGTTTTCATAACGCCAGCTGACTGTCAAAAAAGATCTTGTCAAATTAATGAAATCCGTAATTTTTACCAAACCTTCAAGCAGAGGTCAGGCCACTTGTGTTATTTTTTTAGAATTGAAAAATTGATGAAAATATTTATGAAAAGAAAAGAATAGAATAATTATTAAAAATAGACGTAACAATATCGATTACAACTCAAATATTTAAAAACAAAAGTGCATTGTTATGTGAAAGACTTGATATAATATCATCTAGTTGGATACATAAAAGAATGAATATATTCCCTTTTGTAGTGGCTTGCAGCTGGCGTAACTTGAACAACAATACGGTACTTCGACTCTAAATTGGCAGCTTTTTTTTCACTTTTTTATTTTATGTTTATTTTATGTTTATGTTTTGTTTTTATTTTTGTTATTTTGGGTCAATTTTATCTGAAGGTTTCGTAAGACATCCAGAAAGATCAATCAATAGGATCCATCCTTTTGACGAAAAACCTCAAACCCAACTCTTGCCTTTCTTTGCCACTTTCTGCATATCGAAATCACAATAGAGACTGAGTTTGAGGTTGGTGTTGAGCATCATTTATGGTTTGTCACAGAGAAATAAATTTATGCTTGCATTCATCGAATAAGTTTACTCTCTGGTCTCTAATAGACGTCCATTGTAATATATGGATATGCCCGAAATATACCATTATTATTATTGTTATTATTATTATTAATGTATTTATCTTTCGTTAATATTGCGTTAAAAAGGTTATTTCATATTTTAATATATATAACGTTTTAAAAGAAGCTTCTATTTGAAAAGAAAATTGAAAAATTGATTCTACAATTTTCCAACCATTTCCCCGTCTATTACAGACCAGACAGTATGGTTGCTGAGAAAAGGCTCGATAACTTAGATCATTTGAAAGTTATTGTAAGTCAAAATGGGAAGAGAGAGAACTTCTCCTGAACATAACGCCCTGTTCACACTGATGTAATTTCCATTACTTTCAGTAAATGGATTTATTGGATAAAACAGGAACTCTTGAAGGGATGTTTTATACAGTTTTTCTTTAACATTAAATAACATTACACAATACGTTATGATATTCTGTGTTTATATACCTATCAATATGGTACTCTGCGTTTGTATACCTATCAATATGGTATTCTGCGTTTATATACCTATCAATATGGTATTCTGCGTTTATATACCTATCAATATGGTACTCTGCGTTTGTATACCTAACGTTACTCTTGTTTGTCATCATTTCTGTGATCAACGCAACTGGAGGGACATAATTTAGACGAGATTTCATCAATCAAACGCACTTTGTTTTGATGATATCTGCTCTCCTCCTGCTCGTTTTTAATGTCTGATGGTTTTCCTAGTAAACTTTTAATCTTCTTTGATAGATAGTTTCTGAAATACTTGTAATAGAGAAACTCTGGTAAAAGTAAAGGTGCTGAAAGGATCATCGTGCTGAATAGAAGAAGGATCAATCCTCCAAAATGGTCGATCGATAGTTTGACTTTCTTTATAACGGACGCTGATGGCTGGCAAATTTCGGGAAACCATTTTCTTTGCAATTCTAAGATAGTTTCTGTTTCAATAAATTTCATGATGGCTCGATCGATTAACACCTTGATGTCTAGGCCCTTTTTCAATGCAAACCCCTGACCAGTCGTGAGCAAAGGGTCTTTGATTAGCCTCAATTCACAGGATTGGTCTTTCGATAAGTAGTAATATAGGAACATGTAGCCACTGATGAAAGCGTTTAATGACCTTAAACATAACATAATAAACAATAAATGTTATACCTTAGTAGCTAATCAAGGTAGCTGTTTATTTCTATATTTATTTATTGAATATTTTTTTGATTAACCCTTCAGTTCCTTAACGTACTGTTATCAATGAGAACCCTGTGAAGTTAGTCTTACCACATTTAAAGCCCTTATTTTGGCTACGGGTGCTCTACTGATGACACCCGCTCAGCCTCTTCAGACTGATTACTAAAGCTGATTAGTTGTTGTCAGGGTTTAAGCCCATGACCTCAAGGCAATAGATCTTTCCTAATTTTTGTTTAAACAGCGTGTTATAGATTAACTTACATGTATGGCCTCATTTTAAAACGTTACTAAGTAACAGTGGTATGTAGTTACTTTGCACAGAAGCGAGGCGAAACTTTATAGCTGGAGATTAACACTGTGTTTAAACAGAAATTCCGGAAATGTTTTCATACCCGTTTCTGGTTTTCATAAATCCTTCATGTGTGTTCTTCACATTGTACCTATTCATGAATACACTCATTCGTTTCAAAATATCGGTTTCGCCGTGTTTGAAAAACGTTTCATAACTACTACTCTTCAACGTCCCAAAACGAAACGTGTCTGTCGGATTTCTCATCTAATGAAATAAGGAAAATTAACTTGTTAGTTGAACTAACGGGGTGTTTATATGGGAACAAATTCAAGTATTTGTTCCAGTGGGCAAATTTGTTGAAAAAGTCACTGCAAAGGAATAAAAATGTTCTTCATCGCAGTGACTTTTTGACGATTTTGCCTTTTCCATATGAAACACAATCATACAGAAAGGCTTACTCGAACATCTTTGGATCCCTTAAAAGGATTCTTTTCTTGGCTTTGTACACTTTGAGCTGCAAGAACAGCCGTGTATGTGGTCACAACTATCACCATTCCAAACGCGAATAATATTGCAGCAAAACGTGCGCCAGGGCGTTTCGGATTAACTCCACCCAAATCACGCTGCAGTGTGACGCCTGCAATGTAAGACATACTCTCAAACGTTGGATAATATTTTTGGACGCCCATTCTTTCATCTGCCAAACTCAGTGCATAAATATCGTTCTCAAAGCCATAATTTAAAACCATCATCCCCACAATAATTAGCCACAACATCAGCTGAAGTTCTGTTGACAAAGGCGACATAAAATCCCAGTTTATAAATTTCAACTCCACGATTTCTGGTTTGAATAGAATGCCCAGATTCTGTTCCATGAAAGGTGCAGTGAAGTCTACGTAATTAGAGCGTTCTTTAGATATGGTCACACTTGCAACAGCAATATCTGCTTGTCCTTCATAAACATCACCAAGCATACCATTCCATCGTCCATTTTCAAACGCACCATACTTACCATCTGCTACAATATACATGTCAATTTCCAGGTTGAGTTCTTCGATAATCTTCTTAAATAAATCTATGACATATCCCACACAACATGTTTGCTCATAATGGATGTTACTGCTGTTGGAAGTTGATATGATTGGTTTTCGACAGAGCAATCCTGCTTTACACGACCTATGATCTGGTTCGTAAACACTTTTTTCTTCGATAACGTGTGGAGTATCCAAGATGGTGACGACTCGCAGAAATCTTTTAACGTTCTCACCTGAAAACACGTTCATAGGAATTTGTGACAGCATACTGATATTTACACAAAGTTTAAGTACGTTTGGAAATAACACAAGACTGACACTTAACAACCTCAGTCACATTTTCAATTGTAAAAGTCGGAATTCAGAAAATATTCCGTAAAATATTAATATTGATAGGGGCTATACTATAACATACACATAGAAGTACTTTGCGAAAATAGAGTCGCCGATTACGATATTCAAATCTACATGTGTATGCCCTGCTTACCTATTAATTTTTAAGAGATTGCATCAGTTCTAGATATTATATAAGTTGACACACGAATAATTTGTTTAGACATGGTGCTTTCAGCAAAATATCAGCTTGAATTTTAAGACAAGAATTTCTTATAAAAAAATCAAGCAAATTTAAAATAAAATCAATCTTACGGGAAGCAGAGCGGAAAATACCCAAAGTGTTGTGATCAATAAACACACGGTCCTTCTTCATTACTGCTTTTAGACTCAGCCATGTCACGTTGTCCAGGCTATTTTGATAACGTATAGAAAGGATATTTTCATCTCGTAAAGTATGTTCTCCGTTGTTCAAAACCATATATAGATAAGGCCTCATACATTCTGTAAAGGATCTTGAATTCCTGTAAGTAAAGTTAATATGAACTTTCTGAGAATGGATCTTTTGAATCAATTCATACCCCGTGGGCAAATTTGTCGAAAAATCTCCGCAAACGAGTGCATTTCTATGAAAATGCTCTTCCACGCAGTGACTTTTTGACGATTTTGGCCACTGGGATAGTTCAATCATAAAAATGGCTTCCTATTACATGACATCAATTTAAAAGAAATGAGATTATAAGAAAACAAAATTGAATGAATCCCTAATATATAATTACTATAATTAATGGATAAGCCGTCCACGTCCTTTAAGCGGCCCACTGGACAAAACCTCCCATTTTCTGCAATATAAGGAACTTTGTTTCTAAAATTCATGAATTCACTGTGAGTTTCTCTCTTTCACTTTAAGTCTCTCTTAAACAACATTTTATGTAAACTGTCGAATTCATGTTTTGTTTACACGAAACTATACTTGCTATACATTTGTAGAGATTTGTATATGAGTTCCCAGCGGCACATTTGTTAAAAAGTCTCTGTGAAGGAGTGCATTTCTATATGAATACGCACACAATTTCAATAAAAATTCTCTCCGTCACAGTGACTTTTTGGCGATTTTGCCGACTGGGTTAGTAGACACTAACTAAACAACTAGAGCAAAAATATTTCGCAATATGCATAGAACAAAATACCTTTTACAAGAGACCAAGTACTTATCGTAAGTATGGATCAGCATCGGAATTGTCCGGTTCAAGTTCTTGTATGTGCCAGTGTCTACTTTATGAACGAAATCAAATGTCAGTATTCGCGTCGGTATAGAAGACGAACTAACACCATCATAATAATTAGGTATGATCCATATATGTGAAGAACTTGATAAACCAAATTCATCTGCTTTTCGAAGCACATCGGATATGTAGTATGTTGAAGCCAACAAAACTATTAATGATACTTCTGATGTTTTCAGTGAATAGAATTGTTCTGATAAATATTTTTGTTTGGAAGGGTTTGTACTAAAGTGAAGTTTATACAAATTTAACTTCATTTTTCCTTCGTTCTTCTTTTCAAGAAGATCTTGATAAATATTATTCACAAATTCTTTGGAACAGAAACTCTCGTCAGATATGAAAGCAGCATCTTTAGTCAAAACGCTGTACGTTAACCACATCACGACATTCAGATACGTTTTCGTGTAAACTAAACAATCATGATGTGTACCATACTTTAACAGTGCTCCCTGAATTTAAAAGAAATTAGCATAAAATATAACGAACCTTTCAAATGATTGGAAATTTTTACAGATCTTTACCGATGTTAAGTCGATGTTACTCTTCACCGACTGGATACATACACAGTCCGTCCAGGCATTCGCCTGTTTGATCATCACCTGTCATTTAGACTGTGGAAGGAGGAAAAACCATAGCATAATATAATAGAGGATCCCCCGGAGCTTCTTGCCTTTTCGATATCAGTATAATCAAAAAGGCAAGAAGCCCTGGGGACGAGGTTGTGGAAAACTTTAATCTTCCTTTGATCATGTTTTGGCGGCATTTAAAATAGCAAAAATTGTTTTAAAAAGTATTGGCGTGACCAAGTATTGTTATTGTCATGGTAATGTCCGGTCAATTTTGTTGCTAGGATACCTCATACCAAAACTGAACCGCAACAATAAGATTTTTATCAACATTTATACCGAACCTAGTTGAGAAATATTCAATATTTTATAATAACTAGAATAAAAAATTACAGATATTTTTCAAAGAATCCAGTGTAATGTGAATTGTGAATGTACTTTTAAATTACGCGGACACAAGAAAACCGGATGTATCACACCACTTCATATCTTGTGTTCCGATTTACGTGGCTAATTATTTTGAAATAATTTTAATTTTAAAATGTTTTCACCCTGTTGTTTGCTCTGACTTCTGTATTCTTCCTCATTTAAAGTTTTCTTAATCAGAAGGTGATCGTGATTCACAATGAACGCAATGAATAAAACAAAGGTTGTATGCTTGTATGATTATATGAATGTGTGACGCTATTTGTTGAAGGGGAAATTAGAAAAATATACAAGGGAGATGCTAGCTCCATAGCTCTATCACGAAACAATTTTCTGCAGCTTATAGCTCCATGTTCAATTCTGTGTGGACTAAACACTGATCAGAAATTATTTTATTTATGATGGCATTCTAAAATTATCATAACAATAGAAACAAAGATAAATAAATAATGAAAAATAATTATCGTGAAATATTCCAACTTACCAGTCGATGTAGAGAAGTAGAAAATTCAAAGATATTTTCCTTATCGTATGATGGTGTGGTTGCAGTGAACGAAAGTATCACGCCACTTTGGTTGAACATCCACTTTGTTACGTTCAGCAGATTACTTCGATTCGATACTTTCTGAAATTTCACGTGATAAAGTGAGTTATTTGTTGTGATTGGTCGAACTTGTTTTTCGAATACATCGTCGTACAATATGACTCGTTCATCTGATCTCGCGAAATGAAGCAAGCAAAGAACTACCAAAAACCATTCAGGATGCGATTTCATTTCAACACATAAAAGTCCTCTAAATTCAGTTTTGAAATCATTTGAAGAAATATTAAAAACAGAACATTGAATATGTAAACATGAAAAAAAAGCAATCCAATAACAGAAAAAAAAGTAAAAAGAAATTATATTTCTTTTTTCTATTTATTTTCTTTATGTATATAAATAATAGCTGTTAACCCTAATTCTTATTGTCGATATCTCTTAAAAGAACACATGCTTTATACTATCTCCGCAATATCAGCTATATTATTGGAAGAAATATAGAATTGATGTGAACTCCTACAATGGCCCAGGATTGTTACTGCCAATTGAAAGAACACGGTATATAGGTCTTGGACCGACGTCCGCTTATCGTTGCGATTGGTGGTACACCCCTGTGGAAAATATTTTCTTCTATTTTTGGCCAAATTGCATTTCGAGTTAATCGAAGTCAAAGGTTTTATCGTGTATTATCGTGTATTATCGAATTTTGAATTTATTCTTAGAGAACTGCTACAGATGGATCGATATTGTTCACAAAGGCTCAAGGACAACCAAGGATTTCCACGATAACAACACGCAGTAGTGTTTTAAGTAATAAACCATGATGTTTATCGATAATTGTTGGAGTAGTTTTATCGTGGAAGTGTCAATGATTTATTCGTTTATGTTAGGGAAAATTTTATGATCCATTTATCAAAAATTGATTCGAAGACACTTTTAAACAACTTGTGGATGGGGAAGAAAACGAAATTATACCAATCAGTCAATTCTCGACGGTCATCATCCAATTGATCGAGTACTGTTTAATTCAGTTTGCGGTGACACTTCTGGGCATGCGTAAAGTCGTATAAAAACAACCTCGAGAAGAAAAACCAGGCAAAAATCCCTGGGTTCGAGGTTGGTATAAGAAGAAAATTTGAAAAATAACAGCAGAATGCAAAAACATGATTAACATCTGAATTTCAATTTATATCTAGTGAAAAAATCTTCAACCTCATTTGGATGCGCAGTCTCTGTTTCGTGTGAAACTGTAAAACAAGCTTTATTTTTATAGTTTAACAATTCCTCAGGGACACACCTCAAGTTTGTTGCATGTGAAAGTTTTTTTTAGATCAAGCAACAAGAATAATGAGACGGGGACATTTTTTTTATTGAGAAGAAATAAATGTAAGCGAAAAAGAATCGCTGTAGTTCTCCATTCTTCTTCGTCAACCTCAATGAAGTGCATCTTACGAAATGGAAATTTATTAGCTCATACAAACGAGTCAACAGTCTCGATTATGAACGATTACAAATTGAATACATCTAGGGACAACTTCGTACACAGGGTTTCCTTTTTGATATACAGGACGGCGGTGCGTATATCTGCTGCGATCATACTTACTACTTCAAACACACTTCATATTTAAACAAGAAAGTTGTTCCCGTAAGTTTGTGCCAGGCCATTTTTCATTTTCCACATTTCATGTAACCATGTGACACCTCTCTTGTGAAGAAAATTCCAAAATCATAATTATTCCAAAATAGTAGTGGAAGATTTTTTTGTTATGGTAAAGTAATTTGAAAAAGGTAAAAAAATCGAAGAAAACAAACAAAAACTTCGTTCCACTATTCTTCTTCTCTAGATAGTTTTGAAAATTTTTTTCCAGATGTTGGTCTCAAATTGCTCGCGAAAAGGTTATAACTTTAAAAGTTCCTATGATATTTGTTAGCAAACAAATATGGCAGATAATTCGATAACTTGACAATAATAAAACATGAAACATACTCCTACGCATAAATTTAACAGTTAGTCATAAATTATGCAGGAGCCTTTGCCTCGTTTTCAGGTTAAATAAAAATGGCGTTTGGTTCATTAACACAAATTGATAATGTTGGGTAACTTCCCTAAAAACGGACACTCCATTAAGTGGGCGCCTTTTATCGCCGGGCGAATTTTATGGGAAATCCTCTTACTGCGCCCTCCATCAAGCGAACAGTCCCGCAGGAACATTTTGACACTGAAAATTAACTTTGTAAAGAGAACACACGAGTTGCTTTTTACAAAAAAAAAAAGAAGAAATTTACAATTTCTTATTTTGTTTACTTGCACACAATCATTTACAATAAACACTTACTTTTTTAAGAACATTTTTATAAGATCCCGAGCCTCGAGTTTGGCCATAAAATAAGAACAAAATAAAAACAAATGGTTCAAATCAATGTTCCAAAAATTAAGAACAGAACAATTAAGACTAAATTTTCTTGTAAAATAAGAACAATTTATGATATCAAACATCTCCCAAGCTGCCAATACATGTTTTGTGTTTGTCCGTCTATCACCTTCAAATATGCGATATAAATTAATGATGGAGCGATTTACGGCCTGCTTAAAACTTGCGCACTCACATTGGGATAGTAATGACTAGCAACTTGGTTCAGTACCGCCCTGCATTACAAATTAATTCGAATCTTCAAGATGGAAACAAGAACTAAGTTGTCTTTAAAAAGATTTATTTTTATTTTATCGGAAGTTCCGAAAATAAGAACAAAATGAAGCTGAAATCTGAAGCTGTGTTCTTACAGCTAAGAACAAAATAAGGACAATTCAAGCTGAAAATGAATCAGAAAATAACAACTTATTAACCAAAGAAGGAGACGGTTGGTTATACAATTTCTACAAGGTTCTTTTATAAATAAAGTTGATCTACATCATAGCTGGCTCATTCACGTTGTAAGGGAAGCCTCGTGGTCAGACGGTAGCCATTTATATAAGGTTGTGTATTTTACAGAACGCAGAATACCAAAAACATAGTAGACAGAACGACCCGACGGGCGGACGCCTTTGTTCAATATTTACAGCCAGCCTCAGGTCAAATTTTACTGGTTTTTTTTAAAAAAATATTATTTCTCAATATATTTGCTCTCGACCACCTTTACTCGATAAAGTTTTACAATTTTTCCATCCGCATGAACAATGAAGAAATACACAAATATCTTCTGAAGGCAGAAATATAAATCGTGAAAAACGAGATGAAAATGCGAAAGAAATATTTTTTATAGTTGGTTGCTATGTAAATGAAAGAAACTTTCTTCTCGCATTTTACCAAAAACACTGTAATTGCCGGAGACAGTGTTTATTGCCCCCGCAGCGAGCGTAAGCGAGCGAGGAGGCATAGTAGTTTCACGAGATAGGCGAATGTCAGTTTCCGATTTTGTTCATCATCATCATCATCATCATCATCTTCATCCTCCAACTTTCGTGTTGACGTTACACGGTGGAATACAATTATTAGCTGACCGTTTCAAAGCATGGTACTGTAAGTGGGAGAGACAGAATGTTTTTTCGTATCTCTTTCCTAATTTATTATTGTATTATACTATGTTATTTAGGAAGATCGTATGCTAAAATTGCTTGGACATTTTTCGTGTTACTTTTGTGTTGTTTTAGTGAAGTGAACGACAAGGATTTTGAAGCACAGCTTGAAATCTGAAATTTTGCCAACCATACGTTTTATTATTGTATATATATATATGTTTTAGCTCTAAATATTTCATTCAATAAACTTTGTTCAACGCACTAATTTTTGGCAAAGATTTTAATTGGATTTCTGTGTATGCAAGAAAGCTATATTACAAATTGTCTTTCTTCGTGTTTTTCTATTTTAACTGTCCTCCTCGCGCCAAACCTAATCATACTTGTGTGTGATCATGATCAGTAAAAGCTTTTTACATTTTCTTGTTGTTTTTTTTTATAAACATTGGCTACTTTTTGTTTTGAATCAAAGTTTAAAACGCAGATTTCTAATGGATTTTTTGCTTTGATTTTTTTTTAAAAAAAGTTTGTTTTTTTTCTTTTGGCTCTTACAGAATTTCTTTAACAAATCTTGTTTTGATTATAAAATACATATCCATGGTTTCAGTTCACACATTTCTTTTGTTTGTAGCAAATACTTTCTGATATTACTTGTTAAGCCTTTATTACACTTTTTGAAAGGTATATTAGCATCAATAAAAAAAAAGTTATCCTAAAGAAAGTTTAGCTCAATTACAACGTAAGTGAAAAACCGTGAAGACCATCCGTCAAGGAGTTTTCAAATCTGATCTCCCATTTCGAAATGATCATGCTCACAATTCTTCTTGTTTTTATTGTGTTTAGTTTATACAATGTTAACAAAAGTTTATGTATATATTTGTTTCTGTGTAAAGATTTGCAAAAACATTCATCTGAATTTTTTTGAGTTTTCGGACAAAAATTTGTTTTTGTTTCCGTTGTATAGCTTGCAATGTATAGCTTGCTGTGTGTACACATTGGAATGCTTGAGCGCGGGGGCATTTTTTAGCTAAAGCTACATGCTAGTTTTTATTTTTGTCAACAAAATTATAGGAAAACCACCCTATGTTTTAATATGGTTTAATACATTTTCTCTCTGTCTTGTTTACTGTCTCTAAAAAATTCCACCCTCGAATTTCTTTCGGGTTTCCAAATTTCTTTATATCCTTATTTTAATAGACCTTTGCAGTTCATCGAAAACAGTGCACTGGGCTAAATCGTCAAAAAGTCACTGCAGTGAAGAGCATTTTTATTGAAATTAGTGTGAGTCCTTTCTATTTCCTTTATTGGAGATGTCCGAATCATTCATCCGTTTTCTTTGCAGATGGCTGCTAGTACGCATACTTCTGAAATTTTGTATTGAATGTTTTGATTTTTGTTAAATTCATAGTTTCATTATCAATAGTATTTTAGTCCGGTTTTAATCCGTTTTTTCATATACTTGTGGTACATCAATTCTGGTAATAGAAGAGGGGCTGTTAATGCAATTGCTCCAAGTAGCAACAGAATCACGCCGCCAAAATGCTTGATGGAGAGTTTGACCTTCTTGATGAGTGCAGGGGATGGTTGACAGACTTGAGGAAACCATTTTTTCTGTAATTCAATTACCTCTTCTTTTTCGACCATTCTTTTAATAATGTCATTGAACGAAGCTTTCGATTGGAAGTCCTTTTTGATTGCAAATCCTTGACCAGTTGTGTGCAAAGGATCTTTGACTAGCCTCAATTCACAGGAAGGATCTTTCGACAGATAATAAGACAAGGACATGTAATCCCCAATACCAGCGTTTAGTGTGCTAAAATTAATTAAGCAGTCTAAAATGAAGTGTGGCCACGACATAATAATAATTTCCATCTTTTTAATTGAGCATTCGATTACATATCACGTGATTTGAAGCCAATCCGTACGGTTCAATTTATCGTATTGACTCAACCAATCTCAAACCCAGGTTGGCTTGCCTATTCGATATACGGACGGATTGATAAGGCAAGAGACACTGGTTTCGAGGTTGTGATGCTAGACCAGCAAAGCCTTATAAAAACTTACAGGTTTTTGATCAATTCAACTCCCTCTTCAGTGGTATGATAATTGTACTTCTCCATAAACCTGCCAATGCGTCTCACCACCTCTGTTTCTCCATGTTTAAAGAATGTTTCCAAGCTACTACTCTTCACAGTACCAAATCGAAAATCACTAGTGGGATTCCGCATCTGAATCGATATATCATAAGAGTGAGAGGCATTTTATGTGATCATAATGTCTAGAAATAGCTCCTTTCATAAACTACATTACAACATCCATTGATTGTTATTCGAATCTTAAAAGTTACTAAGTAACTTTAAGCACGATGAAGGAGTTTCCTGAAACATTCCCTCTGAGAGACATTTTTCTTTACGGTGCTAAATTGTGTTTGTTTATCAATATTCAATTGAAAACAAAGACGTTAGTTGTTGTGACGTAATCAAGTTTATTTTAGTCTTAACGAAGAACTTAACCTTATCCGTTTAGAAACCTCATAATACTATCTGAATTCTGCTGACTCTGCTAATGATCGTTGAAAGTGAAAAGCAATGCTTACTTACTCTTAAATCCTGTGAACTTTGAAATGGATTCTTTTCCAGACTCTGGACACTTTGAGCGGCAAGAACTGCTGTGTATGTAGTCACGATGATTACTGTCCCAAACGCGTAACCAATGGCAGCAAATCGAGTTCCACACCGTACTGGGTTTTTACCACCCAGGTCACGCTGCAGCATCACACCAACAATATACGTCACACTGTCTAAGAAGGGGTAATAGTATCGGTTTTCCGCGCCACTAACTGCTAAACCAAGTATCCGAATGTTATTTTCGAAGATATAATTCAAAAGCACCATCCCAATGACGAGAATCCATAAAACCAATTGAAGTTTCATTGACAGGGGTGAAAGAAAGTCCCAATTGGCAAAGTTCAGTTCCTTGATCTGAGGTTTAATCAGAATTCCCATGAAAGATTTATCGAAAGAAGTTGTGAAGTCAACCACATGCAATCGTGCTGTTGTAATATCTATACCTGCAACAGCAATATCTGCTTGTCCTTCATAAACATCACCAATCATACCATTCCATCGTCCATTTTCAAACGCACCATACTTACCATCTGCTACAATATACATGTCAATCTCCAGGTTGAGTTCTTTGATAATCTTCTTAAATAAATCTATGACATATCCCACACAACACGTTTGCTCATAATGGATGTTACTGTTGTTGGAAGATGATATGATTGGTTTTCGACAGAGTAATCCTGCTCTACATGAACTCTCCTTGTGATTATATAACGATAGTTCTTCCACAGTGAAAGGATTCTCAAAAATCGTCACGATCTTGATGAAATATTTGTTGTTGGTACCTGTCGGCAAAATTGTTATTTATATATAATCAACAAAACGCTTTATTGAATACTTTCTCGGGCAGAAACTTTCGCTTGTCAAAAAACCCCGCGAAATTCGTGGAAGAAACTTTTGCGTTTCGCCGCAGACTTTGGAACAAATTTCACGGAGAAAAGCTTATGCGAATAGAAGAAAAACTCTATATTCGCGGAAAAGCCTTCTAAAAAATTTTTCTCTCTTTGTTTAAAGTAAAAGTAAAAAACTATAACTAATTTTCTTCAACTTCACCAATGTACCGTTGAAGTTTCATACTACATAGCAAATATAACATTTTTATCGCGTGAAAAAACTTTCGCGTTTTTGAAATTATCTATGATGTTGCGTGAAAAAAGTTTCGCATTTTGCTGTTTTGAAATTTCCAAAGGCATAAATTTTCTCGAAAAAGGGCCAAAAACGCCAAAAAAAACCCGCGAATTATTTTGCCCGTGAAAGTAGTCATCACATTCGACGCATTCTTAATGGATGTTATGATCCTTTTATAACCCACTGGTGAGTTTTCAATGAAAACTCTTAATCACTGCCAGTTATGAAAACACTTTTCCTTTAGTAACTAAGTATCAACATATTTTGTAACACTAAATCCCTTGTTCTCGCTTCGCTCTAGCGTTTACTGTGGACAACCAAATCAAGTGACATATATTTTCACAAGGCTTTCAAAATCATTTCATAAACATAAAAACGCCTGACTGTTTTTGTGGCTTATTTCATACTGTGTTTAAATTCAAGTCGAGTAATCTTTGTGGCAGAATAGAAGCTAAAACATCATACAAGATAAATTGTATACAGGTTAGATACAACTGTAAATACTCCAAAGAGTCGTTTCAAGTTTTTCAGTACTGATGTCTTCTACTTCAATCCATTTGGTATACAAAGTACATTGTAATTAAGAAGATTGGTATGAACATATAAGATCAACTTGTCCTATCTACGAGATAGGACTCGTCGTAATGTCATACCGTCATACCGTCATACAGGTACCGTCGTAACTACATACCATCTTAACGCCATACGTATAGTCCTCAATAAGTTTAAAACAACCAAATAACTTTAAAATATGACAAACCTGTAACTGAACGAAAAAGTGATAAAGTGTTGGGTTGAACAACAAATTCATGTTCTTTCCACGTGGCTTTTACATTTTTCCAGGCGGGACTGACCTGCATATCTCGATAACAAAGATACAGAAGAAGTTCTTTCGGCATGACATGTTCATTTGATACCATTACGGCATATAACTGTGACTTCAACCAATCATGATAGGTGGTGTTGATTCTGTAATCTTCGATTCTGTAAATTAAACTTTATCTGGACTTACTCAGTACAGGAAATCATGTCTGGTGTACACTAAGACACGAAACTTTTTGCTGCAGGCTCAGAGATTAAGATTTGGTGAGACGAGTTTTCTGATAGCTCTCACCCAGTGGGCAAAATTGTCACTGAGACGAAGTGCACTTTTCATCGAAATGGTGTGTATATTTGTGAGCCTTTCTGTAAAAATGTGCTCCTCCACATTGATTCAACAAATTAGACAGGCGGATAACCTTTCAGAGGAAGATTAATAATAATTCCCCTAACAAAAAGTGGTTAGCCCTGATTACATATGGAGCCTTTTCATTCGGGATTTCGTGAAAAACTTTAAGTGCGAGGACTGAATAAACAGGACCAAATAGTATCAATCCCAGTGGGCAAATTTGTTGAAAAAAATCACTGCGATGGAGCGCATTTCTAAAGAAACATACACACTATTTCAATAGAAATGCTCTTCGCCGCAGTGATGTTTGTGGCGATTTTGCCTACTGGGATAATGAAAAATGATCATAAACACCACTTAAAATCTTACGTCGGGTGGAAAGGAACATCAAGGTTGCTATATAAATTGATCAGCTTCGGGATTGTGCGATTCAAGTTCTTGTATGAATCAGTGTCTTCTTTATGAACGAAATCGAATGTCAGTATTCGCGTCGGTATAGAAGACGGACTAACACCATCATAATAATTAGGTATGATCCATATATGTGAGTCTCCTGTCAAACCAAATTCATTTGCTTTTCGAAGCACATCGGATATGTAGTATGTTGAAGCCAACAAAACTATTAATGATACTTCTGATGTTTTCAGTGAATAGAATTGTTCTGATAAATATTTTTGTTTGGAAGGGTTCGTACTAAAGTGAAGTTTATACAAATTTAACTTCATTTTTCCTTCGTTCTTCTTTTCAAGAAGATCTTGATAAATAATGTTTGTAAATGAAGCAGAACATCCTGTTTCGTCAGTCATTAAAGCTATTTTTTTTATTGTAAGGCTCTCTATCAACGATATCATCACTCTTTCATATGTTCTTGTGTTTCTCAAACAGTCGTAATGTAAACTATGCTTTGATAATTTCCTCTAAAAAAATTAAAAATATTAGCTTGTCTATAAATTTACAATGAAAAGAAATACATAACAGAAAGAAGAGAGATAGAACGCGTCTTGTTACGGTAGCAGCGAAAGCGAATACCGTATTTAAACACCCTTGGACTGCTACTACTCCTCCTCCTCCTCCGGGCGAAATGGCAGTTAGCCTACGATTAAGAGTCTGCGAGACTCAACTAATAACGCAATGTTAATTCTAATAAAGGAGCGCAGCCTTTTGAATTTTCGAAGTATTTACATATCAAGAAACATTTCAAAATAGGTTTCCTTAGATATTTTATCACTTAATTTATTCGTGAAGGAATGGATATTAATCAAATAGGTTTATTAAAATTGGGACTTTTAGTTACTTCTATATATTAATAGCCGATTCTCTGTCTGTCTGTCTGTCTGTCTGTCTGTCTGTCTGTTTGTTTGTAAGTCACGCAAAATGGTAGATTGAGTTGTGAGCGAAATTATTTCTTTTTTTGTGTGCGACGTGAGTTCGAAGCAAATACATTGCAACCCTAATCGAACGTGACTTTTTTTGGCTGATGAACTTATAGGAATAACGTTTTGTTTTTATTATTACTGTTAGTTTTATATTCCACGTTGACTTGGCTTTGAAAACAGTACATCAACTAAATACAAAGAAACTAACTGATTAAACAGTTTGGACAAAAAGCAGCAGTGGCAGAACGTGGCAGCATGTTCGGTTTGTCACTAACTCTTGCCTGACTGTCTGAGACGGGTGAACTTTCTTTTTGAGCAATCAAAATGTTTAAAAACCGATAGGTAAAAAAAGAGTATCATAAAACAAAATGTTTTTTTTTTTTGCTTTTGTCGTAATAGTTGTCTTAATTTCTTTTAATCGATTTCTTTTAATCTATGTAAAAAGAAGAGATTTGTTATAAGAGACTTTTGTTTATTTCTGTTATATTCTTTGTTTTTATTCTTTATATATCTTATGACGTAACGCGCAGCCGCGTGGGCGCGCTTAGCTATATATTTTTAAGAAGTTAATTTTGAGTTCAGTCCTTTATTGAGAGAGCTGCTGTAAAGTCATGAAGATGTAAATAGAAGAAATCATAAAAAGAACCTCGATTCCGTTCCTGTGTGGTATCTATCTCTCCATTCGAAAATAGAAAATAAATTTGCCCCTATTTCTACATGGCGCTACCGATGATGAACTGAAGAACCCAAACGTAGAAAAAGCAGCTGATCGAGTGCAGTAATCAAACGAGAGGTATACGTTCCTGCTAGAGTTTGATTTTAATCTTTGAGTCTTGGCGGCAAGTCGGCCTTAGGCTAAGTAGAAGATTATTGCTTTTTACTCTACTTTTATTGCGAGTCTGTCTCTTAAAGTGTTTTCGGGATATTTTCCTCTTTGTGGACTTTTTTGTGTAGATGATCTTGGCTATTTAGTCGTTCTTTTACGTTAGAGTCAAAAGGATTTTGGTGTTGTTATCCTTATAATTTCTACATCTGTTGAACGGGAGTGTTCTTTTCAAATGTTTATGAGTTTGCGAATCGACGTATTGTTTACAGATAAATCGTTATCAAAACATTTTGAGTCGATATTTTTTAAGAAAATTTCCTTGTTGGAAAGTGTTTTGAGGTTTAAATCTTTCGACAAAATTAATTGGTGTTTTTAAAAAAAAAAAAAAAAAAAAAAATTTTAACTTGAGTTATTGGAATTGTCGATTAATTTAAGGTGTTTGATCATTTAGTATTTTTCGCGCGTTTAAATTAGATTTTTGTGGGATTATTGTTCTTTTAATAAATATATATACAAAAGTATTTTAAATTATGTCTTCATTGGCAAGAAAGCAAAATAGGAGAAACGCTCTAAGAAGTAGTTTAAAAGGTTTAATAGACGAGGCAAGGTTGGCTTTAGGAGAAGCCGAACCGAATGAAGCAAGACTGTTAGGTTTGAAGAATAGCATTGAGTCTAATATAGAGGTTTTAAATACTTTGGACAATGAGATAGTCAGTGCGTTAGATCCTGATTATGTTGAGCAAGATACGTTAGACAGTATAGCGGCAGTCCAACCAACTCATGAACTACTTGCTTCTCTACAGTTAAAGATGGAGAAATTGAGAGTGGACGCACTCAAGGTTTCATCATCCGATCCTGACAGAGGTAGCAGTGTAGGCTCTTCTGGCATCAAGTCGTTTAGGCTGCCACGGAAAGATTTGACCGTTTTTAAAGGAGATGTTTTGCAATGGAGAGGATTTTACGAACAGTTCACCAAGATAGTGCATGAGAATGAAGAGTTGAGTGAAATTAACAAGTTTGTTTATTTAAAGAGTTTCTTGGGTGATCAGGCTTTAGGGGTAGTTTCAGGTTTGTCTTTGACTGCAGAAAACTACAAAGAAGCTTTGGATCTTCTAAATGGTAGGTATGGAAACCCTCAAGTCCTCATTTCCGCATATATGGAATCGTTGTTGAAATTAAATAAGGTAAAAAGCTTGTCTGATATCAATGGCTTGAGAAAGCTCGCCAACGATATCGAAAATTGTGTGAGAAATCTTCGGTCTATGAATGTGGAAACATCAACTTATGGCGGTCTTCTCATCCCCATTTTGAAAGAACGCCTACCTGATGAACTTATTTTCCACATATCAAGACGATTCGAAGATGACATTTGGACTCTAGACCGTTTGATTGAATTTATGAATAAGGAAATTCAAATTAGCGCGAATTGTACAACATTTTATAAATCTTCTAGTTCTCATTATCAAGATAAGAGTACAGCATATAACTTAGGTATCGGTGCAGAAAGTGAGGATGTAAGAAAATGTGTATTTTGCTCAAAATTTCATAACTCTTGGCAGTGTAGAAAGGTCACTAACGTCAAATCCAGAATAGACATTTTGAAAAGAAAAAGAAGATGTTTTGTATGTTTAGGGTCAGGTCATCAGAAAAAAGATTGTTCGTCAAAGTATATTTGTAAGCATTGTAGTGGTAGACATCATATTGCAATCTGTTTTGGAAAATTTATTGGCAAAGAGGAAGATAAAGCGAACAGTGAACACACAACTGATGAGAAGATAGTAGATAGTCCACAGAACTTAGTTATGTCAACGAGGGCAGAGCGTGATTCTATTCTATTGGAGACTGCTACAGTTCATGTTCATGATAGCTATGAAAAGAGCAGAGAGAAGGCAAAAATTTTATTTGATAGTGGAAGTGAACGAAGCTTTATTAGGGATGATCTACGTAGAAAGTTAAAACTAGAAACCGTTAGACAAGAGAAAGTTTTGATTCAGGTGTTTGGTGACAGTGGTGATAAACAATACAAGTTACTTGACGTGGTGAAGTTTAAAATTAAACATAAAGAAAAGTACTCTTTTACTTTTGTCGAAGCTCTTTGTGTACCTAAAATCTGTGGTGCAGTGTCAAAGAAAGTTGATATTTCCAAATACGAACATTTGAGAAACTTAAAATTAGCTGATTCATTTGACGGATCCTTTAACGTCCCTGTGGGTGTTGTTGTGGGAATCGATTTCTATTATGATTTCTTCACAGGAAAGTCACGTAGAGGTAAATGCGGTGGTCCTGTGGCCTCAGAGACAGTTTTAGGTTGGGTTTTGGCTGGAAAAGCAAAAGCTAAAGTTGAGAAAGAGGCAGGTAATTTTCATACTTTGAGATGTGCCGTTGAACAGGAGGATGATGGACTTAGAAAGTCTCTCGAGCGTTTTTGGGAGGTTGAGAATATTGGTCCAAAAGATTGTGTTGTCCACCAGTTCGAAAGTGATATTGTGCATAATGGTGTGAGATATGAAGTCAAGTTACCTTTTAAGCCTGATCATGATACCCTTCCAGATAATTTTGAGACGTCTAAGAAAAGATTGCAATCGTTGACCAGAAAGATAGAAAAAACTCCGAAGGTTTTGCAGGATTATAAGGAAGTTTTCGTAGAATATGAGAAAGAAGGAATTATAGAGAGAGTACCCGAGAGTGAGATTTCTGCAGAGGTTGGTAAAGTGCATTACTTACCGCACAGGCCAGTCATAAGAGAAGACAGAGAAACAACTAAAATTCGCGCTGTTTTCGATGCGTCCTGTGCTATAAATGGTCCTTCATTGAATGAGTGTCTTTATTCAGGCCCTAATTTGTTGTCTAAAGTTTTTGATATGTTGTTAAGATTTCGTTTGAATAAAGTTGCTATTTTAGCTGATATTAAGAAAGCTTTTTTGAATGCTGAAGTTTGTAAAGAGCATCGTGATTTTTTAAGATTTTTATGGTATGATTTTCAGCATGAGAATCCCAAGTTGATTATTTTTCGATTTTTGAGAGTTGTGTTTGGTCTCACTAGTAGTCCCTTTTTGTTGAATGGTACTGTGAAACAGCATTTAGAGAAATTTTTGCCTAGCGACAGAGAGCTTGTTGAGCGTCTCTTGAAAGATTTTTATGTTGACGATCTTATCTCCGGTACGGATAATGCCGAAAAAGGAACGATTTTGTTTGTTAGAGCGACGCAAATTATGAAAGAGGCAGGCTTAGAATTGAGAAAATGGATCACGAATGATTCGGAGTTGAGAAGTGTTTTTATCGGTGATAGTGAGTTTTCGAGAAGTAAGAAGGTCTTAGGTGTTGATTGGGATATTCTGGACGACGAGTTTGTTTTTAATTTTAGGAAATTTTTAGAGATGTGTGATGGTTTAAAGTTGACTAAGCGAAACATTTTATGTGTGTCAGCATCTTTTTATGATCCGTTAGGTTTTATTTCGCCTGTGACGGCTAGAGTTAAAGTTCTTTTTCAGTTGTTATGTAAAAATAAGCTTGGTTGGGATGACGAAGTTTCTGACGATCTAAAGCTTGTGTGGTTTGATTTTGTAACTCTCTTGAAAAGTTTAAATTCTGTAAGATTGAAGCGTCTAATTTTGGAGTCTGAGTGTGAACGTACCGAGTTGCATGGATTTTGTGATAGCTCAAATGAAGTTTATTGTGCAGTCGTTTATTTAAGAATTGTTACGGTTCGTGGAGTTTCTGTGAATTTTGTTTGTGCCAAAACCAAAGTTGCTCCCTTGAAATCTTTATCTATTCCGAAACTTGAGTTGTTAGGTTGTCTTTTGTTAGCAGATCTTTTGAGCGAATGCCAATCAGCCTTTTCGGGGAGGGTTGTCATAAGTGACGTTTTTTGTTGGTCTGATTCTGAGATTGCATTATGTTGGATTAAGGGAAAGGAGAAATGTTGGAAGCCTTGGGTGGAAAATCGAGTCGTCAAAATTAGAAAAGTTGTTGATAGAGAAAGATGGTTCCATGTGAAGGGTGTGGAGAACCCAGCTGACTTCCCAACGCGTTCTTTTGAATCTTTTTCTGATTGCTGGATAAAAGGTCCTCATTTTCTATTAAGTTCTTCTATTGACGTAAATCTTTTTGAATGCAACAATGAGTCTTTGTTAGATGAAGTGAAAAGAGAGGAGAAAAGAAGTGCTGTTGAATCTCTTACGTTAGCAGCTATTTCAAAGAACAAAGGTAATGGCTCTTTATTTACCGAGGTCGACATTGCACGCTATGGTTCTTTGAACAAATTGATAACAATAGTAGGTTACGTATATCGATTTATCAACAATGCGAAAAATCACGTCAAAAAGAACAAAGATCTTATCATTTACGAAAACATGCTTTCTGTTGCTGAATATAATGAAGCATTAATTCGACTCATCAAAGAAGAACAATTGGCCATTCGTTCCGACAGAATTTTTCCGAAACTGAAGAATTCATTGAAACTATTCAATGACGAAAATGGAATCCTTCGACTTCAAGGACGATTTTCTCAATCACATCTGAAGTTCCAACAAAAGCATCCCGCTCTCCTACGTAGCGATAGTTTTCTAACGAAATTAATAGTACGTGACGCACACGAAAGAAAGCTCCATCACGGTGTAGAAACAACTTTGGCATGTGTAAGAGAAAAGTTTTGGATAATTAAAGGTCGTAAGACAGTTCAAAGTATTTTGAGAAAATGCGTTATTTGCAAACGTTTCAATGCCAGAACATTTCTACCCCCTCCGACACCAGACATTCCAAGTTTTCGTATTGAATGTGATTTTGCTTTCCAGACTACGGGATTAGATTTTTGTGGTCCGCTTTATGTTAAATGTAATTGCAAGGACTCCTTATCCTCTAAGGTCTATATCTTGATTTTGACTTGCGCGACTAGCAGAGCGCTGCATCTTGAATTAGTGCCAGATTTGGGTAACGAGTCGTTTATCCGTGCTGTAAGTCGTTTTTTCTCAAGAAGAGGCTATCCAAACTTAGTCGTCCATGACAACGCAAAAACATTTCGTTCAAAAGAAGTAAAACATTTTTTCCTGAAGAAGGGCGTGCATCAGCAGTTCATCTTGGCATCAGCTCCTTGGTGGGGTGGTTTTTACGAGCGTTTAGTCCGAAATGTAAAATCTACGCTCAGAAAAATTCTTGGTAAATCGTTACTTTCCTTTGAAGAACTAACTACTTTTTTATGTGAAGTCGAAGCGACAATAAACTCTCGTCCTCTAACGTATTTGAACGAGGATGATCTAGACACGCCGTTAACTCCATTTCATCTTATTTATGGAAGAAACATTTTATCGCAGAATCCCCTCAGTGTAAATAGAAAAAACGAACTACTTCATCCGTCCAAACGCATTAAATATATTTCGACTCTTATTGAACATTTCTGGAAACGTTTTTCTTCGTGTTATCTCGGTGATCTCAAACAAGTAAATCTTTATCGTATTCCAAAGTCAACAACTCAAGAATTATTATGTGTTGGCGATATCGTGCTGCTAAAGGAAGAATCACTACCTCGCAATCGTTGGCGAATGGGCCGTGTGATAGAACTGGTCATCGGTCGTGACGGACGCTGCCGTGGTGCAAGGATCGCAACAACGTCTAATGCTGGTCGTCAAACCATATCAAGTCGTCCTATACAGAAATTGGTCCCTCTTGTTCAGCACGAGACTCAACCCATTTCGGAATCTAAGGAAGGTTGCGCGCGAAGCGAATCTGCAAGCGATGATAGTGAGATCTTAGAGCAAAACACAATAATGAGATCGAAACGTCAAGCGGCAGTACAAGGACAGGAAATAAGACGATTACGAGAAAAATTTGGATAATCCAAATTTTGGGGGGAGTGTAAAAAGAAGAGATTTGTTATAAGAGACTTTTGTTTATTTCTGTTATATTCTTTGTTTTTATTCTTTATATATCTTATGACGTAACGCGCAGCCGCGTGGGCGCGCTTAGCTATATATTTTTAAGAAGTTAATTTTGAGTTCAGTCCTTTATTGAGAGAGCTGCTGTAAAGTCATGAAGATGTAAATAGAAGAAATCATAAAAAGAACCTCGATTCCGTTCCTGTGTGGTATCTATCTCTCCATTCGAAAATAGAAAATAAATTTGCCCCTATTTCTACAATCTATTTTAATCTGATCGAACGTTTTTTTTTATTCTCTTTATTCATTTAGCACGTGCATTTTTTCTCTCCTCCCGTGTGAACGTTTTAAGAAGAGAAACCATTTTCGACCTGTTTGATAGCACCCATGTTTGAGCGCGTAACTTTTTTAAAAAAGCTTTTTTACAAAAGCTAATAAAAAGTGGAAGTTCTTCTTCCTACGTTTTGAGTGTATTGTTGTACTGATCAACGATTGGTTTTAAAAAATAAATAAGTCACACATAATGAAAAGCCTGAAAAATAGTTAATGTAACACTGATGTAACACTGACTGCACACCAGAGGTTGTGACTTCGAATCTTTTCCAAGTTGTATGAGCCGTTTATAAAGTAATTTGCCGTTTATTGATACAGTGATACACAGAGCAGGTGGATATGGGCGGCGAGCGACGCCGCCTTGGCGGCTAGTCTATATATTAATAGCCGATTCTCCGTCTGTTTGTTTGTTTGTTTGTGCGTTTGTTTGTTTGTAAGTCACGCAAAATGGTAGATTAAGTTGTGAGCGAAATTATTTCTTTTTTTGTGTGCGACGTGAGTTCGAAGCAAATACATTGCAACCCCAATCGAACGTGACTTTTTTTGGCTGATGAACTAATAGGAATAACGTTTTATTTTTATCATTATTATTAGTTTTATATTCCACGTTGACTTGGCTTTGAAAACAGTACATCAACTAAATACAAAGAAACTAACTGATTAAACATTTTGGACAAAAAGCAGCAGTGGCAGAACGTGACAGCATATGTTCGGTTTGCCACTGACTCTTGCCTGACTGTCTGAGACGGGTGAACATTTATTTTGAGCAATCAAAATGTTTAAAAACCGATAGGTAAAAAAAGAGTATCATATCAAAACAAAATGTTTTTTTTTTTTGCTTTTCTTTTAATAATTTAATTTCTTCTTTTAATTGTTAAGCGTTCTAATCGAACGTATTTTTATTCTATTTATTCATTTAGCACGTGCCTTTTTTCTCTCCTCCGTGTGAACTTTTTAAGAAGAGAAACCATTTTCCCCCTTACGTTTGATAGCACCCATGTTAGAGAGCGCGTAACGTTTTTAAAACAAAAGCTAATAAAAAGTTTTTTTCTCTCTACGTTTTGAGTGCATTGTTGTACTGATCAACGATTGTTTTAAAAAATAAATAACACATGAAATTTGGGTTTTTTTGGAACCATTGTTTAAACTGATATTTGATATTTGATTTCGAATCTGCCTCTAGGATAACTGACGTTTTTTCGGGTCCGCGATACAGGCGACGGGGTGACAAAAAATTTGGGTCTAATTTTTTTGGGAGGGGTCTGTGACGTCATCAAAATCTTTGAAGAATGATATCTCTGTAACGGTTGATCGTAGCGGAACGATCCCATAAATTTTTTTAATCAGTTTTTCGAGCTCTACAACATGGTAACACTTTCGGTTGCCAATTCCTTAATTTTTTTTTTCGTGAAGTCAACGCATGCTGAACATGGGCGGCGAGCGACGCCGCCTTGGCGGCTAGTCTATATATTAATAGCCGATTCTCTGTCTGTCTGTCTGTTTGTTTGTTTGTAAGTCACGCAAAATGGTAGATTAAGTTGTGAGCGAAATTATTTCTTTTTTTGTGTGCGACGTGAGTTCGAAGCAAATACATTGCAACCCCAATCGAACGTGACTTTTTTTGGCTGATGAACTAATAGGAATAACGTTTTGTTTTTATCATTATTGTTAGTTTTATATTCCACGTTGACTTGGCTTTGAAAACAGTACATCAACTAAATACAAAGTCACTAACTGATAAAACATTTTGGACAAAAAGCAGCCGTGGGAGAACGTGGTAGCATCTCGGTTTGCCAGTGTATCCTAACGTATCCTTGCCTGACTGTCTGAGACGGGTGAACTTTTTTTTTCGAGTAATGAAAATGTTTAAAAACCTATAGGTAAAAAAAAATATCATAAAACAAAATATTTTTTTTTTGCTTTTGTCATAATAGTTGTCTTTAATCGATTTCTTTTAATCTATTTTATTTTATATCAGATCGAACGTTTTTTTTATTCACTTGATTCATTTAGCACGTGCCTTTTCTTCTCTCCTCCCGTGTGGTCTTTTTAAGAAGAGAATCCATTTTCCCCTTACGTTTGATAGCACCCATGTTAGAGCGCGTAACTTTTTTTAAACAAAAGCTAATAAAAAGTTGAAGTTTTCTCTCTATACGTTTTGAGTGTATTGTTACACTGATAAAAGATTGGTTTTACCGGAGGTTGTGACTTCGAATCTGCTTCTGGTTGTACGAGCCGTTTATAAGGAAATTTGACGTTTATTGATACAGTGATACAGAGCAGTTGGACATGGGCGGCGAGCGACGCCGCCTTGGCGGCTAGTCTATATATTAATAGCCGATTCTCTGTTTGTTTGTCTGTTTGTTTGTCTGTCACGCAAAATGGTAGATTGAGTTGTGAGCGAAATTATTTCTTTTTTTGTGTGCGACGTGAGTTCGAAGCAAATACATTGCAACCCCAATCGAACGTGACTTTTTTTGGCTGATGAACTAATAGGAATAACGTTTTGTTTTTATCATTATTGTTAGTTTTATATTCCACGTTGACTTGGCTTTGAAAACAGTACATCAACTAAATACAAAGAAACTAACTGATTAAACATTTTGGACAAAAAGCAGCAGTGGCAGAACGTGGCAGCATGTGCGATTTGCCACTATCTCTTGCCTGACTGTCTGAGACGGGTGAACTTTTTTTTTGAGCAATCAAAATGTTTAAAAACCGATAGGTAAAAAAAGAGTATTATATCAAAACAAAATGTGATTTTTTTTTTTTTTTTGCTTTTCTTTTAACAAATTAATTTCTTCTTTTAATTGTTAAGCGTTCTGATCGAACGTTTTTTATTCTATTTATTCAATTAGCACGTGCCTTTTTTCTCTCCTCCGTCGTGATGTTTTTAAGAAGAGAAACTATTTCTTCCTTACGTTTGATAGCACCCATGTTAGAGTGGGTAACTTTTTTAAAACAAAAGCTAATAAAAAGTTGAAGTTTTTTCTCTCTACATTTGAGTGTATTGTTACACTGATAAAAGATTGGTTTTATCAGAGGTTGTGACTTCGAATATGCTTCTGGTTGAACACAAGTTGTACAAGCCGTTTATAAGGAAATTTGACGTTTATTGATACAGTGATACAGAGCATGTGAACATCGGCGGCGAGCGACGCCGCCTTGGCGGCTAGTCTATATATTAATAGCCGATTCTCTGTTTGTCTGTTTGTTTGTCTGTCACGCAAAATGGTAGATTAAGTTGTTAGAGTAATTATTTTATTTTGTTTTGTGCGACGTCAGTGTGAAACCATTGTATTGAGGCCCTAATCGAATGCGACGATTAGGGAAAATTTTCTCGGTAACCAATAGGGATAACTGACGTTTTTTGGGGTCCACGATATTGGCCATGGAGTGACGAAAAAATTTGGGCAAAATTTTTGGGGACGGGGCACTATGACGTCATCAAAACTTTTAATCGACGATATCTCCGAAACGGTTCGTCATAGACATATGATCCTATACATTTTCTTGCTCAGAATTTCGAGCTCTACAAGATGGTAACACTTCGCATTATCAATTCCTTAATTTCATTTTTCGTGAACTCTTTGGGAGGTGACACAACGCAGGCTGAACATGGGCGGCGAGCGACGCCGCCTTGGCGGCTAGTCTATATATTAATAGCCGATTCTCTGTTTGTCTGTTTGTTTGTAAGTCACGCAAAATGGTAGATTGAGTTGTGAGAGTAATTACTTTATTTTATTTTGTGCGACGTCAGTGTGAAACCATTGTATTGATACCCAAATCGAATGCGACGTTTAGGGAAAATTATCTCGGTAACCAATAGGGATAACTGACGTTTTTTGGGGTCTGCAATATCAGCCATGGGGTGACGAAAAATTTGGGTCTAATTTTTTAGGGGGACGGGTCTGTGACGTCATCAAAATTTTTGATCAACGATATCTCTGTAACGGTGCGTCATAGACATATGATCCTATACATTTTCTTGCTCAGAATTTCGAGCTCTACAAGATGGTAGCACTTTCTATTATCAATCTCTTAATTCCAGTTTCCGTGAACTCTTTGGGAAGTGACACAACGCAGGCTGAACATGGGCGGCGAGCGACGCCGCCTTGGCGGCTAGTATGCTATTAAAAGTACTTTGATACTTGAAATTACATATGTTTTTCTTCTTGTTAGCAAAACCTCAGTTCAAATAGTTAGCAAATTGTTAGCTATTTCACTGTCTTTGTACATTAAGGCTTTCAAAGATCTAGTTCAAAACAGCAGTTATTTGTTCGAATTCATTTTTGGTTTTATGAAATTATAGTTAAGAACATATATTTTTCTTTCGAAGAAGCGCGTGTTTTTTTTTTACAACATAAGCTCTTATGAGAAAAACCGTTCAAAAAAAATTATGTTACACAACTCACGCATGTATAATTCTTTTGTCTTTGCTGGTGTTTTATGATTAAACCCTACTTACACTAACTAATCATTTAAAAATTATCGTTTATGCCTGTTTTCCACGAGTGAGATATCGCTAAAAACAACCTTTTAAAGAACTTTTTAGAACTTTAAGTTTAAGTAAAATTTCGAAAGCTTCTGTGTAACAAGTAAATTTGCTGCTACCGTTTTGCGCCATCTGGCTCTTGTTTTTCTTAAAACCTTTTGCAGAAAAGTCTCTTATATTTGTTTGAAACAGCGAGACATGACGTTATCTTTACATTTACCGTTCCAAAAAAACAGGTTTGTTAGCTGAGACAACAATCCTACTTCTTTGTATTAATGGCCTCACTTTCCTAGACAAGGACCTTTTCAGTTTAACTACAGATTCCATTAATTTGATGTGTTATATCTTAAGAATCTGACAGCACAAGAATTAAAGAAATTAACTACCGTATTTCCTCTAATAAACGCCACCCTCTAATAAACGCCACCCTTTATTAAACGCCGCAACCAAAAACTGGTATTTGTAATAAAACGCCGCGGGTTTTTTTAGAGTAGCTAATACGGTACTTTCTTTTACAATAATTTTAATAAAAATTGATATGCTTTTAAAAGATCTTCTCAAATCATGGAGGTACCTCCATGCTCAAATGCAACTCACCAGTCGACGCAGAGAAGTAGAAAATTCAAAGATATTTTCCTTATCGTATGATGGGATGGTTGCAGTGAACGAAAGTATCACGCCACTTTGGTTGAACATCCACTTTGTTACGTTCAGCAGATTACTTCGATTCGATACTTTCTGAAATTTCACGTGATGAAATGAGTCATATGTTGTGATTGGTTGAACTTGCTTTTCGAATACATCGTCGTACAATACGATTCGCTCATCGGATCTCACACCAGTATGAAGAAGGAAAAATATGCGAAACAGAACAACAGACAACTTCATTTTTACAAAAATTCGTAAGCTGAGCATTTTTGGATCGTATTTTGTTTTTGATGTATATATGCTCTGTTAATAATTTATTACCCATGAAAAGCTGTCGAATAAGACATTCTTATAGATTAAGAACTCCATTTTCGCTTCTTCATCTTTAATTTCGATTGTGAATTTACAATCTCCTTTCATGTGTCTTGGTGGTCATTTCGTATTTCCTTTAATTCCATTTCAAGGATGAAATAAGAATGGAAAACTGTCAAGATACATCACTCAAATTTTGGTTTTGTTTTCAGTAAGAGAAAAAAAAATCAAACTGTTACAAAATGCAAACCAAAAATGTAGACGTTTTATGGTGGAAGTAAATGATTCATAGAATTAAAAAAAAGAAGCAATCTACAAAAGCAATAGTGAACATAACCTACAGTACCAGAAAACTAAAATTAATAAACAACTCGAATACGTCAGTCACGAACAAAACACAAAGTATCTCAATCTATCAGGACGAAGACCATCATTAAGGGGGTGATCACATGGAGGGGGGCTAGCTCGGTTTGTCGAGATCTCGCTACTATTAAGAAAGTGTCATAAATTTGTGTTTGTGATCAGATGAGAAACGAGCCAGCCCGCTTTGCCGAGATCTCACTTTATTTAACCGAGATCTCGGTAAAGCGGGCTGAAGAATTTCTCATGTGATGGCTTTCAACCGGGCTGGCCCCCTTTGCCGGGATGAAATTGCATACACGGCGCATGCGTAAAGTTGAAAAATATAACAAATATCACGTGATCAATTCTTCAGCCCGCTTAACCGGGCTGATACTTTTCCATGTGATCATAAAAATTTATCAGCCCGCCTAACTGAGCCAGCCTGGTTTACCGGGCTAGCCCCCCTCATGTGATCACCCCCTAAGGGAACGACTTGAAAAACTTGCAGCATAATAATACCGATGATTTGTTCAACCTAAATTATGTTCGTCATTATGAGTTAGATAGACCTGTGGCTTGCATACATGGGGATAGCATTATCAAAAACGTAAAGGAATGGAAAAACAATGAAAAACTGTCAGAAAAAACAAAATGTCATTGTTCAACCTTTTCCTGGTGCCAATACAGAACGCATAAGAAATCACATTTTACCGTTATTAAAAATTGATAAACGAAGTCTTTCTATTATATAAGTAGATACAGATGATCTTTGTTCTTCCAAATCACCAATTGAAATATCAAACTCTATCATTGATTTAGTTACAGAAACCAGTAATTCGTGCCAAGCAGTAATGGCGTCTGGACTACGAGATGACAACTTCGAACCAAAGTCCATAGAACAAAATTTTAGAACAATCATGCAGAGAGTGAAATAACTGTTTTATAAAGCACACTAACGTAACCAAGCAGCATTTGAAAGGTAACAAGCTGCACTTGAACAAAATTAACACAAAACAGCTATGTCAATAAAATGCTGATGTGTACTGCATAGAGACGTACTTCTGGCTACTGAAACCCATGACGTCAATGATGACCTAAAATCCATCAAATATTTGAGATCGAAAAATGTATCGTAACTCATTATTGGTCACCTGAACATCAATTCTATCAGAAACAAATTTGAACAGTTGAAGAATCTCTATTTCTTTACTATAGTTTCCCGAACTCGCAATCTGTATGTGTATAAGGAACACTTCTGTTAACTGTTCGAAAAATCAATTCGAGATGAAGTCTTCCCTGTTCCAATGAAATCAGCCGATGTCTACTGCTTAAAAACTCGAGATAGATCATCGAAGCTGAATTATCGACCTGTCCGCAAATTAAATAGTGCATCAAAAATGTTTGAGCGCATTATATATGATCAGATTTAATTTTATTGGTAGTAAATTTTTTTTCGTCAGGCTTCCGCAAAGGTTATAGTAGCCAACATGCCTCCTTGCTCCATATGATAGAGTTATGACGAAAAAATCTTGATAGCGGAAATGCTGTAGAGGCTCTTTTAATGGATTTGAGTAACGCATTTGATTATGCTGATCACAATCTTTTTGTGAGCCAAGTTGCGTGCATATGGCTTCTCAAAAAGTGCCTTAGGCTTATTAAAGAGTTATCATACCAATCACTTTCAAAGAGTAGGAGTTAATGATCCTTTTAGCTTTTGGAAATAAATAATAAGCGGTGTGCCACAAGGCTCTATACTCGACTCACTTGTATTTAACATTTTAACATGATTTCATGTTTATTCTTTATGGTAGAAAAGATGTTAACATTTTATAATTTTTGTAACGGACTTATTATACTTGTCCTATTGCCCCGTTTTCAAGCCCATAGGCTTAAAAGCGGATTTTTCATGTTGAGTCAGTGAAGTGATCCAGATTTAAGCCCATAGGCTAAAAAAAAAAATAAGCACCAAGAATTCTCCACTCTGGCCAAAAAGGATTATGTGCACCAAAAGATCATCAAATAAATACGAGAAAGTAGTATGACGCTATGTTTAAGCCCTGGGGACGAGGTTGTCATACTATATAGCATATCAATATCTTACACCACTTCAATATCATAATCGTCCAAAGGCGAAAAAATTCAAGAGGAAATGAACTGGAAGTCCCTGGACCACACATAGATGTGTCGACACAGAAATACAAAAAGAGATAGAATAACATCGATGAAATTTCCTTTGTACCATCCGTGTTGTAATTACTGGTGGCTGTATACAAAGTTAAATTTTAAAAATTTAAAATTTCGCGCTATATATGGAAGTCTATTGTTCCCTGTAATAAAAGTCGTAATTCAGATCTCGAGATCTATTGTTAATTTTTCAGAATGTGGGACTTCAGCTAATGTCTTTTTATCAATTCTGCATAATTATGAAAATTGTTAGAATTATTCAGATGGTAGCATAACGAAAAATAAGTTTGTGTTTTACGATTTGACGAGAATAATATTCGTATTCATTGCTTTCTCGTGATCAACTAAACAAATATGTAAAATCATATTGAAGATTTTGAGATTGATGTTGATATAAATGACGACAATAACATTGACGAAAGTACACTTGACTCTCGCAATGAACATGTATGTTTTGAAGTGGAAATATTTCTGTTTGAACGAACATGAACAATTTTACAAATTGTTCTCCGGATAAGCTGTCAGCTTTCTGATGAAACAGAGATCATCACTGCTTTGTCGTAAATATGCCTTGACATATATAAATGGCATTAAAAACATATTTATGTATAAAATGTATATTCCGACTGCCCAAAATTGGAGAAAAATACTTCAACTTCTTTTTCTGGAAGGTTTCCGTAAAAGTATAGCAAATATCTTTATAGTCTGGTTTGGCAGAAACATAACTTTTTTCTCACTCGACAATTAAGAAAGTGTAAACAATGTTTATGACCATAATTAAGAGGACGCCAATTAGTTTCGGTCCCGATACTTACACCAGAACATTCTATAATCCTTAGGAGGTCGTACTAGTGAAAACAACTTGAAAACGCTTTCAGTTCGTAAGATAATGAAACAAACGTCCGAGTATGTGAAATGAAAAGTCGAAAATATGTTTTTCATTATAGCATAAAAACGAAAAAACGAATTCAGTTCCGATTTTCTAAAAAAAGTAGCTTTTAGAAGCCCTAATAAGGATAGCATGTTTGTTTTTACGAATAAGCTTGTTAAATATACTCATTTTTGATTTAAAATTTTCGGTTTTTACTTCAAATTTTACCGAGTAGTCAAAAAATAACAAGAGCCAGATGGCGCAAAACGGTAGCAGCAAGCAGCATACTTTCGAAAGCACGACCAAAAATTGCCATAAAAAAAAGTTAGTGTAAAGAGGTCTTATCGAATGTAAATGGGGTCTTATTAAGAAACGCCACCAGCAAATAATTTTCAAGACAAAGAAATGTACATACATGAGTCGATTTCATTTCATAAAATTTCCGCCAAAAGATGTAACACTGAGGGCGTTCCCGCCTTGTTATTCACGCATAACAGGACGGGAAGCCATCGCTCAAATCCTCGTTTTCGCCAATTCGCGCTGAATACAAGATGGTCGACACAGTCAATTTGTAAGTGTGGTTTTAAATCTTTGTTTATCTTCTCAATCACTACGTGATTGGAGACGTATATGAGATAATCAGTTATTCTAAAGGTCAGTACTTCCGGTACTGATACAATGTTTTCTCGTCTACTTCGTAGGAGAAACCAAGACAGTGACATTGGAGAAATCCTTTCGAGTCAAAATGAGGAAAATATTGTACAGGCTCCTGTTACGCAGGAAGCTGACAATCCTCCAGAAAATTCAGCTGCTATGAACCCAGAAAGAGCAGTGTTGCACCAAAGGTGGGACGGTTTGAATTGGATGAAGGATCTGACCAACAGTGGGATTTAGAGCCAGATCTCTTGGACTATGTCCATAAATATATGACAAAGCACTTTTCTGAAAAAGAGATAAAAGAAAAGATCATTGACCTGAACCCAGTCCCAAGGAATGTTAAAAAAGTGCCAGAACTGGACACATACATCAAAGAGCTGTTGTTAGAGAATGGGAAATCTACCCCATTACAGACTGAAAGAATCCTTAAAACCTTGCAAGAAAAGATTTTCTTAATCTTGGGACCATTGCTCCGCTTATGGCAGGTAATGGAGTCTGAGAGATCAAACTCTGAAGAAGATGAAGATTGGACATTCATTTCATCTCTCTTTGAACAGTGTACCTTGCTCACTACTCAAGCAATTAATTCAACTATGTATCAGAGAAGAATGAACCTACTTTCTACTCTGATTGACAGTCAATCTAAGGTGAAAGACATCCTTAGAGAGCAATCTGGAACCTTGGACGCCCCAGATAATCCTACTTTGTTTGGCACTACATTTGAGGAAAAGTTGTGCAAGGAATCCACTGCTCGTCAAAAATCAAAGACAGTGTTCACTGGTCTACGACCAGGGAATAGTGCATCTTCAAATAGCAGAGGTGGACGGGGATTTAACCGGCCCTTTCGTGGAGGCCCCTTGCCTAACCGAAGAGGTGGGGGCGCATCTTTGGTAGAGCTGCCAACTCCAGTTCCAGAGGTAAGAATGTTTCCTCAAAAGTTTTCTCTTCACTCGTCAGAAAATTTCCTCAGGATAGACCAATTCCCAAATATCCATCCAGCAATAGTAAAACTATTTCCAATGCCTCCAAATCCAGGTCTCCCAATAGCAGGCAGGATAAAACACTATTTTCAGAATTGGGAAAAAATCACAAAAGACCCCTATATTCTTCAGGTAGTACAGGGTTACAAAATACCCTTTGTGCATCAACCTATTCAGGAATTTCCTCCTACTCTATTAAAAATGTCAATGGAGGAGATTCAGTTGGTAGATCTGGAGGTGGAAAAAATGCTTCAAAAACAGGCCATTCAATGTTGTCCAAAGGAAGGGAAGTTTATCAGTTCCTTATTCTTGGTTCCCAAGAAAGGAGACTCTGGCATGAGACCAGTGATCAATCTGAAAGAGCTCAACAGAAATATAGAGTACCTCCACTTCAAAATGGAGGGCCTGTCATTTTTGAAAGAAGTGTTACAGGAAGGGGACCTAATGTGCAAGCTCGACTTGAAGGACGCCTACTATGCAGTACCCCTTCACAAGGATTCTCAGGATTTTGTGTGTTTTCAATGAAAGGACAAGTGCTTCAAGTTCTTATGCCTATGCTTTGGCCTGTCCCCAGCCCCTCTTATTTTTACCAAACTAATGAAAGTGCCAATTGCTCTCCTAAGGCAGTTGAATATTATTCTAATAATTTTTCTAGACGACATTCTCCTGATAGGGAAGAATTTAGAGGAAATACTGATGTCCAGAGATACTTTAATTCATGTGCTTCAAAGTCTGGGGTTCACCATCAATACGGCAAAATCAGTCCTAGTTCCTACCCAATCGATAGAGTTTTTGGGGGTGGAGATAGATTCAAAATCGATGTCTCTTACTCTTCCAAAGGTGAAGAAAGAGAATATTGTCAGGCAGTGCAAGGATGCACTTTTAAGAGAGAAAATCTCGATAAGGGAATTAGCCAGTCTAGTAGGGAGATTATCCTCAACAGCCATTGCAGTTCTTCCAGCTCCCTTACAATACAGGGCACTCCAACGACAACAGATTCTGGAGTTGTCACAAAGCAAGTGTTTCGATTCCTTAATAACCCTCACAGAGGAGGCCAGGGAGGAGCTGCAATGGTGGGTAGAAAACATTCTTCTGAGTCAGGGCAAGGCATTGATTTCATCATCCCCGACAATAGTCATCATGTCAGATGCGTCTCTGAAGGGTTGGGGTGCTTACTGTCGGGGTCACAAAACAGGGGGCCCTAGGTCTCAGGAGGAATCTCGGCTCCACATAAATGTTCTGGAGCTGAAGGCAGCTCAGTTAGCAATTCTGACCTTCTCTTCAATGTTTCCAATTTGCAAAGCCATCCATCTAAAGATGGACAACGTAGTAGCCTTGAGATACCTTGTGAAGATGGGAGGTACCAAAAATGCCCAGCTGACAAGAATAAGCAAAGAAATTTGGGAGTTTCTGATTTCTTGGGGGATCATGATTACGGCCGAATACCTTCCAGGAAAATTAAATGTGGAAGCAGATTCAGCATCTCGTTCCACACAGGACTCCAGCGAGTGGATGCTGAAACCCTCAGTTTTCCAGGAACTTTGCAACCAGAGGGGAACTCCATGCACCGACCTTTTGCCTCCAGGGTGTCTCACCAAGTCAAGAGATACATGTCCTGGAAGCTAGACCCTCACAGTGCCGGCCGGGATGCCTTTCAGGTAATTTGGACTCCCCTAAAAGGGTATGCTTTTCCCCCATTCTCTCTAATAGGGAAAGTTCTGAGAAAAGTCAGGATAGACCAAGCTACACTAATTATAGTGACTCCAGCTTGGCAAGGCCAACCTTGGTACCCAGTGCTCCTTCAAATGTCAGTGAGGAATCCACTTTTACTCCCAAAACAGCAGGATCTGCTGAAAAACCCAGAAGGAAACTTCCATCCTCTAGCACAAAAAGGAAAGCTCCAACTAGTGGCTTGGACAGTGTCCGGAAAGGATTACTTGGTGAAGGCATATCGGAGAGAGCTGTTCAGCTTATCACTTCCAGTAAGTAAGTAAGTAAGTAAGTAAGTAAGTAACGGGAGTTTTTAGTCCTTGGGCTTCCATCCGTAATGGTTGGTTCTTCCGCCCGCCGACTTACAACTGTTAGTTGACTTACCGCCAGAGATACGTATAGCATTGCTCTAACTTGCCCGAAGGCCAGTATGCAGTCAGTCGATGGCTCCTAATGGGCTGATACGCTGCTTTCAAAGCGCATCGGAGTGGTGTATTGAGATACGACATGACTGGACTCGAACACGGGTCGCAGCGGTCGCACTCAAAGGTACTAACCACTACACCATCGCTGCACGAATAGGAGTATCAGTAGGAGAATCAGTACAACCTCTCATTACGAATCAGCCTGGCGCACATTCAGTAGCTGGTGTAGTAGCAGGAAAGTTGATCCCTTTCAATGTTCTCTAAATTGGATCCTAGATTTTTTGGCAGATTCTTTTGATAAAGGAAAGGAGTTTAATACTATTGCTGGTTACAGATCAGCAATATCTGCTTATCATGAACCCATAGATGGTGTTAAGGTGGGTAGTCACCCAAGAGTTTCAGAACTATTGGCAGGGGTTCACAATCAGAGATGCCCCCAACCCAGGTATCTTTTTATTTGGGATATTGACAAGGTAATTTCTTATCTAAAAAGCATTGGACCCAATATGTCAGACAAAGACTTGACTTTGAAACTATCTATGCTTCTTGCTTTAACCTCAGCAGCTAGATCACATGAGATTTGTTGTTTAGACACTAGATACTTGGTAAAACATTCTACGGGATACACGTTTCATTTTGGTTAACCCACAAAAACAACGAGAGTAGGTTGTATTAGACCACCTATTAAACTTCTGAGTTTTCCTAGTGATAAAAGTGTCTGTGTATGTCATTTCATCGATCTCTACATTGAGCGATCCCAATCTTGGAGGGGCGAAAAATCTCAGTTTCTGTTAAGTTACATTAACCCTCATAATCCGATTAAGCCAGTTACTGTTGCTAGATGGATAGTGGAGGTTTTAAAGTCCTCCGGTATTGATACCTCTCAATTTTCAGCTCATTCTACCCGTTCAGCTTCCACATCAAAGGCAAGAGCTAGTGGGGTACCATTAAAGGAAATTCTAAAAAGAGCTCACTGGTCAAACTCTACAACTTTTGAAAAGTTTTATTATAAACAAGCAGATAAAAATTGATCTTATTTATACTGCTTAATAGTGGCTTTAAAGAGAGGATTTGAGCGATGGCTTCCCGTCCTGTTATGCGTGAATAACAAGGCGGGAACGCCCTCAGTGTTACATCTTTTGGCGGAAATTTTATGAAATGAAATTTAGGATTGTGCAAGGGCGCGTAGCGCCTGCAGTGCAATCCAGATTTTATGAATAAAATTGAAGCCAAAAGATGTAACACTCCCTCCCTCCACACCCCGTATTTTTCTTTCTTCTTTCTTCTAGGAAGAGGTCGTGGACACAATGGACGTGGCGGATAAGTGGACATCTTACTTAATCTTTTTATCAGATATATTAAAGTTATTAAACATGAAATATGGCGAAAGTTAAAAATAATATTGTCTCTTATTCTTTTGCTTGTGTCTCCCTTACCCAGTGCAACTCCAGCACGAATCGTCGTTTTCAATAAAACATTACTCTAGCCTAACATTACGTTTTATTTTCGATTTGAGCTTTAACTTCGACCTATTATGCGTGAATAACAAGGCGGGAACGCCCTCAGTGTTACATCTTTTGGCTTCAATTTTATTCATAAAATCTGGATTGCACTGAAGGCGCTACGCGCCCTTGCACAATCCTAAAATTTTTTCAAGAAAAAAATTATAAGAACTTGTGTGTAAAAAACGCGTCTGCTTCGAAAAAAATTAAAAACAATAAAAAAGAATCCATGGACTCAAGAAACCAAAAACTGTGATCTTTGAAATATTTAATGCAAAATGACGGTTTAGATAGCTGACAAACTTTAGATGCAATTAAAAAGTTCGTTAAGGTTGGACTACCGACGATAAAATCGTACCTTACATCCAAATGTTAAGCATTTTTAGTAAAAGTAACTACTTACTACTTTTAACTTAAAGCCTTACTACCAAAATATCTCTTTCTTCATGTATTATTAAGCGATGAAATATCAGAAAAATTTATTTTAGAATATTTGCTGGATAACCTTCGAATATTTTTAGACTGCGTTCCTTTGTGAGATTTCATATGATTTTCTGAACGAAATCTGATCGACTGTTAAGCGTAGGCTAAAAACTGCCGTTTCGGCCGGAGGAGTAGTAGGAGGAGGAGGAGGAGTAGGAGTCCAAGGGTGTTTTAATACGGTATTCGCTTACGCTGCTACCGTAATAAACATTGCATAAAAGAGAATGAGGCGAGGCAACACGCATGGATTCTCATTGTTTGAAAATTGAATAGAAATTTGAATAGAGCTAAGGTGAGCTAAAGTTTGATGTTATTCTATCTCTTTTCGTATTTCTATGGTCGACAGAAGAGCATTTTCTGATTAAGAACTATTTAAGGAAGCCGTGTAAATTTGACAGTTATTTATTGAAAAAACGGTGCACCTGAATTTTTTATTTTCTCGAATACTGAAAATGGGTCCGTATTTAAGCCAATGGACGTAAATCTGAAGGAGGTGGCTTAAAAACGGGGTAATAGGGTTTTATAGTTTCCGTGCATCCAGTTCCCTTAGGCGCGGTAGAATCTGTACAACGAAATATAGCCTCCAAATATCTCTTACATCGCTTCTAGGTTATGGGAGAAGCTTCCGGATTCCTGCAGAAATGCCTCTTCGTTGTCTGTTTTTAAAAGGAGCTAGAGAACACCCCAAGCATCCATTGCAGTTGCCGTTTCTGTGCCACTTATGTTTACAATCTAAGATATATAAATTAATTTTTTAATATTTTCTTATTATTTTAGTGTTCCTTTTAATCTTAGTGTATATTTTATTTGATGATAGTCGATTTGAATAACATGATATAATATTGAATATGTGCAGCGATGGTGTAGTGGTTAGTACCTTTGAGTGCGACCGCTGCGACCTGTGTTCGAGTCCAGTCATGTCGTATTAGGAGCCAACGACTGACTGCACACTGGCCTTCGTGCAAGTTAAAGCATTGCCATACGTATCTCTGGCGGTAAGTCAACTAATAGTTGCAAGTCGGCGGGCGGAAGAACCAACCATTACGGATAGAAGCCCAATGACGTTACTTACTAAGCCACAGTCTAAATTTTTGTATAGCGACTTTAAGAAAGAATAAATAAATAAAATAATAATCAGCAGTCATTTGTAAGATTATGCACAGTCAGCAAACAGCTAACCAATCAGAACATCTTGTAAGTGTTTTGCATCCACACGAAAGCATTAAAAAAAAATCACATCCGTTTTCTGTCGGTTGTAATAGGCGTCACAATAGAGATCGATTAATGATGACGGAATGACGACGGTTCTGTAAGTGACGTCAGACCAGGATCGATTATGTTGGTGACGCTTCATTGCAGATATTCATAGAATCAGAAACTCGCTTGTAACGCATAGAATTCTCTTTAATTTAAATATGAACCAAAAAGCCTCAAATACATAATACATTTATAATTCCTTTGAGTGTTTATATATTTACAATTGTATCTGATTAGCCTGAATAAACAGCTCGAATGCTATTATATTGATTAACATCCAAGTCTAATGACAATCGCCAGTCTGTGATCACCAATTAAAATGAAGACAGAGCAACAACGACTGGATCTAGAGCGACGTATGCACTGGAGACGTCAGCAGTGACACGTACGCTGACGACAAAATTTATCGAACGCAAAGATCAGTAAAATACCACGCTGTTATTACCACTAATCGTCAAATACCACGCGGTTATTGCCACTAATCGTACCTTCGCAGTATGAAAGTGGTTTGACATCTATAATACTTTTATGAGTCAAAAGCACGGGTTGATGTGTGTATTTTGATAAACGCCACAGGTTGATGTGTCTTTCGGATGAACAGCGAGTAGAATCGTCACCAAAACTAAATGAACAAACCCTCCTTCGTAGAGATAAAACCCATAGAACATTCAAACGTACCGAAATTCGTTATGCAGAAAGTTTAAGCACTGCCAAGAAGAATCAGATCTTACACTATGAACGAGTGAAATTAAAAACAGATGATAAAACAGTTTGTCACCTTTGACTTGAACCCCCTCATCCAACCAACCATAGACTCTACGGTGGAGGAGGATTTCGTGACTGAAGATTGCTGGGAGAGCAGGTTCTGAACATGCTCTTCATCGTGGGCACTAAAAATTCACAAAAGAATTAACGAAAATTTAAAAAGAGATTTTGTCAACAATTTTATAGTAACAGCAGTCCTTATAAATTAAAAAAAAACAACAAAAAAAAAATTCGAGGTCCAATCAAAGAATAAATTTTATTTACACAACAGGATGTTTATAATATGAGGAGGAGAGATGAAGAGGAGAGATGTTATTGACCTTTGTTGTAACTGCGTATCTTCAATTTGAACCAGCTGATTTCTTTGGTTGACTAAAGTTACGAGCTGTGAAAGAAGAGTTTCCTCTCGATGGTGAATTTCTTCGCTCTTTTCACTTTCTAAAGAAATAAACAGAATCTGAACAAGTCTCTCTTTGATTGGTTGAATCCTAGCAACTCTCTCTTTCATTGGTTAAATCTCAACAGTAACTAGCAACCAGTCGCACCTGGCATGACACTTAACACACGTAACTCGCGGTTGATGATTTCGCAGCGTCGCTCTAATTCATCACCTTGTGCTCTAAAAAAAAAAGAAAAGAAAATGGAAAATGATGACGAAATGTACGAGATTGAAACTAAATAAACAACTGCAGTCATGGCCTCACTTACAAAAGCGCAATTTCATTTTGTCTCCTAATGATATTATTCTTTTTATTTACTAAGTTAAACCATTCCTGTAACAAGTCGTCTTCCTCTTCCTTATCACCTATCAAACAGAAACAAAGTCGTGTCGTCATATATGCATACATCACTGCTAGGAAGCTGACCTTCCAATAATCTTACCAGCAGTCATTGCTTTGCGTAACTCTACTTCAAGTTTCTGCGCAACTCTGTCCAGAGCTTTTGTTTCTTTTTCCAACTCAACCAACTCATTGGTATAATACTCATCAGCTGATTGCAGATTCTGAGAAGAAACGAGGTAACGCAGCTTAAGGCTACACAAAAGAAGATTGCAGCAACAGCGAGATGAAATGGATTTCAAACTTACGAAATTTTCCAGTTCGTAGAAATAATCGTCGACAGGCTAGTGTCAAAATAAATAAAAATAAATAAATAAATAAACAAATAAAATGATGATGTGATTGCCTGTTGTGATATCACTATGACGTCATTGATCTGAAGTCTTCAAAAACATTCAACAAAATCTAAGCTGAGTCGAATACGAAAAGAGAATGTACTTCTTAACCGTCAGCTTTGACGTTAAAAGTAGATGAATAAAGTGCGAAGCCGCCATTACGCACAACTACATGCAAGTCATTACGTCATTTTTATTCAGTGTAAGCAAAATGGACACCATCGTCAAAAACATTAACAGTAGTTTCGGAGGAATTCTTTACACAAAAATGGAGACAAAAATTTCCTCACAACTTCAAGTTCTTCTTCTTCTTCATCTTCATCATCATCGCTGCAACTTTCTCCCTCATTGCCATCATCGACATGCGACGAGTCGATAGAATCCATCTCTTCTTCTTCCTGCTTCAACTTGGCGAGCTCTGCTGCAATTTCCGCAGCTACATTACAAAGATGCAGCGTCAATTGGGAACGGTACGATTATTGAAGAATAATTTTCCTGAAAGTTTACATACCTACATCCCTTTTCGGTTTGTGATGAAAATCCTGTTCCAACGCATCGAATTGAACTTTTCGAGATTCTGCATATGACACAGTGTCATTTGTGGCTTTTCTTTTCGTTTTTGGACTTTTCCCTTCAAGATATAAACGATAAGCATTCACGAGGATGGGAGAGGGGGCGGGGGATTATCACAAATATCTTAAATCTTTCGGAGTTTTCCGCACGTACCTTTCTTCCCTACTTTCTTTTCATCTTTCAAAAATTTAGCAGTCGGTAAGACTTTCAAACTTTTCTTCTTGACTAAAGTAAACGGGTTCTTTTTAAACTCAGGAGGAGTATGAGAAGGTGGAGTGTCGGTCAACGAATGAACACTCTCGTCGGACGGCGAGGGACAACTTTGATCGATTTGAGTGGAAGAACCAAACTTCGCATCCTGCAATAGCTGATCAGCTTGCGAGCGAAGTAGCAATTTGCGATCCTCTTGCTAATGAAACAGAAAGGAATTCTTTACATTCCTTTTTCAAGGCGTATATAATGATTCAACATTGCCACAACAAAGTTAACGTACCATATTTAATTTTTCTTTTAACAGGTTGTCTTTATGTTTTTGTATCTCGGCAAAACTTAGTGCCCGGGCTTCTTTCTCCTCCATGGTTTCTTCTTTAAGCTAAAACAGTAGGCCATGTAACTGTTTCACGAAAAATATCAATAGCAACCGAACAAATCAAGTAACCTCAGAAGTTATCAACACATGTGTGTCGCGGAAATCCAATTCTTACTTGTTCCGTTTCTGCTTTCTTCGCTCGTAGCCTCGCTTCCATTATTAATTTCCGAGCTCGTTGTTGAATGATGTCTTGCTTATCCTGGAGTTAAGAACACATGATGTCACAAACGAATCTGATGACGTCACAAACCACTGTGATGACGTCGCATCAGTCACGAAATATCATTGATACAGTCGTTGAAGAAAGTTATAAATATAAAAATAGTCGCACCTGCTCGTGACGTTTCAAAATATCATCCGTCACGCCGTCATCAGATATACCTTCGGTGACGTTGGTGTCGTGTATACCTTCCTTCTCCTCACTCACAGCATCCTTATGTTCACCAAGTTTATCTCCTGTTGAACTATCATTGAGTGTACTCGATAAACTGGATTCTTTGAATTGCGTTCTAGGTGGGCTATTTACCTTTTCCAAGTCTGACGTCAGTGGAAGTTTTCGACGAGGTTTCGAAGGGGCGGCAGGTTGCACATCGATATTTGGCTCCAATTCACTTGTCTCACTCTCGCCTTTACTTTCAGCTATTTCATTGGTGCTGACAACAGGCTAAAAATCAAAATGCTTCATTCATAGTAACTTGAACAAAAACTATACAGCTTGCTGTTTTCATTTCAAGCAGGTTCCACTTACTTCTTCCATACTAGGTGCCTTGCTAGCAATTATCGAATTAAGCATCTCGTCTTCATCGATGCTGGAAGCGTTGTTCATTTGCTTTTGGGGTTCTTTTGGCTCCACTTTGGGTTCGACTTTTGGTGGTGATTTGGGCTCAAGATACCTACTCACTTCATTTAAGTGCTCGTCCAGTCGAAGTTGATTGAGCATGGAATCTATCTCTTGAGCATCAGTTACACTGTCCACTTCTACATCGGCCTTCAAAACTACTGCCGGTTTGTTTTTAGCCGGCGACTTTTTCAATTTCTTCTTCGAGTTTAATTTATGACTTGGAGAATTCTTGGTCAAACTTGAGAACATGTCTTCTGATCCAGTGATGAACTTGTATTGTGAAACTAAGGAGGTGATATTCGCTGCTGTAGAGTTATTCTCGAAATGGTGTTTGATTTGGTGCAAATATGTCATCACAGTGAGTTTGTCTGGTGTGGCTGCACGGACCATGTCATTTGGGTCAAGAATTTTAGGTATTCCCAAATATTCAAAGCCATCGAAAGCCTAAAGGAAGAAGTATGTTGAATTTTTTTTTGAAACATACTGAAATGTAGCTAAGAGGAAACTATTAACAGACCTAACTTGTAGAGCTACAGACGAAAATGACAGATATTCGTTTAAACAGATAGCTTTTTGTTTCTCAGTAAAGTTACTCCGGACGATAATAGATCAGTTATATCAATTATTCATCTTGACAACAGATTCAAGGGCACATGAAACAACAAAAAAAAAAACCAACAAAAAAAACCAACAAAACACAACAACAACACACACACAGACACTATTGTATTCACTTAACAGCAAAAGTTAAAAAGAAAACATCTCAGACAAAATAAATATTTAAAAGAAATTAAAAAAAAAACAAAAACAAGAAAAACATACAAAGCTTCTTACCAATTTATTGTTGTCTTTTATGTTATGTGGTGACAAGCTGGCGAAATCACTACAAACAAAAACAACACAACTGCTCGTAAACCGCACCGTATCAAATGAATGACTCAATTATTACGCAAAAACGTTATGCTGTTGATGTAGACAAGATCATAATAACATGAACAATTTCAACTTAAATGGACAAGCTCAAAACAATTAGAGTAAATGACTTTAGCGGTTTTAAGATCTTAAAAGCTTTTAACATTGTTGGTGAGGTTTTTTTAATTGAATCATATATATTAATAAGATGTTGTGCTTTTGAACAGAAGAATATTTCCATCATATTGATCAATATTTTATCAAACTCTCAATAGGGACAACAGAAAAGAAACCAATCAACCGAAATCTTTTTGTCGGATTTAAAAATTGACATGCTTACACGATCAGTGTTTTTAACACGTTTATGAATAGTAACACACTATCACGTCTTAACGTCTTTACAGAAAAGTTCAAAACAACTTTAAAAAAAGAACGGTCCTTGTAAATTCTCCAATAAACGCTTCTCTTTTAAACGCCTCTTCTCTTTATAACGCCCCGCTCAAAACTATGAAAATTAAATAGACGCCATCCTTTTGTAAACGCCCTCCGCCAAACTAGGGAAGTTAAATGAATTTAAGGTATATCCGGCGCAAAATCGCATTAATACTCGATAGATAAACATACACCAAGATTCAGTGTAGAAAACGCAGTACGTATATACCAGAGAAAGTTTGAACATTTATATTGAATTTTCTCTCGAAGTGTCACAACTAAAATCTACCCACTTTTAGTGTATGTTACGTAAAGATGGAATATCACAAAGTTGTATAATAACAAGAAATCAGTACACAAAATATTAGTCGTCTGAAAGATGGGTAGAAGATAACCTGGTCATCAGTCACGTGATCATTGTGATCCACCAGTATTAGTCAACGGGTCATTAATACAACATTGAGGTCGAATTCGATAAATGCATTGTCATTGGTGGAAATCCAGATTCAATATTTCCCTTATCTTTTAAAAGGAATGAAAGTCAGTGCAACGGAGAGCATACGAATGCACTCCTTTGTAGTGATTTTTCAACGAATTTATCCACTTGAATATAATTTGAGTGTATTATAGCGAAATAGGAAAGAACTTAAAGGAATACAAAAACAAACTGTTGGCGATAAATTTACAAAGAAAAGGGTGGCCAGTGATTGTTCAATATAAAAACAAGACTTCATTGATAGCTATTAAGTATCACATACACAAGTTCAGGGTTGAAATGATGTAAGACTGCACAAAACGCCAGACCACTTCTCCAAGAAGTTGTCATGTTAGTGACCTTCACTCCACGATAACCAGCTGTTACCTTCTGGCACCAAGCTGTTAGAAATTAAAGAAATTCTGATATATTTCTCAATGAAAAATAACACAGAAACTGAAACTCTATGAATCTCTCCATAAAATGAAAAATTCGAAATTGATACTCCACTTACCTAGGAGGTCTTTGTCTGGTCTGCCCTTCTTGTTTTCCTCGTTAATCTGAAGAAAAGATACATTCCTTAATCTCTGATGTGAACAAAACAAAGAGACTATGTCACATGGCTTCACATGAAAATTTGCAATAAATCAATCGAGGACCAAGCATGGCTCATGCAAATGGCTCAGTAGAAAAGTCATGATTCAAGAGCATTGCAAATTTCCAATATAATCTTGATAATCTCAATAACAACAATGACATGTCAATTTCATTTCGATTTGCAAAAGATTTTCTGAAACATATTCCTGCTGGCTTACCTGAGCTCCTTTACTAATTGGGGATTGTTTGAATAAATTCTTCTTTGCTTGAGATGCAGTTATTTCCTGATTGTTTGAATTTTGTTTATCAGCTCTACATAAAAATAAAGGTGACTGTCTGTCATGAAACGTGTTAATGTTGATTTATTCAGGTGTCAAACTAGCAGACGTCCATTCACTAGAGATATAATCTACACAGCCTGTCCGAAGAAATGGATAACTAGTTGATGGACGACTCAAAATCAGAGAATATGATAGGCTTTAAAGAAGAACACTTTCTACTATATTCATACAAACTGTTTATAACCTTTAGGTCCTGCTACAAGTAGCAAAATCATTTTGATAAAATCCAAAAAAAAAAACAATAACAAAGAACAAATTCCCCTATCACAGCTTGAACATAATAGAAACACTGGCTTCATTCCCACAAAACATTTCGCAGGACTTACAGTGGACTTGATGAAAATAATTCAGTCTGTTCTGTTTGAGATGAGTTGAAGTTACTCTCAGTTGGAGAAGTATCTGAAACGAGACAAAAACGTAGATTTTTATAAAAACACTATATAAAGTATAACAGTTATATTTCCACACACAAAAATTGTCAACAGAAAAAAAAACACTTAGTAATCATGAAAAGGTGAAGGATTACTTGAATGGTCTTGGAAAGAACCAGACAGTCGATTGGCTTTTTTGAAGCTGCCACCTGCACGATGATCATCGTCAAAATTAAAATTGTCCATTTCGTTGAGACTCATCATACTAGCCACACTCAACATGTCTTCATCCCTAAACAAAGATGAAACTTGTCAAACAATTCAATGCTTAACAAGAATTCACATAATTAAGATACTACATGAACCTAATGCTTGAGAAAATGATGCTATTAACATAATAATGATAACGTCATGCAATCAAAGTTTGCAGAGTAGCAACAAATTTGTGCATTTTGTAAGATATGTAACCATTTTACGTACGTTGCTTTTCCTTCACGCAGAAAAACACATGACAAGGCGATATCAATCTGTGCATTTTTGACTTTTGTGCTCGCTGCTTTCATCTTTATTGTCATTTGTTTACAAGAAGGCTCAATGCTATAATATTTACTCATGTCAATGGATGCTTGAGCCAAAGGTTTTCTCCGTCCAGAAGATTCCTATGAGAGTTCAAGACACAAAATATTAATTTGTAATAAACTTTTTCAATAGTGTTGAAGTCATTTCAGAAACTTTTATTCAGATCTTTTTAAGCCATGGTATTATTGCAGTCAAAATACAGAAATCAAACATCGAACTTCTATTGTTCCCAAATATTATTCTTATCTCTCATAAACTTTATGAAAGATATTATCCATCCTGATTTCCTCGTAAACTGTGTTATGCATAACTGCAACAAGAATTGAAAAATTTCATTAAACTATTACATCCAAAATTACGAAAGTCCACTCCTTCGGTTCAAATCCAGCATCTGGTTTTTCATCCTGAAACAGAAAAAAATTGCTATTATTATATATAATTATTCGTAACCCGATTAATAACAGCATGAAATTACTCTATCAAGGAAATTAACTTGCAAATTGATGAAATCATAATTTGTTTATTGTTTTGATTAAATTGATGATAGACATTGATGAAAGTCAATCGCATCATTTTGACACTCACAAAAACTAAGTTTTAGAAACACACTTCCTTTTCATAAAAAAATACCTTGTATAATGTGCATATCATATCAAGTTCTTCAGGGTCTGTCCATACCATAACTCCACGATATGGTTTTGCTATTCCAGGTTGAAAACTGAATGACTTTGAGTATTTGCGCCTGTGTGCACCTCTTTGCCATACAATTAACAACTTTGTTGGAACCCTTTAACACAAACAAACATTCTGCAACAACCGGATTGTAAACAACTAAAGTGAAATTGTAAGCAACAAAATAAAGATGGCATTCTGTATAAGAAATAATAATGCATAGCTACCATTTCTTTTCTTTTTTACACTCGATCGTCAGTGATTGCAATTGAGTGATGAACTCAAATTTTGCAGCTTTCTTGCCAACACGTTGAATTCTCTTCCACACTGACGACATGACTTCAAGTTGAGTATAGCCAGCTTTCTGTCACTGGCGTATGCATTAAAATCATTATCAACTCAACAACACTGATGAGATTGGATTTGTATTACGTTGAAACGTATAATAATTATACTTAATTGGAATCTAAAGGAAAGAAGATTATGTGTTTAAATTTCATCTGAAATCCTTCTAATATCCTACTTTTACTACTTATGGCAACAAGAAAATCTTTTCAAAATCAACAATGTTATCCAGACCTGATATTTACTTCGATCTTGAAACATTAAATTTAACAACACTGGTTTTCAAGAAAACCACTGAAGATTATTAAGTATTACAAACAGATTTTGTTGTGGTGCAACACTGTAACAATTGAGAACTATTTAAATTGATATAGAATAGCGTAACCTTTTATAGAAACAAATCATGACATTGAAAACTGTATTTTCAAGATTTTGGACCAAAATATTTTAACTGTGGTTTTGAATATTATAATATCATCATGTCCACTAACAAAAATAAAATATGTCGAAAAACTTTATGGTTCCGGTTGACAAAAGAAATCCTTTAGTGTTTTTTTATTTGCCAGCTTGAAGATTGATCATTAGCTTATCTTGTTGTTGTAAGAAAATACTCCACACAAAGTTTCTTAAAAAAGTTGTCTTCTTTCGCCTTTTTTTTGTGTTACCATACACTTTCTGTTATATCTCTTTGCATCACCATACTTTAAGAAAATGTTTTCAAGTCATCAGGTGATTTCTAGTAATACCACCAGATAAACAATTAGTTGAACTACATTCCATATTGTTTTCAAGAGCAAAAGGTTTTCAAGAATGTACAAGCAAGAGACAATGCAAAATGATAAACAATAGCTGAAAAACTGAGGTCAACATTAGCAATCTGCTTGGTGGCTTAAATTAGTCATACCAAATAGAGCTTTATACAGCTTTAGTTTCCTAAAACCACTTTAATGAAGCAAACATTTGAAGAAATTCTCTCTATAAACTAATAAGTTAGATACATTCTTTAAAAATTTCAAATTAAATTTTTCCAAGAAAAAAAAAAATTCTATGAGTTTTAGAAGTGAGCTGACCTGGTATTTGCTTGAACAATTGCTTACAATAAATGTGACATAATAGCTACATAAAGTGTTTTTTTTTTCTTCTGAACAGTGAACGAATTCATGCTACTTCATCATGGTGACATTACATTAGACTCCTTTGCTAGTTTATATGTTCCACATACAACGAGTATTTCATTTTTTACCATTTTTATAGGAAAAATGATCATACAAAAGCCCTATGATTTTAGGATTTGGGAAGCCAATATCTTCTACTCCGAAGTTTAATCAATCAATAAATCAATCAATTAGAAGCATTAACAGTAAAATTGCTTACTATATATACCTCCTAACTGATTGCATTTTATCTTGATACCATACTCTTTAATTCTTAAGGACAAACCCTTTATTTAGGCCTAGGTCCACCTCCCACTCATCACCTTCAAGGAGGCATAAAAGTCCAATTTTTCAAAAGTTTGTTACATTTTTCATTTGCAACTTAATATATAAGAGAGTGTATGAGATAAATTGAAATAAGTATATAAGTTAATATCAAATCAAACACGAACACTTTTTGAATTTAAATTTTTCATTTTGGGCATATAGTTTAAATAAGGTAACCAGAAGCTTAATCATTTTTGAAACCAAAAGATGACGAACCATTTCTACTGCATATTCGTAAAACAAACTTAACATGATTCAACATGATTCAAATACATTTATTTTCGGATTTAAATGTTACGCAATGGAATAAAATTTGAACACAAATCAGAACCATTAAGCAACTTTAGATTGTAATACCCAGAAAAAAAATAAGTGACTCGGAAGCTGACTAACTTGCTTATAAAAGATTATCTGTGCTTATGAAAGGTTATCTAACAGTATATATACCTAGCGTAAATATACATGGCTGTAGATATATCTTGCATAAAAATTTGTTAATAATAATAATAATGACAGTAATGAAAAAAATTGTGTATTTTGATTCTCATAACTTTCCCTTTATCTATTTGCTTAGTAAATGAAATAAGAACTTGAATACTCTCTGACTTATGTCACCTCAGAATATGTTATGCAAGGGGTGGTCTCTCAACCTTTTATATCAATCTCGTGTAAAGCCTTGTCTGTAATTATGTTATAAGATTGTATAATAGATTTGACTAGGTTTCCAAAAGAAAGGAGGAAAAAGCTTGGAGAATTCCCAGTGTTCGTTTTTGTTAAATATCACAAATTTTATTTTTGGGAGCAATTCGTGAATGATTGTTTCTTATCATTACAGGGTGTTTTTTTATATGCAAAAATTTTATAAGCAACACAAGTAAATTTTCTCAAAAAGTTAAGCAGCAGGATCTTAGATAAATTAGCAACATGAACTTTCGAAATGAACACGCAACAAATTTTAAAATTGCTTTATTGTTTTAGAGAATATGCATACTATGTCAATCAGTCTAATTATACATAGTGATAAAAAACTGCATGTTTGAATTTGATGACATTGCATTGCTTCATTTATTTCGAAATATTATAATTAGATACTTTGATTAAACAACTAAAACAAACAAAGAGCTATTAGGTTTCCAAGACGAGCATTTTTGATTAACAACAAATTAAGCAACATTTCTACTAAAAATGGTCACTTGTTTTTAAGCAACATTACTACTAATATCAGACCTTGATTTTTTATATAAAAAACGTGTGTGAACTGACTTAAAAATAATACACATAATATGATGTCATTGAAGAAGTTTAATAAAACAGATTTCATTTTTAAAGCAGTCAAATATTTATACTCAGTATTGCAAGAATTGAAAAAACCGGGTGTATCAAAATGAACTTTACATATGTTTTGAATTCACTGTAATTCAAGAAAATCTATCAAACACAATGGAAATTGTAATAAGATTATACTGCCTGATGCCAACAATATTTATACACTTGAGTATTCAAAAAATAAGCAAACAAAAAATAAAATAAAAATAAAATTCTAGTCACAGAGAACACTCTAGTCCGAAAATGATAAATTCTACTACCTCTTATCATACTTCTGGTACGTCATTTATACCTTAATTAGGTGAAACACACCTTTTAATTTAAAGATTGTGGACAGTACATGTGAAATGCATTCCAAACAAACCCATGAAAAAAAAGAGGAATACAATGGATATTCAGTATGAATTTGTTTATGCAGGGCCATCAGAAGCTTTTTTAAAAATGGGCTAGTGTCTCTCCAGCTTCCCACTTCCAACAACCCTATCATTAAAAAAATCATTTCTAGCCTAATCACCCAAGAGTATGATTAACTCAAACCAGAGCAACTTTTGAATGTGATAAAGAAACACATGTAGATCTTCAAGTTGCAAATTTTGATAATGATTCGTATTGAAAGCAATAACTTTATAGACACTAGCGGACATCATTGCTAATATCAGGGCTGAAAATCCTGTGGAAATATCCCTAAAGTTTCGAATGTAGTAAGCTGGTGGTGCAGAATTCACAAGGCTTCTTCAGCTTTGGTCGGCAACCTTCCTAGAGATGGTGTCTCAATAAAAACACCTGGTTGGCAAGCCATTTGTCTTTAAGGACAGGTAGAGATACCACCCGGTCTAGTACCCCTACTCTGTCCATTAGTGTAGATGTGCTGCTTGCAGTGCTATATCTACTCTAGCATGATGAACACCGGTCTCCTTGTTGCACTTGACTGTCTAACAAATGCTTGAGTCTATTTTCAGTACTGCTTCTTAGTTATCTATGTTGAGGGTGTTAGGATAGTAGTTTTACCTGATTGCTACTTTGGCGACTGGTAGTACATGAGCCCTAACTCTTTGCTAGCTACTTAAAGAGGCTGTTCTATCAACAGTCAAAAAATGGCGTTGCAGTAGTAGTGTCAAGTTGCACCCTTAGAGGCCACAGCATTGCTTTTGTTACGACAATAGGTTCATAGCTAACAGCAAACCTATATTGAAATGATCCTCTAGCACGAGTTCTTGAACCAACACAACTTTGGATTTCTTTCTCCTCATTATGAGAAAAATGGCAAATTCTAGTAAATCTAAATCTTTCTCACTTTCTTTATTTGTGGGCTTCATGGGAACTTCTCTCGTTTTGGAATCTTTTCTAGCCAACTCATCTCCTAACATTCTTGCTATATGTGAAACTAATCTTAACCCTTCTATTAGCTCGTCTGACTTCGATGTGCCTGGCTATCTTCCTATTAATCGCAAGGACTGATCTATTCTTATGCACGGCCTTGGTATCTATGTTCGTGACTGTCCTCCTGTCAGTCGTCAATTGAATCTCGAATCTCTTGACGATTCTTTCATCTGTATAGGTCTTTCTCTCTTGCATTCAACTAGTTATCTTTTCTTTGTGTATCGTTCCCCATCTTCTCAGTCGTGCAGCATCATCAATTCTATCTCATATTATTGATAATATTGATAAAGCTCTCATAACTCACCCTTCTGCTAATATCTTTCTAATATCTTTGTGTATCATGCTGACTGGCTACCTTTCTCACACACTACCTCCCTATCTGGCATTGACACTTTCAACTTTGCTATCTCTCACTCTCTTACTCAGCTTGTAAACTCTCCCACTGACTCACTCAATCAGGAGCCCTCTTTACTTGACCTATTCATTTTGCAAAACCCGAACATTGGCGAAACATCAACATCTGCTCCTTTAGGTAATTCTGATCATTCTGTTGTTAACATAGCCATCGACTTTAATTCTGCTTGCCCACACGATCCACCTATTCATCGCAAACTTTATTCATTACCATCGTGGTGACTGCGACAGCTTTCGAGCTCCAATTCGTGACCTCCCGGTTGATCATATCTTTGCCTGTGATGCAGAGAAGTGTGCAGTGGAGATCTCTTCTTGGCTTCAGGTTGGTATTGATGAATTTGTTCCTTCTCGTAAATATCAGGTTAAACCTCACTCTACCCCCTGGTTCTCTCCTGACATTTCTGCTGCGATTGCCCATCGTAATAATTTTTTCCATCATTATCAATGTTGTAGTAGTGAGGACAACAAGCGTCTTTTCACCAGAGCTCGCAACGACTGTAAAAAGTCATTGAGGAGGTTAAACGCACCTATCGAAATCTGGTCCATGATCAGCTTATATCTGAATCAATTGGGTCTCGTGATTTCTGGCATATCTATCAGAGCTTTTCTCATAAGGGTAACTCTTTGATTCCACCACTCTTCAATGGTCCTGAGATGTTGACATCTGCTGTTAGTAAGGCACAGCTCTTTGCTAAACAGTTCAGCAGGAACTCCACTCTTGATGACACTGGTTATGTTTTGCCCCAGAACTGACGTGGATTCATCTTCTCTGAACATAACTCCCAAGATGGTTGCGGATGTTATTAATTCTCTGGACTCTTCTAAGGCTACTGGTCCCGACGAAATCCCTGTAATCGTTCTACAAAATGATTGCCTGAACTCTCTCCCATACTCTGTAGGCTATTCAGGAAATGCATTGTTAAATCTTGTTTTCCTTCTTGTTTTTTTTTTAAATGGGTTGCTCCCTGCAAGGCCGAAGCCACTACTAGGAGACAGCTACAAGATGAGAAAAGGAAGAAGAGTTATAAACACAGATGACTCATCTGTGTTCGATTGTTAAAATTATGCATATAAAACAGGTGTAATTGCCCCCGCAGCGAGCGTAAGGGAGCGAGGAGGCATAGTAGTTTCACGAGATAGGCGAATGTCAGTTTCCGATTTTGTTCATCATCTTCATCATCATCCTCCAACTTTCATGTTGACGTTACACGGTGGTATACAATTATTAGCTGACTTTGCTTTTTTTCCATGTCAAAGCATGACACCGTAGGTGGGAGACAGAATGTTTATATATTTTCCTAATTTATTATTATATTATACTATGTTATTTAGGAAGTTCGTATGCTTAGACATTTTTCATATTACTTTTGTGTTGTTTTTGTGAAGTGAACGACAAGGATTTTAAAGCACAGCTTCAAATGTGGAATTTTGTCCACTATTTTTGTATATGTTTTAGCTCTAAATCTTTCATTCAATAAATTTTATTCAATGCACTGATTTTTGGCGGATCTTGCCTTAAAAAGATTTTAATTGGAGAAAGAAAGAAAAGTGACCAATTTTTTGAGGGGGGTGACTAAAGATTTTAATTGGATTTCTGTGTATGCAAGAAAGCCTACAAATTGTCGTTCTTCGTGTTTTTCTTCTTTCTGTCCTCCAAAGATCATGATCCATAAAACATTTTTATATTTTTTTCTTGTGTTTTTTGTAAACTTTGGCTATGTTTTGTTTTGAATCAAAGTTTGAAACGCAGATTTCTAAGGATTTTTCGCTCTAATTTTTTTTTTTGAAAAAGTTTTTTTTTTCTTTTGGCTCTTACAGAATTTCTTTAAAAAATCTTAATCTTATTTTGAGTATAAAAATACGTATCCATGGTTTTAGTTCACACATTTCTTTTGTTTGTAGCAAATACTTTCTGATGTTACTTGTTAAGCCTTATTTACACTTTTTGAAAGGTATATTAGCATCAGTGTGACATAGGACTATGTTTGTTTTTGTTTCCGTTGTATAGGCTTGCAATGTATAGCTTGCTGCGTGTACAAATTGGAATGTTTGAGCGCGGGGGCATTTTTAGCTAAAGCTACATGCTAGTATAATATATTGTAAGGTTTTTTAAGTAAAAAAATATTTCTAAAAAGATTTGCATATAATAAAGTACCGTCAACCGGGACGACTTTGACAGTTTTTACCTTGCTTGTTTTGATTTCTTCGCTTCACGATAAGACAACGAGATGATAATGGGCACTTCATAACATTTACGGCACCAAGATTCTAGGATTATTGTAGGGTTTATTTGAATGGGGTGCCATATTAGTCTAAATCTACGAAATGTTAGTGTCAAAGTCGCCCCACTGAATAAGGCAACTTTGACAGTACTGTTTTAGGTGAGAAAATCCTTATCGGGGCGACTTTGACACATCAATAAATAGCTAATAAATTTAAGTATTTTATTTTAGAACAGTGCTTTAACATTTTTTCGCTAGTAAACTTAACAGACACGAATCAAGGGTAAAATAAACAAAGAAAACAAAGTAAATAGAGATAAAAAAAAATTATGTCAGTAAAGTAGACTGTCAAAGTCACCCCGATTGACGGTAAAAAAATCAGGCCTCGAAATCTGTTGAATTTTGCGCGAGTGTAATTGTACTCCCGTCATAAATTCACTGCGAGTACACTGTGTAGGGAAATACTCGCGTAATCTTCTTTCACGCGAGTACAAACGTTGCAGCATATACAATTCTTTTATATTTACGATGGAGAGACACTCCTCTGCGGCACATTTTTCAGTGTTATGCAATAGAATTACGTCAATTGTTTTCTTTTTCATGTTGATAGAGAATATGTTTCAAAAATTACTGCATCCCAGAGGAAAGAAAATGGAACATTCATTTATAACAATGAATCACAATTACAATTGATTTTAACGTTTTCAGGTGTCTAGTGGTGACAATCTTTTGTCACATTTTGTCAAGATACATTCGCAAAAGAAGTTCAATCTTTTTTTCTTGTTAACGTAATCATTTATTGTGGAACTCAATCTCCAACACAAAGCTCCTATTAATTATTCTGTTTAATAGAAGATTTATATAAAACTACACAGATGGAGAGATTGTCTAAGAACTTTTTCATCTGAATTTATGTTTTCTATTCATAACACTTCTTCCCAGAGAAAGTAGTCTGTTGAAAAAATATCTTTGCTACATATTACTTGTGAAAAAAAAAGTACTCGCGATAGTTACAGTTACGCGAGTACCAGCGTGAGTGATACTCGCATACTCGCGTTGGATTTCGAGGCCTGAAAATGAAGACAGAAAAAAGTCTGTTATAATATAACATTTTCTATCATAGCCATAATATTATACTGTCACAATGTTTCTAACAAGAATAGTCTTCCACAAATTCTGAAAGTGAAATTGAAATTAATCCTTTCAATCAAGCTAAAACACAAATTTCTTCTATTCTTTCATTTATACCGTGAGTTGGGGCAAGATTCAACATGCCAAAATCAAGCTGCATCTGGTTATTAATTTAAATACATTACAAAAGTAAACCAAGTTATACAACACAAAAAAGATTTAAAGCAATCAAAACATTCATGAATGATTACCAAGAGAGACTCTGGCTATTAAAATGTCACGATCCATTTAAGCTATTCTCGTTGTGTAACGGGCTTCAAATGTGTTGACGTCAAAATAACCACACAGAACTAAAAATGCGTTTTCCAATGGGAATGTTGTTTTAGTTTCTCTGTGAGAAAAATGTTTTCATAAATTTCATGTCAGTTCGTTAGATTTTGATATACGATTTAAGGTAAAAGTTGTTATAAGAAATAGTTTAAAATTTTAGGTTTTGACATCAGGTTAGTATAGTATTTCATAAATGGTCAGCAGGGTTTTTTTTGTGAATCACAACAACACATACGGCTGCTTGAAAATGAAAGTGAATGCCTGGTTTCTACATTGCAAATCGGTTAAGTTGAACCTATTAGGACGAGATAGTCTAGTCATAGTCAGAGTCATTGCGAAAAATGTTGTAGATTGCTTTTAAATTTTCAAATTTTTGTGTTCTCTCCTTCGCCGTATTTTACCCCCTGTAGAAAACATGAAAAATACTCCAAAAGAAGTTATTTTTGTTTCATTAACGGGGGCCGCTGAAGAAGATTTTCCATCTTTCGAATTCATTGTCCAGTGGTGAATCTTTTCAACTGAGTAGCAATGGGAATTGATGGAGTGTATACGATGTGCACTTTTAAATCTTTGCACAAAACCCTTTACACGTTAATCGCATAGTCATCAATTCTCTCCATCATTGCGTTCTTTACATCTCAGCTCACGACAACACACACGGTAAGACCCACCGGTAAGCTTTGTAGGTGCGCTGGGTTGGACGGAAAGGTGTTTTAGGGGATGATATTGCTTAGTGAAAAACATCTTTGAGAAATAAATTTTGCACAGTGATCAATCATCTCCTTCAGTTTGTTTCACTACATAGCTTCCGCCTATGCACCCCAAAATCCGACCCGTGCATTAGTGTAATAAGGTAAACACGCTTGAATGACCGAAAAGATGGCTGGGCGAAGGGTGGACATCACTTCGTGCAAACCGTCTTTGAGAAGTCTTTTAACTCGTGTTGGGATTTGAAGAGCTCAAAGGCAATTTACATTCGGCTATTGTTAAAATGTAAAAACAAAAAATTATTTTGGAGTGTAGTATAGATTACATCTTGCTTCAGATATGCAATGTTGTTGTTTTGAAATTTCGAATTATTTTGTTGAATGTTGTGGTCTGGATAATGGTGCTGTTGAATCTCGCCCCACAGAGTTGAATCTCGCCCCCCAACTCACGGTATATGTGCTGATTTTGATATGTACTGAATGTATACTTTTATGATCAGAATCTTTGTTTAATTTTTGCGTTCACAATTTAGGAAGTCTATTCCTTAATTTTGGAACAGGATGTTGACAACAACAAAACTTCACACTTCACTCTGCAGCTTCTCAATAATACCGTAAAGCGGGGTGACTTCGATCAGCGGGGTGACTTCGATCAGTAAAAATAAACTGTTAAAACTCTGAAATTAAAGTGCGTTTTTCATATTTTTCAAGATTTTCATTTAGATTCCCATTGTAAAATATCATCAGAATCGTCTTCAAGCGAAACGATCAATTTCTTCCGAAATTAACAACAAAAAACATCAAACTTTTCACCACTCACATTGGTCATCGCTCTACGTCGTATTCAAGAGTTTAGCCTGGACATTTTTGGTACACATGTGAAATATAGAGGCTGAATGTAAAGAAAATTATAATATGTCTGAAAAATTCTGTTCTTCACCGCTATATTCTGTTTTTCTTTTCCTTATTCCTTTATCGATAATATCGTGTTTATAAGAACACAAAAAAAACGAATGTTTTATATCGTTATAAGTTACATGTTTGCAAGAACTTCGTGAAAAGTCGTCGTATCTCATGGGAGATTTAATGACTTGCCGAAGAAATTTTAATAAGCGTGCTTTTTCCCCATGATGATAGATCTCAAAAATTTTGTTTGAGATACAATGAAATTTCAATGTTAATTTCGTTTCGTATTAACAAGGGTCACACATGTGTGAACGTCGTAAATATCTTTTGTTTTACTAACATTTGCTGATCTTTTACGGTCGAACATTTACCGCGGATGACAAATGGTGGTCTGTTAATATTGTAATAATGGCGCTTTAAAAACATTGTCAAATATAATTATAAGTAATTTGGCGCTTCTCATAAGCTGATCGAAGTCACCCCATAATCGATATTGTCGTTTTCTTGGAAAGATCAGGTTATTTCTCTGGAATTACAAGTTTAGTTAATGTGAAACTTTGCACTGAAATAGAAGAAATATGTAATGTAATGATTCCAAAGTTTCAGACGTAATGGTTTAGTATTTCGGAAGTTACTTTTAAAATAGTGGCAAAATTGATCGAAGTCACCCCGCTTTACGGTAAATACCTTCAATACTTTTTCTTCCTCATACATTCCAGTTCATCAATACTTCTGTGGTTTCTTCGAGATCTCAGCGAGGAAAACGTAAAAAAACACGAAAAAACGAGATAACCTCTTCTGCTTTTTCCTCTCTCCTCTCTCTCTCCCACAACAAGCAGCCCCAGCAATGCAATATCACCAAAGTGCCTTTGTACCTTGGAAGAGATAATCGTTATTTAACAAGTGAAATCATATTAAAACGACCAATCTACACAAATGACAACGGATTGCATTCGAATCCCCTCGTATGCTGAGTGAGAGGCGAGGTGTTGCACAAAGAGGAAAAGTGAGATATGCAAACAATGTCAACCATTTTTAAAGTTCCGATAATAATTAGCACACTACCGAATCAATATTATTACCAAAGCGCTTCGCTTCGTCGGGTGGTGCGCACGCGCCGCGCGAGAGGAGAGGAGGAGGGGCGGGGGTGGATGATAGGGGACTCTACCTTGTTCCTGTGTGATTTATGACCGTTTTGGTAAGGTTAGAATGCGTGACATGCGTGGGTGAGTTCCTCCTGGGTGATAAAAACTAAAAATCGATACCACACAGCACCCCTCTCGTTGCTTTCCCCCCTCTTCCACATTTACATTTAAGAGACTCTCTGGTCTTGTATGGCTTCGCTTCTGAAGATATCTTCAGTTTAATCACAAAAAGTTCAAATGGAACAAAAATGGTTGCTGTTATTTGCCAACTTTTCATATTACATTATTATTACATCATTGCAGGAGTGCTCTTTGCTATGATGGAGAGCAGGTTCTGTTATTTACCTTCTATGGTGAAAAAAAACAAGTTTTAAGCTACAGTTAATATAAAGATCTTACACCTTCTTCGATGATTGCTTTGTCAACTATAGCTCGTGTGTTGTGTTGTTGAAGTGTCTGCAATCATCAAACCAGTTTCAACGTTTTAAATAAATGTAAGTTTAATTGATGTTTCAAACTCTTTCGTTTTTTAAAAAGGATAAATGCGACTACCATTCAATTACTTTCGATTTCGTTCTTTTTGAAGTTATTTCCACTTCATCAATTTTTTCCGTCCACTTGGTACACAGATAGGAGTGTCATTTTTTGTTAACGTCATGTTTACCTTACGTTGTGGTTTTAAAGAGGCATATAAACATTGGGCTTTAATCCTAAGGTTTGCCTCTGCATTCAACGAAGTGGTTTGAAATTTATGTAAACAAAGGATGTGAGAGATGGCTAAGAACATTCCACTTTTACTTGTATTTTTAAACAATGGCTCTTATTCTTTAAGACTTTATCATGTCTTTCGTTTCTACTGAAAATTGTGGCCGATGTGGTAAAAAAGTTTACCACGCTGAGCAAAAAGTTGCTGCTCGGAAGTCTTGGCACAAAGTTGGGTGTTTCACATGCAAGAAATGCAACACGACTCTCGATTCCGTGACAGTTGCTGAGGATATGGCAGGTAACCAAAAAAGAAGCAAATAGTCGTGAGAAATGATGATTTTATTACAGAAGACTCTCTCTAACTCGAAACTCGAAAGGGAAAACAAAGTCGTTCGAATTATGGAGAGTTCGAGTTATAGAGAACATAATTGCTAGGTTTTACTTTGAAGAGGCCTAATGATTCAGTTTGAATAATAGAGGGTTAGAGTAATGGAAAGTCGAATTATAGAGAGTCCACTGTATAAATTTTAAAAACCTTTAGGTCAGGAGATCTACTGTAAATCTTGCTATGGTAAAGTACTTGGTCCCAAAGGATACGGTTTTGGTGCTGGAGCTGGTACTTTGAGTATGGACAGTGGTGATGGTAGTTATGCTTCTATTACGGGGCCACTTACCGGATCTGCACCAGCATATATGGGTGGAAACCGCTGTCCAAGGTGTGGCGGTTCCGTTTATGCAGCGGAAGAGTGTTTAGCTGCTGGACTGGTATGAAATTTTATCGTCTTCGCCACAGAAGTTCTAAACAATTTCTTTGTTGTTTTATGACCTGTTCGTTTTTTAGTCGTGGCATAGATCATGTTTTCGGTGTAAGATATGCGGAAAACGATTAGATTCGACGACTTGTCAAGAGAACGAACAAGAAATTTATTGTCCATGTACGTATGTTTTGTGCTTGTTGGTTCTGTTAAGTGGTGGTGAAAGAAAAGCAAATCAGATCAACGATAAAAATTGGCACCTCTTGAACTAGATATGGCTGTTTCATTGCTGTCTTTTCAGTTTCATTTCCTAAACGTCTGCATCAATGAAGGCTTTCTAATTGTGACTGTAGAAAATGCCTATCGTATTAGACGTTGTGCTTTATGAATTAAAAACGATTCTTCCTTTTTTTAGCTTGTTACAGTGCAAATTTTGGCCCTAAGGGATATGGTTTTGGTGGTGGAGCTGGTGCATTGAAAAACACTGGACAATTCTAAATCGATCTCCATTATATGTATTCTACATTATCTCCATCATATATGTTGATACTATATAATAAACCTGACAGTTTTTCTGTTATATTTTTTATTTTGTTATTTTTGTTCAGGCAAATTTCTGTAAACAAACTAACTATTTATTCTATCTGTCAACATTTCCTTAAATGACCATCAAAGCTAAACAGTGTAAATTCACATTCTTAAACTAGTTCAAACTTTGATCTATGTGCTTATACATTTTCAAAACAACGTTTTGTTGTTTTTTTAGACAGCGAGTTTTGATAATTTTTTTTCTTGCTGTCATTCAAATATATGTTTTTATTTTTTCTTTTGTTCGGCAAAATACATGTTATCATTTTCAATACTAAATTTTTTCCTTTTCTTATATTAGATCCATGCATTTCCTTCACTTGATCCGTTTTTATTGTCGAAAAAAAAACAAGAAAAAGCCGTTTTTATTTTCGATTTACCCTCACTAAAACCGTCTTGTAAGTTTGTTATAGCAAAACGATAATCTCGTAGGCGAATTATTTTCGTGAACGGTTAACACGTGCTCCGGACTGAATTTCTGGGTTTGCTAAAGAGGAATCTACACAAAATAGTCATTCAAGTCACGATTTGTGAGATAGTTGGTCAATCCAGTAAAAAAAAATTATAAACATCATCTACAGAAAGGGAGATAAAATGCCACGAAGCAGTTATTGCAAGGGTGAAAGGGCCAATGGGGGCGTAATTCAATTTAAGACATAAGCACAACCGTCTCAACGACCAATTGCTAAAACATCTCCTAACGAATGCTACCATTAACTCTGATATCGACAACCTCGAACCCAGGGTTTGTCTCCTATCTTTTCGATATACGATCGTATGATGGTGATGTATATCCATATGGTGAATCCTTATTAGGGAAACGGACCTCCGCTCGTCTCATTTTTCGATTCTAACAATTGTTGTACTACGTGATAAAGTTTGGTCATGAAAATATTCTGTTGATGTTACTTAACAGATTAACTGATGCCAGCATAGGCACCATCCTCATATCGAAAAAGGCAAGACGCCCTGGGGACGAGGTTGAGCATAGGAAATAGTTATACTCATATAGCACCTGTTTTCGTGGTAGTAACTTTTCTTGTAGTCAGTGGTCAAAACGCTAACATTATCGGTTGCTGACTGTAATACACAGGAATTTCTTTCCATCGCTTCAAAATGTTTTATCGAAAAGGCAAGTGAGCCTGGGTTCGAGGGTGAAAATCCATACAGTAAAGCCGGTTTTAGGTGGTTTAGAACGCGCTGAATGAAGCGGCTCTATTGTTTTTTCAGGTTGAGATCCGATAATAGCGGTCCGCTCAGCGCGTTCTTAAAAGTCGACTTCAACGCGCATTCTTAAAGCGTCACCCAATCAAAATGCAACATGTGATGTAAAAAAACTTTCTGAAAGGCATGGTCAGCGGTCAGCGTAAGGAAAACAAGCTTACAACGTACTACAATCCAAATCATTACGCATTCTGAATGTTAAAGGTACGGTGATAACAGCGCAGTTTGAAAACAGCGAGCATAGAATAACAAGACACTCGTTTTAAAAAGATTGCCCCTTCTGCCTGCCTTACTACAGCACATCAACCAAAGGAAACAACGAACAAAGAAAAATCTGCGAAGCCTGAACGCAAACAGCATCTATTGAGAGAGAGGAAGTGAACTTATGATTAAACACGTTATGAACTTGTATATAAAACGCAAAACGCAAACAGACACAATCTCAACAAACTAAACTACTTAGTTAAAGTTTTGTTGTTGCTTTCGTTCTTCTGTTTTTTCTGTACAGATACAAAAGACACGAAGCTATCACTGGAATCAAGAAAGCCAGGCAAGCCGAACAAAGAAGGGTTAGGCAACGTGCCACCTACCAACAATGGGGTGATATGCGGTAGACCGTTAGGGTCACCCGAGTAGAGCAAAGCTCCTCCCCCAGAACATCAATGGAGGAGACGAAGATGTAGTGTTTTATCTCCACGAAGGAGATCCATGTATACAGTTGTGTTCAGTGACTTCAGGCTTCAAAGATGGTAACAAAGTTTTAATTTTTCTCAATGTAAAGGTTATTTTACAAGGAGCATTTACCTTTTCGACGCGTTCTTGAACTTGTCGGATACCTTTCCACCACGGTTTTCTCTTCTCGTTTCTCTTCGCTGTCCTCCACAATCTCCCTCGCATCTTTCTTCTTGGTGTTTTCGACTATTTTGGTAAGGAATTGTTCACAAATGACGTCAACCATTTTTTTCACGATTTTTATAAGAAACTTTTACTTAATTAGAAAATCAAGGCTTTGGAAATGGTGAAATCGTTCGAAATCATTTTCCAGGGGGAATTGTCCTGACACCCCCTTATGTATGTGGATTTCTGAAACTTTGTTTATTGTAAAAGTACTGCTAAGTACTGTTAAATTCAGGGGGGATTGTCCTAGAACCGTTAAATTCGTACAAAAAATGTTTCTCGTGCACTTTTTTATACATCCGTGTTTTATATTCAACGCGCGAAGGTCCAAGCCACGGGGTGAATTTTGCATCTATTGAGCATGCGCAAAACTATTTTTCAACAGGCTGGATAGAGTACCGCACAAGTCAGAGCAGCAACAACATTTACTCTAACTGTTGGTTGCCTCATATTTTGGCAGTGGAATTTTGCTGTTAGGAGATGGGTGGAAAGTTTGGAAATTTGTCCAGGTACAGAAACGTGATATCGTACTCGCTGTCTCCGTTTGAGCAAAGAGCATTTGCCGGTTTTTTCTCCAAAGGTGCTGCAAACTTGTATCGACGATTTATGAGTCAAGTTTTTTACGTCGCCCCACCTTTCGTTATCTTAGGACTTATCATAAATTCTGCCGATAACGAACATCATCATTTATCTCGTAAAAATCCGAAAGACTTTGAAAATGATCAATAAAAGTTGAGAACTTACATTCTGTTCTGCACACATGTGGTGAATGAAAGCGTATGAAATGATATTATTTTTAAATAGTTGCTGTATATCATGAAAACTGAATTATGAGAAAATGTTAATGTGAGTTGTTATTTTTATCGTGAGTTGAAATTGTTTACATATAAATGATCAGATCAGATAAAAAATGAACATTATTTTGATTCCGGGGTGAACAAAGAGGTGGTGAACTAGAGAGCAGGTTTTAAAGTCATGCATGGTGTTTAAGGACTGGTTTTCAAGAAATTCTATATATACCTTAAGGGGATTTTTTTTGCATGTGATTAATTTTTGTGAGCCAAGGTTCAAGAGGGTTTTGTGTGGATTAATTTTTCCAAGTCAGAGCTTCATGGATTTAATTTTGCGAATGTGAACAAAGTGCAATGCGTGTATTTTTTTGCGAATCGTTCATGTCCTGACGTTTTGTGTGGATTTATTTGTGTGAATTTGACCAAAATTCGCAAAATTTGCAAAAATTAATCCACGTAAAAAAAAAAAAATCCCCTTAGGGTATGATGAAAGTTTAAAAGGATAGTTATGACCCTTGATCTTTGATTTCCAAAATAATGATAGGTAATAAAAGCTGGCAAACTAGTGAGGTATATTTAAAACCATGATCACTCTGGCAGTGACAGTCATTTAGGCTGCTTCTCAATGTAAGCATTTTCTACCTGCTTGTATTCCTGTCATACAAAACACTACACGCTTTTTTTTTTATAAGAACCAGTAAAATCTGACCTGAGGCTGGCTGTTCTTATTTTTTTAGCCTTTTTCAGCCTGAATTGTTCTTATTTTGTTCTTATCTTTTAGAACACAGTTTCAAATTTCAGCCTTATTTTGTTCTTATTTATGGAACTTCCAGCAAAATAAGAATAAATCTTTTTTAAAGCAACTGATAAAAAGGATGGTTGCAGTTCGGTACTCATTCGCACATTTATTGAAGGTGAAAAAATAACAAAACTTCTTTCTTATTCTACAAGAAAATTGAGGCTCACACTGTTCTTAATTTTTGGAACAATGATTTGAGCCTCAGGTTGTTCTTATTTTGTTCTTATTTTTTGGCCAAATCTGAGGCTCGTGTTCTTATAAAATTGTTCTTTTAAAAAGAAAAGCGTGTATTTTGGGTATGTTGACCAAATTTGTTCATTTTTGCAATGTTTCTTATGTTTTTGCAGAAAAAATACTGCTTTGCTGCACCAAAAACGTTTCTTTTCGACATATGATTAAAGTAATGTACTAGACAGATTTAATTCCCAACATTTATGTACACATTCATCCTTGCCAGTGCTCTCATGAATATTTTTGTAAATTCTACAACAATTATTGTGATCACTTTGTTATAAAAAGATAGCTATGGAATTGGTGCATTTGTACATTTTACATCTTAATTCTGACAGCAATATTTTAAAAGAAGATTTATCCATTCTTGTCCTATTTATTTGGAATAAGATTGCAATTAGGGTGTCCAACAGATAAAATAGGAAATTAAAATTCAGTTAACTTTGTTGTTGTTGTTTATATCGAACTCTGAAGGATGCAGATGACTAAATTTAGAAGGGTTCATTTTTCAATGAAATCATTCTATACCAACACCAGGCAGAAAATAGAATACTACTTTAAACAAAGAAAGTGTTTCCGGAAGAAACCGTGGTTTAGCTGAACCGCAAAATTTGTGCAAACTTTTGCGGTTCGTGGAAATTTATCTTTTTTGGCGGGAAAAACTTTTGCGCCCGCCAAAGTTGAATAATTCGAAAACTTTGAAGATCGAAGCACATTCAGTGTTTTTGATGAATTTGATCCTGAAGCTGAACAATAAGACGTATTTTTAGAAAACGCCAAGTCTGCTGTTGCTGTATTCTTCATTTTGATGTTAAAAAAATGGGCTTATGTACTTTAAACTTTATGGGGAGAAAGTTTCGCGAAAAAAGACTGGCATGCGGATTCGCGAAAGTTTATCCCATGCGAAAAAATTTCATAAAGTATTTTTGTGGTTACTTCGCTGAAATCCTTTCCAAAATTTGTTTCAATATATAATGTATTGCTTTAACGTTGAACAACTCTCTTTATTTTTTGGCTTAAAACCTATTCCATGTAATAGTTATACCTTTTTTGTCATTATTGATTCTTTCTTTATGTTAAAGTACTTCGAATTTCTTGAATGTACTTGAAATTCGAATTTTTATAGAAATACTTTAATTAAACAAAAGGCCTTCGAACTTCAAGTATGTCGGTCGTAGCAATTTCTTTTGAAATAATTAGGAAAAAAAGGATTTTTTTTGTGGGATTAAACTGTTCAGTTCAAGCCAAAACCACAAAAAAACACTTTCTTCCTTTAAAGCACTGTATTTTCATTTGTTGAGATTCTTAAGTTACTCCTGGCGAATGTTCGCATTCGAAAGAGCAGATTTATTTTCAAACAAGTTAATATTTTTGAGAATTTCACTTCGCTTAAAGATTTGGATTTGAATAATCCACTTGGAAATAGAAAAATAAACAGAGAATAACAAAACTTTCAAACATAACCGTTGTACTTACAGCCTAATCAACTCGGTACATGCCTATTCATAAAATGAATTGCATAGAATCGAAGCAAAAATTGATGACTATGCATTATTTGGTTTGCTATTTAAACACGAGAAAGGTCTGAGAAGGTCTGTATAAGATCTATCTAATTTTTTGCTCAATGTGTTGTTGCGCACCGAAGAAAATTAGTTTTTTATAACATACAAGGTATTTAGACCTTGGGTTTCCATTCATAGTTGTTGGTTTTGATAGACCCTCATTGAGCAATTAAAAGCTGCTATTAAACGCAACCGAATGGCATGGGTTCGAGGTTGTCTATTACAGCCACAGCATTTCAGGTAAATCTTTTTGCCGTGTGTTAAATTTCGAAAACAATATATCTCTCTCTGGTTCACCTGCGGCAAAAAATAGTTGACGAAAAATAGAATTACAAAAAGTGTATCCATTGTGCAGAAGTGGTGTTAAAACTCATCGAATCACTCTTCCTTAATCTCAAGATGAAATCCAATCTATACTTTCTGAGTTCAAAGTAGCAATTGGAAAGACAAAGACATTCACATAGATGGTACCAACCTCAACCGTGTATCGAAAAGGCAAGAGACCCTGGGTTCGAGGTTGAACTGAACGCCGACGTTGAAGTCACAAGGACACTATAAATTCAAAAAGTGTTGGATAGATGGCCTGGTGGTTGTAATGATCATCTTGAAAGATCCATTGGAATTTAATTTCAGCCATCTTTTGTATACATACGCTACTGATGCTTCCTGTGTTTATATTATTCTTTGCATGCACCACCCCGTTGTTGTCCCGAGATTGTCACATTGATAGGTCAATCCAACCCACTGCTGTCGCAAGATTGTCACATTGAAATGTCGATAAAAGCTTGTATGTTTTTTTTTTTCTTGCACACTTTTCATCTGATAGAAAGATTTGCAGTTTTAAAATACTTTAATGCGTTCACCAAGTTTTTCACATGGCAAAGGTTTTTAATGGAGTACTATATCTTACATAATTGACATTTTGGCTAGTTCCGCGTTTCATGCTAAATTTGGACAGTGAAAACGAAGAAGGAAAAAACTGTAATTGATTTCTTTCATTTCTTACGCAGAAATCCAATTATTTGCAAGCATTCTCTACATTTTTGTAATGACTAATTTTGATGTCGCGGAAAATTCCGCACGACAAAAAATCTACAGCCTGATTGGCTGAAAAAGCCCCATAGAAATGACTATCAAAACCGACCTTAGGTGCAGGTGGCTTAACAACCCACCTTCCGTAGGTGGAGGTGGCTTAACAACTGACTTTCCTTAGGTGCAGGTGGCCTAACCATCTTTCGTTTTCACTTTATTTCTTCTAGACTTTAGAACACTTGTGGTGGAGTAAAATACCGAACCCAACACCCCTCAAATTGGAGGCCATTAGTACAGCTGGTATTTGATTTTTCGAGTACCTATATATATATATATTTCTTTTTAGCTGAGTAATTATTGTATTTGTACGCTAAAAAAACCGCACCATCATTATTAAAGTATTTAATGCGCCGTGATAAAAGTACCGTCATTATTTTTGTGTCGTGTTGTTTTAGCACCTTGTTTAGTATAGATATTATTGACATAAAATTTGTTTTATTAATTGGCCAAGCTAGTGTGAAATCTCCTCAAATAGTGGAGGATCGAAGTTACAAATTATTCTATTCAACTCAAATCTCATAATGTGTGCTTCTTATAAGAGTCGAGTTCGGTGGCGTAACTGCGTTAAACTTAGGACAGGTGCGTTTTTCACATATTTGGGCGTAAAACAAGCAATCGTAAACCAATGGCGCATTTCATACCATGTCAACAAACGCACGAAGTTATTTTATTCAATTTTGTTGTCAAATAATTAATGCTTTAAATAAATTTAATATATAGAATAACGTATGAAACATTGCTTGGTAAGCAAAAAGGGCAAGCTAAATCTGAGGGCGGAGCGGTCGCACCTAACGCACCCCGCCAGTTACGCCACTGTGGGGTTACTTTATTACATAAACATCGGGTGTATGAAAGAAAATAGCATAAAAGAAAAGAAACACCCATAATCCGATGCCCTCTTCTCAATGAAGCACTTTCCAAATTATTTCGTTTTTTTCCCATCTGAGCTCTCACTTATTTAAACGTGTTTATATATATATTATGTAAAAAAATATTTATTTGTGAAAAGCTTTTCGGTATTACGCCATCTTTAGTTACAGTTGTTTTCAACTATGTATATATTATTATATATTTTTTAAGGCTGACTTCTCTTGTGGACCATCAGAAATGTATTCCTCGAATTTTAAGACACAGCCTTTCATGCTGGAAAACTGATAATGGTTTTAATTTATATAATACCTATTACATCATGCCTATCGATAGTCAACACTATCAGCCCTAATCTTCACAGTGACTTCTCATCAATGCTGGAATTTGAACCCAACAGTTGAAATTGCATGCACAACACTTACCAATTGCGCACTGTTTTATTCTCGTCTGGAGAGTTTCTGCACCTAATATTATGGAACAGGTCTGTTGTAATCCGTGGCTGTATTCACTGCAACCTCAAACCCAGGGTTTCTCGCCTTTTCTTGCCGCCGTCCTAATATCGTAAAGGCAAGAAACCCTGGGTTTGAGGTTGTTCAGACTATTACTTATCACCCTCGTTTCTATTACGTGGATTTTCTTGTTATTGTTGATTATTATAATATTTTATTTTTTGTTAGAATATAAACACACTTAACAAATCATATTTTACATTTTTCAGCTCAACAAAAACAATCCTTCTGCTACCCACATCAAAGTTGTTAGTTCTGGAGCTGTATGTTTCGTGCTATGAGATCAGATCTGCAGTTATCATGCCTAACAAATTGTTTGCAATAAAATGAACAAATTAATATCTCATAAAATTTCAATCTAAGATATTTTACTATCTGTAGTATATAACTGAGCCTAAATGTTTCCCTCCAGTGACTGTTCCTTTTTTTGTATATGGGTTAACTAACACAAAAAAATGTTTAGGCGTCGCTGCTAAACACCAAAGACGCTGCGCGGTTACACCTAACCAAAAGCGTTCCACGAATCATGCGGCATCTGTCGATCAAGTTGTTCTGATCTACTAATCTCTTATCAGGTGCTCTCTCATCAGAGCGTAACGAAAACGAATCGAATACTGGATTTTTCTCTTCTGTATGATATTTTGTGAAATTAATTATTTATTGGTAATTTGTAAGGGGTTAAAAAGATTAAACTGAAATTAACATAATTTTTTTTTTTGCGGGACCCAATTTTTTTTCGAAATTGGGTTGTTAAATGACTTTTCGTGTGACATTTAATCAACACAACAGAGTAAAGTCAATAATCTCTTTTGAATGCCTTAATGGATGGTTTTTAGTAGCTACACAGCTATGTTAGATCGATGACTTTACATAGCGGCGTTCGAATTCTTATAAGATTGGGTTTAGTATGCGATACGTGGTTTTATATTGGAAGCTGGTAGCTTTAACTTTGTTATTATGTAGTGTTGATATAGGTAAGTTGTGTTATATTCGTTCGGTTCTTATATTGTAAACTATCGTTAAATCCTGTTTACGTTTTCGGAGACTTTGAGTCTCGGGAGTAGTCGCTGCGAGATGACCGAAAACGAAAACTTTTCGTTAAAGCATTCTACATGTAGCGGTTAGGTGCGACCGTGGTTCAACGAGCTGTCAGGAAATTTCTATAAACAACAATATTTTGACTATCCTCGTATTGGTGCGTTGTATTGTTTCTTAGTAACCGGTCAACTGTAAACTAACGTGGGACAATTTGCTATCATTCTCATTGAATTTTAACATCAATGCGAGGTGGGTTATGGTAAAATGAGCGTTTATATAAAAAAATAAAGTTCCATTCAAAACCAAAGCGAAGGAAGCATGTTGGCAATCCCAAAATGGTCTCCAATACATGCTCGTCCAATGAAATTTGAGGAATTTCAACAGACATCAAACATAACATTCAGGAGACCTCTCTCAAGAAGTTAGCTCTTTTCTCCCGAAATTAGATCGGACGCAGTCACAATAGACCTTTTCATGAATTACGTCATAACAAACAACGCCTCGTTTTCATCCTAAATGGTAATGACGTTTGTGCTAAAGAGAAACGAAACCACAGGTGAAAATGCTTCACGAAATTCTTAATTTCTTAATGACAAACGTCATTACTATTCAGGATGAAAACGAGGCGTTGTTTGTTATAAAGAACTATTAGGATGGACCAACTCTACTAATTATTTCTCTAAAACCTAGAGTTGTCATTCATCATGAAATCGCCAAACTGTCCTATTATTCTCTAGTAAGTTAGAACAGGCATAAATATCCCTAAATTTCTAAATGATTTCAATCCGCAAAGGTTTTTTCATTTTAATTTTTTCCACAATAATAGGGACGTTTGTCCTTGCTCCTGAAAACTACGTAAGTCACGCAACCCCTAACAAAAAACATTAAAAACGTGTTCACACAACCCCTAACAATAAACATTAAAAGGACTTTTCGAAATGGAGAGGATACCTCATGTACTGACGCTTCGAGAATACTACACTTGTAAGGACACGAGATACGTAAAACAAGGGAAAAAATAATCAGCTACATAGAATAGTACGATGCGTGATGTTTATAGGGGAGAATTAAAGGGGATCCAGTCTTTGTTATTCAGTTATTCAGCTTGAGGTTTGACTCGCCATCGTTTCTGAATAAACGAGAGCTTGGAAGGAGTTTCAAATGAATCTACCGCGATCTTATTTTTGCATTAGTTTATGATATTGCCAAATTACGTTTTATAGCATGTGGAAACACGGTTCGTCAAGGAAAGGGAAGATATGAAAAGAGAGAAGAATTGAAAAAATATAATCAAAAAGAAAAGAAATACGATGACAGGTTTAACTTACATAAAAAAGACGAACTTTATAACGATGCAATCTCGCTGTACCAGACTGACCATGGTATTGATCCAGCTATGACGTTATTACATGGCAAAGCTACCGAAGAACAGTTGAATGAACGAAATGCATTAAGGGAAGATTCACTTTTTGAGAAAAGCGCAATGGATCAGTTAAGTGAGGATGAAAGAGCAATGGCGTCAGACGAAAAGAAAGTTTATGATGACGAGAAAATGGTGGAAGATGATCAGAAACGAAAATTCGGTAAACATAAATCTGAATCGGACGAGAATTATTCCGATAGAACTAATCGGAAAATTAAAGAGTTTGCGCAGTCCATTTCACCTGTTTATGACCGGAAACAGAAACGGGATTATTCGGAGGAAGAGGACGGTACGGACGAGGATTTGGAAATGTTGACTGGATTTGATGAAGATAGTTTGAAGCACTTCGCAGGGGAGGGAGACGCGGACACCGGAGGAGGAAGTGAAACATCGTCCACCGCTTCGCAAATTCTTGGGAATATTGCCAGTATTTTTGAGGACGTGAACAAGGGAGATGATTTCGATTTTGTTCGAAGGAAAGATATAATTCCAAGACCCAGGAAAGAAACGCGGGAAAATTTCAACAGAGACAACGACATTTCACATGATGTTTATCAGAAAGACCGGGTAAGTGGCACTTTGTCTCGTTTCCTAAACATACATCCAAAGGAGTTCACAAAAATCTTTTGTTGGTTAACTGAGATTTTATGATCGGAGACTTTCTGATTAATCTCAATGAAAAGTAAAAGTAAGAGTCTGAACATGATAAAAGGCATGAAACAACACAATGAATATTTTACATTCCATCCATTCACCAAATCTTATTGAGGTTCCATTTTTTAAAATATTTATTATGTGCGATTGGGTTTGTGTTATGAATTCTATTCACAACGAAATACTTCACAACTCCTTGTCCCTACGTGTTTCATTTTTATTTTCTTGTTTCGAAGAATTGTTTTGGAGAGACTTTTTTTAAAAAAATAAAAATCAGGGAGAGAAAAAAAAAAAACAAGCAAAAATCCTGATGAGTTTTTTTTTGGAGATAATGATAATTTTGAGTCAGTTACAACCATCGAAAAGCCAGATCAGTTGTTTTTACTGCGACAAAAGCAAGACGAGCGAATGCAACGAAACAATAACGTGTCCGCACCCAGCTAATACGTGCTATGACGTTGGTTTTTATCCGTCGTTCGACAAAGATGCCGAGCCCAATGTCTTCAGTAAATCTTGCGTGCATGATACCAACTGTGCCGAGTTTCTCATCTGTGACTCGAGTTACAAGTGTCGACTACATTGTTGCTTTTCAGATTATTGTAACTCGAAATCATTTCGAATTCCAGTGACGTTCTTCATGCTCTCCAGCGTTGTGACTGTGGTGTTATTTTTGCTGTTATTCGACCATTAAATATGAACATACAGAGGAGGAGTGTTGATTGGAAAAGCGAAAACAAAATCTTTGAAAAAAGTTACTTTTTTTAAATCGATGTTTTTTAAATCCCACTGATGGCGAGTCGCAGAGACTAAAAACAACATTCCCAATCCGATATCCTGTATAAACTGGCTTTTTTTTACTTTTTAATGATTTTCAATGAATCCTCCATTCATTGCTTTTCTGTATACGGAAACAACAAAATAGACCTTCTGGTCAATTACCCCGAGGAAGCTTTCATTTCTTATCTCCATAATTATTTTGGACTCATAAATATGATAAAAGGGAAGCCGTAAAATAATTTTTCTGGGACCTGTTGTTTTCTTTTGAAAAAGTAGCACACTTAATTTTGTTTCAACTTCTAAATCAAAACTGCTCTGATGTACTTCACGGAAAGGTCTACTGTGTGCAGCAATTTTACCCCCTGCTAGAGTGTGGATGGTATAGTGGATATCATAGTTAAAAAGAATCAATACCAGGGGGGTATTAATAAAGTGAAGGAATTATGGCTGTGCATGTTAAGTAATCAAAATTTGTTTTCTTCCTGAATTAAATACATTGAACACAGTATTGAACCTACATTGAATATAATTGAACCTACATTGAATATAATTGAACCTACATTGAATATAATTGAACTTACATTGTCCGTATTAAACATCGTTTTCCTTCCGGGATACAGGTTTGAAAATACGTTATTGCATTTTCTTTGTAAAAGTTGAGGAGATCTAAGTATTTAGACTGGTGGTATGGGAGTTGTAACTGAGACTAAAAAGCGATCTCCCATGACAACAGGAAACTTTGAGATTTGCCGGGACCTCTATGGAATATCCTACTAACCAGATCTCCATCAAACATGTTGAACCGGTCAGTCTCAGCAAGCTTTTATTGTTTCCACGAGCAACGAGTTTATTTTGGCGGTCTCGTTTTCATGTACTTTTTTTGTGAAATATCTAAATCTGCAACTCATTGTTTTAAGTTTTGGTAACAACAGCAGCTGACTTGTTTATGCAATAATCTGGAATGACAGGTTAATGTGTCAATGTATTTTTTGTTCCTTCCGCACGTTTTCAACTGAGCGGTTAAAAACTTCAACATTCACACGAAAGTATGCAAGGAAAAGGCCATTTTTTACTCAGTAAGCTTTAGTGAAACCCAAGGCAAACATAACAGTCCAATCACATTTAAATCTCAAACTGTGGTTGTTATAGAAGTTCCTTTCACCATCTTTCATTAGATACTTAAGATGGCCGACAAAGCTGTGGATGATCCAGAAGTAGCATTCGATGAGGACGGGTATGAAAATAATGTTTTGATTGATGACGTTACGATGAGGAAACGACAAGTTGTCGATATAGAAGAAGTCGATCCAAAAGACGAAATAATCGACGTCACGCAACAGAATCAGACGGAAGACGCCGGAAGCGGATCGTATCGTTATGAGATTGCAGATAAGCATGTGAAAATGAACGATTCAGAAGCCACGAAAGAAAATGGAAACTCGAGAAGTGTAATCAAAGATGAGCAAAAGCAAAGTTCGTTAGAACGAGCTGTCGATGGTTCCCTTACCACTGAACTGAATAAATTAATTGAGAACTCAGATCATACTAGAAAGAAATCTTCGCAAAATCGCTCTTCGCAACAAGGGAGTGGTTCGGGTGAAAGTGACCACGGTTATATTGTTCTTCCTAAGACTAAAAATGGTACGGAAAATTCTTCATCGCCTGTTATGGAAAGTATTGTAAATCAAGTTGCGAAGACACCATCTTTACGACAAAAGTATTTGTATCAGCTGACTCATCAGTTTATTGCTCCAAACACTGATGATCCATACCAATTTCCTGATCGCGTCGGTATAAAAGCTTTTATAGGAACAAAGAATGAGAAAGTAGATGTTACCCAATCCATTGTGAACAAAAACAGTGAAGCACAAGGTGAAGATGATTACAAACAAATTGTGTACAAACCGATGTATTGGGACTGTAGCAGTGGTAGCGGTAGCGGCTCAGGAAGTGGTTCAGGAAGTGGGAGTGGTTCGGGTTGTGTTTTGAAACCATTCAAACCAAAAGACGATAAGAAAAAGAAAAAGGAAAAGAAAAACAAGAAGAAGAAAGAAAAGAAGAAGAAGAAGAAGAAGAAGAAAAAGAAGAAGAAGAAAGGTAAAAACACATCCCCCAGCACGTATCCACAACAGATGCCTGATAATCAACAATCACCACCACAACCACCACAACCTCCACCACAAAAGAAACCAATACCTCAAACACCGCCACAACAGCCGAACCCTAACTATCCACAACAACCTCAAGTAAAACAAAAAAGTAAAACTAAAAGACCTGACCGAACGGCGATGAGTTTCCATAAACCACAAAAAGAAATCGCTTCTAACGCTTCCAAAAGGAACTCGAAAATCGGAATGTCTCTGCATTACGATCAAAGCAAAGACACCTGGGTAGCGAGATTAGATGATGACAAACAGAAGAATAAAGAATCGCAAAAGAAAGACAAGCGACCGAAAAACAACTCTAACGGTGTCATGACGTTAGTATACAGTCAGAAACACGGTACATGGATGGCCAGGAATACCAACGCTGAATCAATCCCAAAAGAAAAATTCTCAGAAAGGAACGTGACAAAGAAAGACCAACACCCAAAACAAAAACAACAAGCCAATGACGTCATGAAACTTGTTTATAATGCAGGTGTTTGGCAAGCTATCTCGCCCGCCCAACACACCAAACTAAGTCAGGATAAAAATAACACAAAGAAAACGAGTCCAATTCATAAGACAGGTGGGAAAATCACCATGGTTCCCGTCTATAGCCAAGAACTCGGCACTTGGGTGGCAGTCGAGAACCACAAGATACATGAAATGAACAAAACAACCAATCGAAACACAACAAAAATGTATTCACACATCCCCAAAAAACCCAAAGGAATTTTTCTACCAGTTCACGATGACTCTTTCATCTCAAAGACAGGAAAGTATAACAAGAAAGGCCAAGGCGGTATCACTACTCATCCAGGACGTTCAAAATTGCCAAAATCACGCCAGACTATGATCCCAGTCTTTAACAAACAAGAGAACACGTGGGTGGCAACAGCACTACAACCTTCAGGAAAAAAACACAGGAAGAAACATAAAATAATGAAAGAATTAGCAGCCGATGCTACTTTGACTGATCTGAGGGATGTTGGAATGTTAGGTGATGAGAGAAATCCGAAACCTCGGAAACGAGCCGGTAAAGAGAAACGACAAAAACGCGAAGATGTATTATTTTTCTTGACTGACGGAAATGAAGACAACGTCTCTGAGACTGCGGAAAATGAAAGTGAAATGAAGGAGAAGAAATCATTAAAGAAGAAGAAAGAAAAGAATTTAGGAGAAATAGGAAAGGCGAAGTCACGAAGAAAAAGAATAAAAATGATCATGACGAGGAAGAGGAAATTTGTATCGGTTAGTGATGAAGATGACGAAAGAGAGGAAAATGAAATAGAAGACAGAATGGAAAATGGAGGAGACGTTACAGATGATACAGGTGACGAGGAGAATGAAAGTGGGAGCAGTTCTGGAGACGGAGTGCAGATGATGGTACGTTCAATAAGCGACGAGGATGACACATCAAAAACATCTTCTTCTGTTGCTAGGAAACAGACGAACTTTGCCCAAATCAATGTAGTGACTTCAACACTACAAAACAAATCTGATATAACTGCAATAAAGAAGTCGAATTTGCTTTTGCGTGACAAAAATTATTTTCCAAAGAAGATGGTTCTTGATAGCGTCAAGCCTAAGAGGCAACATCTTAACAGTTTCCGACGAAGCGACTTGAACACCATCAATATATTGACAGATGACGTGGAAGACGTGACGTCAGGAGAACACAGTGACGAAAAAGAATATTTTCATCGGCCTCACAGCTTTGAAGACATTGACGATGACGACGATGAAATTATGCTGCAGAACAGACATAAACTAACTAGCGAACCAACCAAAAGATTTAATCATATCAATTTACAATCCTCCCGAACAAAATACACAGATATTAAAAATGGAATCATTTCCAGTTCTGTAAGAAAGTCCTATGACATGCCCACAGGGAAAATCCATCGTCCGAGCAATACATCACTCGTACCGAGAAAGAAACACAGTGAGACACCCCACAGAAGTCCGTTTCCTGTGCGGATATCTGAGCACGTGACACGTGACAGAAAGTTACATCCAATCAATTTTCTGAAAGTATCCGAGAAAACCGCCACAGTCAAGAATGTCAGCTGTTGTTTGAAGAGCCGCATTGAAGATAACTGGGACTTCAACTGTTGTGGAAAACCAAACGATGACATAGACTCGAGTTGTTGTGATGAAGTTGTGGAAGTACCGGAAGGTTCAAGTATGACAAAAATTTCTTGGAATGGAGATTTAAACCCAAACAATCTCCATCAACCAACTGGGGTTTTGAAGAATATGTCAGATATGGTTTGGGAAACAGAGCATCAGAATTTTCCATCTCCATCAGATAGCGAAGTGAATTTGGCGAGACTTTTACAGAGGCTGAGAGAAAAACAGCAGAGTAGCAAGACAACACCGAAACAAAAGACAAAAGCAACCAGCAAAGCATCGTATACAACAACAACTGGTACACATCCAACAACCAAAACCAATGTTTTATGGAATACTGGACCAGAGGAGAAAACTCCACCTTCAGATGTTTCGATACCTTTCACGGCAAAATCCGACAGTAAGCCTGTAAAGGTCATCTGGGGAGAAGCGCATCCCATAACTGCCAAGCCAAAAAACAATGATAACAAATCTAAAGGTAAAAGTCATAGAAAGCTGCAAAGCGAAAAACAAAGTCCTCCAGCAGTCCGACCGACAAGTCCGACGTGGACGTGCCAAACCAGTGGAAAGAACTACGATTGTACATACAAAGGAGGTTCCGGGACAACGATAAAATATCCGATGCGAGCAGGCAAGCATAAGAACAAATCCATTCACAGAAAACCTGGTTGGACTAACAAAGCAAACGGAGGAAATGAAGGAAAATTTGAAGACCAACAAAAAGAAACAAAACATAAACCAAGGAAAGAAAAGAAGCCAGCAAATGGTCCTTCGGATGATTTGGAAGAGGAAGAAGATGAAGAAGAGGGAGAGGATGAGGAAGAAGATGAAGAAGAAGAAGAAAAGAAAAGAAAAGGAAGTAAGAATGCCCGACCTTTAGTTCGCACCACACCAAAGCCTAGACGAACGACTCAGAGAAGAGCGACATTCAATAACGAAAAGTTGAAACCAAAAGTTACAAACGTAAAACCTTCCAAAACAAAGAAGGTCACTGCTGTCAAGGTGACGCCCAAACCAAAGGTCAGTGAAACCAAAATCGCCCCAACTATTGCAGGAAAAGTGAAAGTGACACCCAAACCGAAAACGACGAATGGAAAGCAGAAAACTAAAAAGTTAACGCCCAAAGTAACACCCAAACCCAAACAAACATACAAGGCGGGAACAAAAAAGAGACCGGCTCCTGTTAGATTCACAGAAAGTGATAATACATACCAACCAACTGAATCTCAGAAAACCACTCCCAAGAAGAAGAAAGAGCCATCTAAAGGTGGAAGTCACGTGCCTGGAAATACCCAATCACAATCGCAGGAATCCTTGAACGGACCAAACAATAGCCAAAAAGGAAAGAAACAAAAAACGACTTTACCTCCGTCGACAACTTCTACTACCACTACATCGACTCCTCCACCACCACCACCACCACCTCCTCCTCCACCACCTCCTCCATCACATCCAACATCTACCCCATGTCCTCCGTCAAGTGCTTCTACCACAGTTCAACAAACAACAACAAGAGTAACCACAACGAAAGTAAGAACAACAACAACACCGGCTCCACCACCACCTCCACCGCCTCCACCTCCTCCACCGCCACCAACTACATCAACGGCAAAAGTTACCACAGCGACAACTACATCTACTCCTAGAACTTCTTCAACCAACACACAAGAAACAAGTACGACGATATCGGAGCAATCATATCCTCCGACACAAATCCCCACCATCAAATTCACAAAGAAGAGTTACAAAATCCTATGCCTACCTATACAATGGCCTTGTTATACTGATCGCTTCTACACTACAAAAGTACCAAAGACATCCGTCTACCCATCTGCAAATTCTTCGTTGGTTACACTCAAACCGTATTCAACACCCGAGAGTGATACGAATCCAACATTTACTGAAATTTTGACACCGCCACCTCCACTATCATATGAGGAGCAGATAAAAATGATAGCACAGCCTGTGTTACCACTTGTACCTGTACCTCAGTGCGTACCAACTCCAGGAAACCCATGCAATTTACAACAAAATATTCCTTGCATTCCAACCGCAACAAATCCTTGCGTACCACAAACAGTGAGTCCTTGTATTCCACAACCAGGTTTTCCTTGCCCGCTGACACAATTGAATGTGATTGATTCGCAAACTGGTTTACCAATGCATGTTGATGGAGAGAACAATAACGTCAGTTCGACGAACCAACAACAAACAATTCCAGTATGGGCCATTGAGACGGTAGAAACAACCGTTCAAAACATGTCTGTTAAACCACAACAGCCACAACAGCAAGCTGGTTTACCTGGTACTGTTTCTCCCGTCACGAAACCAAAAACGCCAGGTGGAAGCACCCAATTCACACCAACGACATACGAAACCGACACCATGTCTCCTTCAGTTAACCATACAACAAAACCAACAGAAAAACTGAAGGGTTGGGCTAATGAAAGTCATGAAGCAGTAACCAATAGCGCTTACGTTGTTCAAACAACCTCCAGCACCACAGTAGTTAAACAGCAATCCACTGTAAAGCCGGCAGTAACAGTTGCTGGAAATATCAACAACACTACCTCCTCTAACGACTCGACAACTTCCATGTATGAAGGAAAACAATACAATGGAAGCACTTCGATCAATCCAACAAACAAACAATCATATACCTATCCAAGACTTCCAACACAAAGGGTAAACACACTCGAATCGAATCCAAATGATAACGTTCCTGCAGCTACCACAACCACACCGATGCCACTCTATCAGTCTGTTTCCAACAATAGCGATGCCGTAAATTATCCAACTCATAAGCAGGGTTATCAACAAACAGCTGCTAAAAATAGTACCAGTACCATTACATATACAACATCTACGCAGAACAGGACAACGGAAGCGACTTCAACCAATCAGTATAAAGAGCCTGTCCCTGGTGAAGAAGAAAACATGAACTTTAAAGTAACGACAGAACCCATGGAGATTGGAAAACTTCGAACAACTGATTTCTCTTCCCCTTTGCAAGAAAAATTTACTAAAATGGGTGATAATGCTTCGAATCAAAACACAACAACACCTTACACCACCACCACAACAACAACAGTACCTGCAACATATCCAGCTTTTCTTAACACCTCTAAAGTTATTACTACTCCGGCAACAGTCACATATAACCCCTATCTGCCGGTTGAAAACACGAATCAGAACGGCTATCCGCAACCCACTGGATATAACAACGGTAAGTGAAAATTATTGATGCAAGAAAACAGATATTCGCAAAAGTCAACAGGTTGACTTAAAAATATCTGTGGAAATATTTGTGTCGCCTTCCCAACTAAAATTTTTATAAAATTATTTTATTTTACCTTGTTTATTGAATTTTAGTCGCCTGAAAGTTGTTTTGTTTCATCATAATCAATTCATATTCTTCTATACTTCACCAGGCTTTAACGATAGTGCCACATTTACCACTGTACCACCGCCACCGCCAGCAGCAACTACAACACCTCCACCGGTACCAGTAACCCAGAAAGTGATTAATAATGGTGTAGTAACAACAAAAGCGAGAGCAACTGACAGGTGGACAACACCCTCACCTGCTATCTTAGCCGGTGAAAACGATGAAGAACAGGCAGAAGAGGAAAATTCCGCTGAAGATGAACCAGAAGAAGATAATGAAGAATCTAATGTTAATCAAGTATCCCAGCAAGCGAGCAATGAAACAAAGCCAAGTGTACCAGCACCACCGCCGCCGCCAGCAACAGAACCACCAGCAGCAGCAACAACACCACTGCCACCAGCAGCAGCAGCATCACCATCAACACCACCACCACAACAACAACTACAACAAGTGCAACCAGTTACAACAACTGTATCAACCAATTTCTACAATGGCAGTGGAATTGCTCAGCCCATTGCCACGTCAGAACCAAAAGTCAACTCTTCCACAGGTAGGATATATGCAAAATTACATAACGATCCATAAACAATAACAGATGTCCAGGAAAATTTTTAAAACCAATTTTATTTTTAGATAACGAGTTTACAAATACATCAACCACCACGCCGATGCCACAAACCACAGTTGGTTACACCGCACAACCAGCTACCACCCAATCCACATCAACCTCGCTGATGGAAGAAAGTAAGTTAGTGTTAACTAATACGTATTCATGAGACATTGCGTCCAAGTATTTCACAAAAACTATTTTTTCTTAGATAACCGTTTCACTCAACCAAGTAACATCAACAACCAACCAGTCTTTCCAACTGCAGGTCAGGAAAATGGAACAAGCCCAGCTACTTATAATCCTTATCTCCCGGTAGAAACAACTAAAACTCCCGGACTGCAAACGACGTCAGTGCTCCCGACAACTACCAAAATACCTTCAAAGGGGTATTCAGAGCCTGCAGGTGAAAATGTAAATGCAACATTCACTCCAACACAACCATCCAGACTGCCGACCGATGTAACTCCTGCAATAGACACTACCCAAGTAACAGATACCACATCAAAAGTAACAAATACTGCACCAGTTGCATACAATACTCAGGTTTTTCGAACCACCCCTTCTCCACAGTTTGCTCAAGTAACAGATACTACTCCGCCAGCCAATGCCACACAAGCACCAAATTATGCTTTAGTCACAGATACCACTAAGGCAACAGATACCACCCAAACACCAAATTTAGCTCAAGTTACAGATACCACGCAAGCACCAAATTTTGCTCAAGTTACAAGTGACACTCAGGTAACAAATACCACCCAAGCACCAAATGATGCTCAAGTCACAGATACCTCTAAGGCAATATATACCACGCAAGCCCCAAATTTAGCTCAAGTTACAGATACGACACAGGGACCAAATTTTGCTCAAATAACAGTTCCCACTCAAGCAACAGATACCACCCAATCACCATTTGCTCAAGTTACCGATACCACGCAAGCAGCGTATACAACTGCAAGACCAAAGTTCACTCCAGAAGTAGATACCACCTTAGCTACAGATACTACAGCACCTACAGAAAGTACTATACCAACGGATACCACTCAAGCAACAGATGCCACTACTTATAATCCTTACCTTCCGGTGGAAACAGCTAACGCACAACAATACGATACCACTACCACAACACCACCACTGCTTCCAACTTCATCAAATAATGTTTTCTATTCTACATCAATCACACCAGTCACTGCAAAAAATAACCAACAGGATGTAACAAGCAAGGTAGCAAACAATTACAGCCCCCAAAAACAACAAGGAAAAGCTAATGGCCAATCTGGCAATACACCATTAGCTGTACCGACGAAAAATACCAATGCACCGTCATCAACTAAACCGCCGTACACTGCCGCTGCAAATAACGGCGGTTCAAACGGGGCAACTACTAACTCACCAACACGTGGAACAAACGAACCTGATTATAATCAAATTGGACCCAATCAAAATGAAAATAAAACACAAAGCATACATAATCCAAACAACGCCAATTCAGTAAGACCGACTACTTCACAGCGAGGTTACACATCAACAAGCGAACCTAATTATGGAGAGTTGGAACCAGGTAAAACAGCTGATACTGAGAAAGGCAAAACACAATCAACTGGGTCCAATAATCAAAACCCTAACTTGAATTTGGTACCACCAGCAACTACAACCACAACAGTGCAACCAAACGCTTATAGGCAAACAACTTCAGGACAATATGTCACATATCCCACAAAATATCCGACATATATGACGACGACGACGACGACGCCAGAGGTTAAAGAGAATGGAGTGAACGACACTGCTATAAAAGTTATATTGGGACCAAGAATCGATGCAGTCGCGACTCAAGACAAAAATGATAAAACGATAGAAGGTTCTGGAAGAACTGAAGTCCTGAATACTGACCAATATGAAAACAGACCAAATCCTGGTGAAATTGCGCCACCATCACCTACAGCTGCACCTTCACCAACGCCAAGCAAAATGGTAAAAGCCGATCGACCAGACGAAGAGCTTCATGATGTGTTGGAAGATATGGAACGAGAACGCACTTCAGACAAGACATCCTGGCCGTTCAACTTAAACCCGATTGCTCTACCGCCAGCATATAGTCGAATCAGATCCAACAAGACCACTTATCGAGAGGATATTCAAGGTTCTGGTGAAGATGAAGTCAAGCAACTGGAGGAGAGCATGGTTGAAAATGAACCTGGCGATACAAAACTGTTCGGTGAAAACACAGCAGTTAACAATACAGATGGGCAACAAAGTGTGTCTGCACTATCACAGTCAGATAAGGAACAAACAGCACCAAATCAACAACAACAACAACCAGAAAATCAAAAACAACAACAACAACAATCAGAAAATCAACAACAACAACAACAACAACAACAACAACAACAACAACAACAATTAGAAAATCAGCAGCAACAACAAAAGGAGCCATACATGGGTTTCCCCAGTTACGAAGATTATTTGATAGATTATTACAAGAAATTATCTCAGCCTCAACAAAACTCAACAAATGGTTTCACACAACCACAGCCTCCAACTACACAACGACCACCTCTAACAACACAGCCTACTCAACTAACTGCAGCTCAAGTGATTGCGACATCAGCACCAGTACCTGTAACTCAGAGAACGCAAACTCAAGCAACCAATCCTAGACCAATTACACAGCAGTCAATTTCTAATCCTTATCCGCAAGGCGTAATGGCGACAATGAAAACCACTACTCCAACTTTAAACATACCAAAGATGGGACAAAACGAAACCGAAAAGCAGGATAACGAGACTCCAGAAGCTGGGGATGAAGGAATTTTTGTTGGAGAAAATCATGAAAGTAATATAGTAGAAGACCTGAAAGAAGCGGTGAGTTCAACAGAATCTCCAATCGCACAACAACAGCAACAACAATACCAGGCGCAAGCAGGCATGCAGGTTGGGGCAGTTACCACACCATCGCCATCTAAGCCCGTTGATGCCACAACTTCCAGTAAATATGAACGATTACTGTCAGCTGCTACAACAACAAGAACGCCAGTGACGGCAAACACCACGCCAATTCAACGTTTAAACAAACCAAACACCACGCCAATTCAACGTTTAAACAAACAAGTGGATAACACATTCGTCCAAACAACCAATTCTCCAAACGTTGCCAGTGAAACAATAACAACCAACACATCAGTTACCAACGCACCACAAAGCCAAAATGACCAATTTGCCTTACCATCAGCGAATGAAAATATTCACGACATGTCTTGGTATAATAACTACTTACAGGACTATATGAAAAACATTGAGTCATTTTATAAAAATTATACGCAAAACAATAACAAAGAAGTTCAGCAAAGCACGCAGGCGAGTCAACAAGCAGTAGGTATGGGCGAAACTGTTTATAGAGATGAAACACAGACAAAAACATTAGAGCCAACCCCCAAACCATCAACAACTTTGTTCCCATTCACAATGGCACAAACGACCAAAATTAGCAAAGAAGATGTTACCATTGTCACAACTCAACAAAAAACGTCATATGCAAAAACAGGTATGACAACACCAGCAGGCTTGGAAACTGAAACAGCAACAACCGAAAATGATGAAACACCTGTTCCTCTAGTCAAAGCAACAACCAAACCGACGGCTAGACGTACAGAGAGCTCTACCAAACAAACAAAGGGAAGTGGACCCACACCAATACCAATTGTAACTATGGAAATTTCAATTGTACCCAAAACTGAACCAATGAACATACCAACTGCGACAATAACGCCGTCAGTATCTGCGATGGCAACGAAAACAGGGAGCATGGTGGAAGAAATTGGAAGCAATGGTGAATCATCGAAAACAGAGGACACAACTATGAATAACGCGTCAAACCAGAAAGAAGAAGGTTATACAGATGATGACCACTTACCAATAAGTGCCGCCACAGAAAGGCCAACAACGATGTCAACAACTGAAGCGTTAAACCAGAAACAAGAAGGTTATACTGATGATAACCACTTGCCGATAAGTGCTTTCACAGAGAGGCCAACAACGACGACAACAACTACAGCACCTGCAGAGGATAACAACAATGTACAAATCACTAACAGCCAAGTTAACACTGAAGAAAAGCTGAGTACACTGGTGTCAACAGCTGCAGCGAACCAACTGAATGAAGAAGTAGAAAAATCAGAAGAGCAAATTCCAAATGCTACGAACCAGCCACAGTTGAATGGAGCCCGGCAGGAAAAACCTTACGAAAACAGTCAAAGTAACAACAGCATGACTGAAACACCGCAATATGGTGGAACGAGCAACGAAGAAACAACGACAACAGCGACGACCATTTTGAAGCCAACCACTAACGATAATGATAAAGTTATCAGTGAAGTAAACACGTTTTTGGAAAATCTTGGCAAAAGTGGTATTACGTTACCAAAAGCGGATGAAAGTGGAGATAATGCTCCAAAAGTAAACCCTATCACATCGCCAACTGTCCCACAGTCGACCAAATATCCTTATAATGATCTGTATTTTGATTACATTCTGAATTGGAAAAGATATCTTGCAAGTCTTCAAACATGGGTTGATAAGTATATGGCACCAATTGAACACAGAAAGATTGCAGTCCATCCTGATCCAAACCCGACATACAATCCATCAGAAAGCAATTATCAAAAAGAATATGAAACATATTTAGCAAACATTGAACGTTGGGAAGCTAAAAACCGTGTGAACCAGCTGATGGGTATGACAACTTTACCAACAACATCGACAACAACATCAGTGACATCCGTCGGAACCCAAACGTCACCATTAAATGCCGCCACAAAAACTTCTTCGGCAACTGAGGCAACTACTAGTACTGACACAACAACTACAGAAACTCCAACAACTACAGCCAGCACAACACAGAAAGAAACGAATTCTTACGAAAACAGAGCTAATGAAGAACTATTTAGTAGTCTGAAAACACCCGCAGCAGTATCTCAGACTACACAAGGAAATGCCGGAAAAGAATTTGAAGGAACAGTGTTCGATCCACACTCGACAAGTATCCTTACTCAAAAGCCGACACCAGTGGTAACGACAACGCAAGCATTATCAACACCAACAGTAACAGAGCTAACGACAACTGAATCAGCACCACTACCTCCACCGTCACCAACATTACCACCAATTACAACATCCGAGTCAGCAACAACTGAATCACCGCCACCACCACCGCCAATATTACCACCGATAACAACAACCGAGTCAACAACAACTGAGTCACCACCGCCGCCACCCCCACCACCTCCACCGCCGCCAACATTCCCACTAATATTAACAACCGAATCACCGCCACCACTGCCGTCACAATCGCCGCCGCAGCCACCGCCACCACCACCGCTGCCAACATTACCACCAATAACAACATTATCCGAGTCAAGAACAACTGAATCACCGCCACCATCACCACCAACAACAACACTACAACCAACATTGACGCAGTCTGCAGCTCATCCCGATACTATGCAACCAACGATTTCTACATCCCGGTTAAATGCACTGCAAGGTAGGTCCGAAACAAGTTTATAGCAAATTGCCTTATTTAATGAATGTTAAATTATTTTCTAATTAGAAAGAAGTAGGTCGCTGAACTGTTCGAGTTGGTATTTTAGATAAACAGTTTACAGAAAGTGTTTCAACCCAACCTATCACATACGATGTTTCAAACACTAATACCCCGACCAAACCAGCTCAAGCGATAAAGCCTGAACGCACTAAAGACAAGGAAGAATCGTTTGATTATAATGAAAGTGAACAAGGTAAGTGAGTTCATAAATATGAAAAAAAAAAAACATTGTAATGATAATTTTCAAAATTTCATGTCATTGTTCATGTTCATTGTTTTCAGGAAAAGAATCGCCGTCAAAAGAATCGCCGTCAAAAATTCCACAGCTTGAAGCAAAACTTGATGGAGAGGCATTCGACCAATCCTCTTCTCCTGCGACGACACAATCCACAACATCAGCTGTAACATCGTCAAAATCTGCAAGTGCGGTGTACTATCTCACCAAATCCTCTGCGAGTGTTTTAAACGCACAAGATGTCACGACCGAGCCTCCACAACAACCGACCATTACCAATGCTGATCTAGGAGGAAGCGGCGATGAAGAGAACATATTCCCGACGACGCAATCGGTTCCAACAACAACGTCGACGACATTAGCTGCGCCAACTGTAGCACCTAACCAAGTGACATATCAAGTTAATTATGATAATCAAGGAATCGTTTATCCTTACCCAATCGTGTATCAACCGATCTATCAAGTTCCGCAAGTACTACAACAACCCCAAGTGGTGCAGCAGCCACAACCAACACAACTACCACCACAGCCGCAAACTGCAGCTTCTCCAATGGAAACAACCACAACGAGTACACAGAGAATAGAAACAACGCAAGAGAACAAAGAAACGAAACCCGTGGCAATCGACGAAAGTATGCTGTCTACCACACCCTCCACAACACAATCGATAACAAACTACGGTACGACAACAACACAGGTCCCTGAAACAACTATTGACGAGAAGAGTGATAATTCTTCTTCTTCTTCGGCTGCTTATCCAATGCCTATCTCTCAGCAACAACGCTTTAGCGCTATACAACCCACAATACGACAGTATGCAAACCAACAAACCTATCAACAAGGGCAACAAGGAACGCAATCGTTACCACAACAACAGGTGACGTCAGCTTTCAATTCTTATCAACCAATCACGAATCCTTCTACCTCTACAAAGGAAGAAAATGAAACTACACCAGCACCTGAGCAAAACAAAGCAACATCAACACAAACAGATGAGAACGTCAAGAAATATCAGCTTATGTATAACCAAACAACCCTAAGAACTGCTTCTCCAACTGCTTTATCGAGGAATCAGATCCCAGGTCAGGAAAATAAACCATCAAACGATGACCAGCTGGATGGTAGAAGTAATTCAGATTTGCAAATCAGTAACAGTCCAACACGAAAATTGAGTCTGTCCAAGCTTCTATTCTCTGCTTCTAAAGTTCTTACTGAAGCACCAAACGCATCTTTCCAGCCGGTATCTAAAGATCCATCTATGAAAGATTTAGCCACACAGTTAGCTACTAAAGAAGTTAGTAACTTCTATGAGCGTCCACAAAAACAGGAGGAAGTTGATCAATTCCATCAGACGATACCCTCACCAACAGAAAGTAACGTTCTTGAAGAAAGCGCAAAATACGAACCGGACATCGATCAAGTGGATGAAAATAATTCAAAAAGAAATCGTGTTCCTGAAATCAGCGAAAACGAAAATGGGTCTGGAGACGAAATTGTCATCAAAAGCGATGACGCTTCGCAAAAGTCTCGGGAAGAAAAACGAAACGAAATCGAAACAACGTTCGTTGAAAGTCCGAACAACATCATCGATGAAATAGCGTACGAAAACCAACCGATCACGCACCGATCACTCATAGCACGACCGTATAAATATTTCGGTAATAATGTAGTTGGTTTCGTGAAGCAAAAACCAAATATTATGGACACTCCCCCTGCCGAAGATGACATCGATTGGGGAAATGAACTTTTAGCAGAAACTCGATACACCAACAATGCTGATGTAAGAAATCAAATACCAGAGAACAATAACCGAGAAAAAGTAGACAATTATCCGAAGTTTCTTCGGAAATCGTATATCCCAAAATCGCTAAATTTTGACGACATAGACCCTGACTTAGATATTCTGCCGTACGACGCTGACGGTTATAGAAAATAATAATGACGTCTTACATGTTTATATTCTAAAGCTATTGATTGAATTTTGATTTCTAGTTTTTGTTTGTTGTGTTTTCACTAGCAATATTATTTACTGCCACACGTTTTCCTTTGATATGGAAGAGGAAAGGCATAATTCACAAACCTCTATCAATTTTTAATGCCGTGAAACCTCCAGAGATGGCAGCGACATCCAAAACCACTGCGGTGAAGAGCATTTTTATTGAAACAATGTTTATATTTCTATAGAAATATACTCCATCGCAGTGCTTTTTTCAACAAATCGGTCAACTGGGTGGCCACTATTGGAGGATTCACTGTAATATTCCCGTAGAAAGACAGAACTGTTTCTTCAAAATTAATTGAATCCTATTTTCACGAAATATTTTTGTAAAAATTTAAACACGTTGTTTTAAATGCAGGTTGGCCAGCAACTTAAAATCACGGCACTACTTCCTTCATCATCTAAACTGGAAAGAAAGAAATCCTACAAAAAGGGTCCCAAATTGAGATTCTCAAGATGAAGTGCTGGCTTCCCTGTACTGAAATTCTTTATTTTTTTATACGAATAAATTAACAAATCTGAAAGCTACTATGTCTTCAACCTTTTGGAACAAAAGTTGAGAGAAAGTGTTTGATTATTATAACAAGAAATTTTTGAGTGTTTCAAAAACAAGGACTGGGGACAAACAAAAAAAAAAAAGTCAAGTTTAAGAACTAAAAAATGCTTCCCGACCAAAATAAATACAAACTTCTAAATTTCGAAAAATACTTAGGTAAAAAACAGTAACTTGCATTAAATTTACTCACACAGTAATGAGTTTACTTCTGAAAGAACTCTCACCAGAACAAAACAATAGACAAAACCAAGATTGGTTTACATCCATGCTCCAGCTATGTCCACCATGCTCCAGCTAAGTCCACCATGGCTGCATTAAGCAAACCATGACATAGTTTTGGGAACATATATATATTGTCGCACAATCTGAAGGGTAGACTGACATTTCGACTGAAGAAGTGGTAGAACAAAGGTGTTTTTTATGCGCTATGAACTGTTAACGCCATAAACAGCTTTTGTTTCAAAATAATCATTTCAGGTAAAAAAAAAAATGATTAAAATGTTGATAAGGTAGTTGTTTTTCTTCTTGTGATATGATAAATATGATAAAATTTAAAACAAATTTTAAAAACAAAACAGAACACACCATTACCCTAACCCCACTCCACCCCAATACTTTCGCCCTGAAGAACTGTTCCAATAAAAAAATTAAAATGAACTACCACGACATCTTTAAACCTGAGGATCAACTAGTATTTTGCAACAGTCACCAGACATCAACGTTTTGAAGGCCTAAAGAAAGGTGTCCACAATTAAGGTTGACTGTTTTTTTTGTGAGAAATCAAATCCACGAAAAAACAGCTTACTTCCTGATATTCAGACATGGGGAATCGATGTGAAATCGTACAACTGATGTCAACACTGTAAGAAGGTAACAAGATGTTTCATATCAATACAAAAATTTAATTTTGTTTTATTACTAGAATCAATTTTGTTGGCTTTTTAAGGGGAAAAATATTACCACTTTTACCATTTATTTTTCAGAATTTTCTCGCACTCTTCCCATGTGGAAAAAATCTTTCTACCATGGATTGTGTGTAACGCAAGTGACTTGAATAAAACATCTTTGGCAACATCTTTAACAAAAAGAGGTTCCTGCAATGAAAAGAGGTGTTCGTTATCAGAGAGGTGCCTGTAACAAAGAGTTGCCTGTAATGAAAAACAAGATCGAGTGAAATCAAAAACTTATAAAATAATGTTAGCATTTTAACAATGGTGTCGTGGTTACTGTCTTAGAGTTCCACTGGTGCCGTGACCCGCTTCAGTCACGCGCTTTCAAAGCAGTGTATCACTAAGCGAAAAAATTTGTTGCGCACTGGAGCGATGGACATTTGTAATGCCAACTAGAAGTGTTGGTGGTGCTGAGAACCTCCAAACTGGTGCATCGGATAAAATTTGCTTTCCGGAGCCTCTAGAGAGCAATTACGCTTCCATTTTTGATACATCTTCTAAATCTATTCCTACATTCTTAACCACCACTGTGCATGCTTTTCGTGAACTTTGTTTGATTTCCAATAAGCAAAAGGTAAGTGCTATAATCAACAAACCATCAGCAATTATTTATTTAACTTGTTTATATGAGATTTCATATTTTTGACATATTTTTTCCTATAAATATGTCAATATTTTTTCCTACAAGAATGCAGTGGGGGCAGGAAAAGACATAATAACAACAATGGTTCAGATTGCCAAATAATGTTTTTTCTCAGATTGAATCATTGTTCTTCTTTTTTCATGTTGCACACAATGAAAACAGCTATGCACATATCACAAATTGTTGACCACGCTTGTTCAGTTGTTGTTGACCTTAATTAGTATCAGGTTAGAACCAAGCCTAGTTGTTGTTGACTAGGCTTGTTCAGGCATTGTAGACCATCGCCTAAGGGGCTGTTTATATGAGAGGCGGGACGGGACGTTTGCCGGGACGGGACGAAAAACGGGATGATTTTATCCCGCCTTTACATGAGAAGTAGTTTTGCCGGGACGAGACAGCAATTTTACAATTTAATATTGTAAAAGGTTTCTCCCAAGAGCTTATAGAATGGCAATCGAACAATTTAGAAAAAAGAATTATCGCAGATGGTCTCTACTTGTGGTTGCTTTCGAACTAACTTCTGTATCTGTAATCTCCAACCGAATATAAGAACCAGTCAATTTTCAAACGTCCCGGGACAGTGTGTTTATATGATGAAAAACGTCCCGCTTAAGCGGGATCCCGGTTTGAGAAAGCGAGATCTCGCCTAACCGGGACGGGACGTTTTTTGTCCCGGGATAGTTTTTTTCATATAAACACGAGATAGATTTTTTATAAAAACTTCAATGGAGGCGGGATCCCGTTTTTCGTCCCGTCCCGGCAAACGTCCCGTCCCGCCTCTCATATAAACAGCCCCTAAGTTTAGGGTGCATCCCCTTCTGTCCTTTTATTTGGCCAATCTTTGGGTTTTTCTTGTGTCTAACCCATTAGCATTTCCGAACACATACAGTTAGGCAATGTACCAAGTATTTCAAGTATGACCTTATGATTTTTCAAAACCTGGGAAGTTGATGGCTTTTAAAGTGTCGACATTATCTGGATGAGAATCTTCATTTCACTAATATCTCTCCCAAAATATTAATTCATTCTCAACAGATAATGCACGGCTGTTTCGCAAGCGAAACTCAGTTTACGCATGCGCGGCTTCGACGGTTTTCTGTTAACAGCTTTAAAGATAGCGGTAACCACGCGTGTTTTAATGTGCGCTCTAGGTACTAAGTTCTATTGCCATTTATGGCACGATCCTTGTTTCACTGGATGTGCAACATCTCAAACATTCATAATTTTCATGTACTGGATTTTCGAATATGAGCCGTTAAACTGAAAATTATACATCATATATTAACTCTGAAACTAATAAATATTATTCCAGCTTTAGAAAACAAATTAACTAATTATATATATATAATGATTAAAAATTCTTAAATCACTCTTTCCTTTTTTTTGTTTACTAATACAGACATTATATACATTATATTATTCGAGATTCGAGATTTTCTCACTTCCACATTTTTGTTGTTCCGAACAAGATTGAACAATGTTGAGTATTAACACATACAAAAAAGAGACTTGATACTGGACATCCATTAACTATTCTTCCCGCTTCCTTTTCTTTACTTCAGGTTTCACGATTTGTGCTGCTGGACACGATGATAATAAATGCTGGTTCATTGTATATTCCAGTCTTTTTACTGGATCCTTCACGCCAATGTATCTGGTAAGTTAAGGGGAAACAATTATAATTTTGGCAATTTGTTTGTATTGAACAATATCTAGAAATATGAATTTACCTAGCTTTCATCTGATTGAACTGATGGTGAAGACTCTCTCCACCTTGTTCCCCGTAAACACCACATGCTGATTTCCATTTTCTGATAAATGGAACAAGATGATCTTCCATGATGTGCATTTTAGGGCTTATGTTCACATTAGGCCAGTTTAGCCGCATAAAGATAAGAATGAACTGCAATTTAGGAATGTAGGAAAGTATATATATTTGAAATTTTTTGATAAGTGTGTTTGTGTACATAAAAAACATTTCTTACCAAGGGCATCAATGTCACTGGTAGTTAATTCCCTTGAGCTATTGAATATGTTATGACAGCGTGAATATTTTTGAAATAATTCACTATACTTATCGCACATGCCAAGCGCCTTCTGGTTGATTGAATGATCATTTGTTTCCTTTTTTATTGTGTTAATAATGGAATTGCATATGTGCAAAGTATTTTCTTTCTAAAAAAACAATTTTCATTAAAATTTGTTTACTGGTTAAAATGAAGTACTTTTTTTGAATTTTTACAATTCTTACTTTCAGTAATTTGTGCACATGGTTGCCAATGAAGCTTTTCCCATGATACGCTTGCCTTTGAATATTAATCTGCTGCAGACTTACATCAAGAGATGAGGCACATTCTAAATCATCAACTTGGGGAATGTAATAACTTGCTACAAGGTCAGGACTGCCGCCAGCTATAATGTGATATCCCAACTCTTCTCTCAGTAAACTAATCTCAACACCAATGTCGATCAACCTGTCCTCCGGATCATGCCTTTGTTTTAAAAAAATTGTAAATTGATTTTGATGTCTCATGTCAATTTCAGGTTTAGATTTACTTGCCAATTCAAGATCTAACATGTGGCATTCTTTTTCCAACATATTAAACATCTTTAGGTAAATACCCAAAGACAAGTGCAGTCCAGGCACTGCAACCTAAAATAAAACTTTATTCTTAATTTTATCTGCATTAAACCGTCATTAAAAGATTTCGCACAGGTTGATAATAGCACTTACTTGATCAAGTGGCACATCAAAAAAATGTTTGTCAATCACATTGAAGTAGTTCTTGGCATTTCTTACGTTTCCCCCGACATTCTTGAAATCTTCATAATGTGTCTTTAAATTTTCCAGGGTCCTTGATGTTGATGTCCCTCTGATAAATGTTGGAAAATGCATTTGATCGTGTGTCACTAGACACCATAAGCAAGGATGACGTCCTGAAATTGTCATATATATTAAAATATATAGTTAAATTCTATGTCAGTGAATTAATTTTTAGGCCGTCACTTACCATTAGCACCAGAAATCTCATACATGGTGCAAAGAAATGCGTAATCTCCGTATATAAAGAGGCGTAGCTGTTTGTTTTCGAATCTAGTTTTCTGCAGCATTGTTACTTGCGGTTGGAATCGCTTCAAGCATGTTCGTAGATTACTGCTGCTATCCTTCGCTTCAAAAATGGAATATATGATGGTGTTGTCTGGTCTATTGGGTTTGTTGACATTGACAATTTGGTAACCCATCTTGAAACTGCTCCCTCCATGGTCTCCTCCTATTTTGACATGGATTTCATTTTCACAAATGAAAGGATGTTGAACAAGCAAATTGCTTTCTTGCAATTGCCTTAATCGTTTCAAACAATGTCCAACCAGATTGTAAATGTATGCCCATGGAACAAGGACGACCTCAATTGCTGCTCCGTTTACTTTTGTCAAGGGTGCCAGTTCAGCATTTAAACCCAGTCCTACCCAGTCAATTGCAGTTTTCCTTGTCTCCTTTTCTGATGATAACTTTAAAATGAAAGTTTTTAGCCATCTTGAAATATTTCGTAATTGATTCCAAGGAATATTCAAAGTTGATTTCATGGCTGCGACATGTTGTGGTGGAATGACTGCTTGTACTTTCAGTTGTTTTACTATGCTGGAACGTTCACATTCACCAAGGCTTTGAATTACTGCAACTGTTTGTGTGGAAATAGCATCATTAGATGGGCCAGCAATCATGGATATCAGCTCTTTTGTTGTTTTAGTTCTGACCTGCACACTTCTTTTACTAGATACGTGAGATTGTTTTGTTGGTATACGAATAGGTGTTATTGTGAGTGGCTAAAAAATATTAAAAATTTTATTGATGACAAAGTTATGTAAATTTCTGATAGTCTTACAAACGCATGCATACACACAGTTTCATCCACAAAACATTGTTGTTTTTATTGACTGACCTATTTAGACTAAGCATTATTAAGGTGTGTTTACCTTAGAGCCTTTGGTAGGTAGCTGTACACTGTTGTTAGGTAACCTTGACTTTTGCATCTGTATGCCAATGCCATGAGTAACACACTCCATGACTTCTTGAGGTACGTCTTCAGAGGAATCAATGTTCAGTATATCACTTGTGGTAATAACTGTCTTTTTTCTGCAAAAGTGACCTTTAAAACCAGTAATGATGAAATGGGTTTCACATAAAGTGCAAAAGATTTTTTGCATTAAAAGGGCATTTAGGACTTGACCTGATTGAATTGAATTTTCACTCGGAAAAACACATTTTTGGCAAATAGGGCAATTGCTATCCTTTTGTAAGTGTGTTGTGAGGCATATTCCACAGAAGGTGTGGGTGCAAGTCACTATGTACAGGGGTTTCCTCACTAAGTCTTCACAAATTCCACAGATATAAGGTCTAATATGATCATTTTGTACGATTGAAAAATCTTTCAGGCTGAAATCAATATCTTGTTGAGGGGACATAGCATGTAATTTGTCTAGAAGAGATGACCAACTACCCTGTGCAGAAGCAGGTGATTTGACTGGGTGCCCTTTATTCTTTTTTTTGCTGGGGCGACCTCCTTTAGCATTTGACTTAAATAACATGCAAGTGCTGCAGTTTCCAATGCAGTGTTCTTTCCAAGTTAAAGGGATCAATGTGTGAATGGAACCACGCTTTAACAGGTTGTTCAGCTTTGCATAGCAGTTATTGCAAAAGAATTTTGGATGTATTGCATCTTGATCGGTGTTGAAATCTGCTTTGAATGCAGTACTCAGGTCATTTATGTGTTTTTCTATTGAATATTTAACTCTGTAAGATATGATAATGCCACAAATTCTACAGAGTTTTTCCAGGCAATCATCATGAGACAGTTTGTCGGCCATATTTATTTACAAAAATCTTCTACTTTAAGGTCTTCTAACTTTCTGTATAAAAATGTTTGCAGTATGAAATTGTGATTAAATGAAAGCTCAAGCAATTATTGTATTTATTGTTCCCTTTTCGTCTGCAAAACTTCAGAAATGGGTAAAAGCTCGGTGCAACACAGGAGTGATGGTGGTCTTTTTAGAATTCAAATTTCCCGCTTAAACAAATTTAATTGTCGACTATGAGACTGTATTTTGAATATATGTTGGTTGAACTTCATCATAGTGGTTTTATTTTGTATTTACATCATTGTTTTAGATACTTTTAGGGCTAATTAAAACCCCTCAGGTGGGGGGTGTAAAATCCAAAACGAGAATTCTATTTATTTCGATTTGGAAACTGACGCATGCGCAAACTGAGTTTCGCGTAGCCAAGCTTTTGAAACAGCCGTGAATGATGATGGTAAATGGCTTCTGTAAAGATCAGCATAAGAAAGACATTTATCTTTCCAACTAAGATGACTAGATTGATTTACCAAAGAAATAATTTTTGATGGTATGACAACTATATAAACCTTCATGAGCTGCAATTATCAAACCTATAATTTAACTCACTTTCAAATGATCAACTAACCATATAGAAACAGATCTTTCAAAATATTCCAATGGAGTTTCTGAAGGAATACTACATCTGTGAACTTGTTTGGCAGAAATTCTAGATCTACTTTCTAAACTCAAACTTTTCAGCTAGGTCCTTTGCTTCAGGGTACCAATTATCATGGTGAAAGCTGCCTTCAAAGAATGAATGAGTTGCAATGATTAAGAAAGATCAATTGCAGATGCCTGTTAGGGTTAGGGTTAGCAGTCTGGTAACAGGGAACAGTTTATGGAGAATATGTCTTGCAATGACAAGAGAGGCAATGAACTAAAAAGATGTTATTACAGTTAAAATCATGATGCCTCTGCTGAAGTATCCATGCTCTGTTGCCTAAGTTCTCACTCATTTCCTCAAGACAACATAGCACGAAAGAAATCTACAAATTCATCCTTTCCTGTAATTCATTTTATTCACCTAGTTCAACATACATCTGTGAATTAACAACTACATGAATTAAGGCAGTATTTGGCTATGTTGGTAGACAGTATTCTAAGGAAGGTTCAGAGTATTTTAAAAATCTGTCAGCTGTGTAGTTTGCTCTATAAAATTCTCCACCATTAGAATGTTGCATGATTCTACAACACCTAAACTAGGGCAACGCGAATGGCAATGGACAAAGATAGCCCCAGGATTGACATTAAGAATATGCGCAGATCCACCATTGATGAGTCCTGCAACTGCACTAGCATACCCTTAGTCTCTGCAGTCGTGTCAAGTCCCAGATTACCAATTTCAGTAAGGATAGTGGCACTTAGAGCTTTGCCAGACAGTCCCAAAAAGTCACTCTCACAAACCAAGAAATTTAGCAAAGCGAAGACATGGAGACAATTGTTTCAGAAATTTGAGACTTGAGGTTATGGTCAACTTTTTGAATACACTTTTCGTTTTGTAAGGAACCTTATACTTTGCTCTGAGCCTGCTGTTTCTTATTTTTTCCAAAAGTTTCAGCCTCATAGTTCCTAAAGGCGTTCCGTGTATTGCTTTAATACTTTGTTACTTTATCAACCTCAGAAAAGAACTTCTCTTATGTTGCATTTGATTTTGATAAACTTTGTCATACATATAAGTACCTTTATTTTTTGTTTTTTAGTAGTTCGTTATTAGTTTCTTATTTTAAAGAAAAGAATCTTTATTGTTTCTTGATTTCTTTGTTAGTTGATCATTAAGCAAAATATCAATGGAAGGATCTTTTCTTGGACTAGTTTTGCTTAAAAACAAATTGTTTTTTCTCATATTTAGAGTTAACTTTTTGTACTTATTTCCTTATCTTATTCAATGACACATAAAAGCAGCAACAGACTCGGGCCAGTGTTGAAAAGGTTCAGTGGAAAGCTTCTTTACTTTTAGACATTTGGAAAATCTGTGCCTGAAAAAAACACAAGGTAAGCAAAAAGCACAATCAAGAATTAGGAAAGAGTATTGATTAAGCCATGATAGAATACATTTTCTCCCATTACTAGATCTAGGAAAAACAAATAGTTCTGATGGGGCAAAAGATTCCAGGTTTTGTCAAAGAATCTCTAAACTTGATAAAGAAGAGGCTTTTCAAACATAAGCTATGTCATATAAATATAGTAAAAGTAGTATTTTATCCCAAAGTTGTAGAACAGGCACTTGAAGAAGATACACTCATGCCAGTAAAGATGCTGGCTTGGAATAGTGTTTAAAGGAAATGTTTTTTTTCCTGATTGTCAGAAAGCCGTAAGCTACTGGAGTCACTAATTTTAGTTAATCTTTAACAAGTTCAGTCTGTTTTTTAGATTTTTTACTTGGTCCCACATCTAATTTATGTATACGATTATATGCTGAAGAAAAATAAGAGGGATCAAATGGTTATATTTGAACATGAATTACAACACCATGATAAGCAAAAAGATTATTAATATACAACCATTTTTCACTTCCAGAAAGTAAACATGCTAGGATAAGAATTTAAGAATGATGAGAAAAGTCCATGGTCGAAGTTGTAAGAAGCAGTCACATACATGTCAATGACTATGATAACTCAAATCAACCAGAAAGGAGTTATCAACCCATCTTTTCTTGTACATCCTGTTTTTGTTTTTTAAAGGGGAAAGCGATACATTAGGAACAAAAGTCTTTCTAACACAATTTTTGCATTTAGGATGAAAAAACATTCGGAAACATTGCATTTTGTATATTTTTCTTAAATCCGTAGTATATAGTAAGCTATGAAAGAAGTGTGCCTTTGCAGAATACCCTGGATATAAAAATAACATAGGGTGAGGTTAGGCAAAAAAAAGGTGAGTATTGAGAAAAGTTATGATATTATTTTGGTTTTTGTGTGTTTTGGGGACATACAAAGTAGGTTTTATGATATCAAACAAAATAGAAATAGGAATAAAGTCATGTGACTTAGGTAATTTTTCCTAAAATGTCCCCGAAAAGCGATGGTTGTGAAAGGACAATTTAATCAACAATGAGTCGGATAATGTTGTCATCAGCATTATACTGAAAATTTTATGTTTTTCATTTTAATTTCTGATACGATGACCTTTGTTTCAAAATCTTATGAAACATGATTTTTCAAAACTAAAGAATTTACTGCATGTCATTGCAACTTTTTATTTTCAAAAGTTTCCACCCTGTTGGAGTTATTAGAAAGAAAAACTGTCCTGCGTTTGTTCGGTAAAATAATAAAAAACACTCTGCAATGGAGTTCACTTTAAGATTTCTTTCTGCATTTAACTTGTTTTTCTGCTTATTTTCATATTTTCCCAAACTAACAGATGATTTTTTCTCAGTGAGAACCCTACAATAAAAAATATTTCTTAAATACACTACACATTATGAAAATAATATTGCACCAAAGAACTGAAAAACATACATTTCAATCTATGATGGTGATTATTTCAAAGTTTTATCTACTAATTTGACCTGCCCCTGATCTTGCTTGTAGAAAAAGAAAAAGAAAAAAGACGAACTTATTTCAGAAATTATAAATACCTTTGGAATGCCTACCATCACCATTGCACCACCTTTTCTAAAAATCAAAAAATCAATTCATATTAGTTCAATAACTTCTGTAATGGTATCAAATGGCATGAAAGGCACATTTGTTGTCTGGGTATTTCTATCAATTGCTTATTCAACAAAATGGACTAACAGTCCATTTATAAAATTCATTTATACTAGCATGTAGCTTTAGCTAAAAAATGCCCCCGCGCTCAAGCATTCCAATGTGTACACACAGCAAGCTATACATTGCAAGCTATACAACGGAAACAAAAACAAATTTTTGTCCGAAAACTCAAAAAAATCCAGATGAATGTTTTTGCAAGTCTTTACACAGAAACAAATATATACATTTAAACTTTTGTTAACATTGTATAAACTAAACACAATAAAAACAAGAAGAATTGCGAGCATGATCATTTCGAAATGGGAGATCCGATTTGAAACTCCTTGACGGATGGTCTTCACGGTTTTTCACTTACGTTGTAATTGAGTTAAACTTTCTTTAGGATAACTTTTTTTTATTGGTGCTAATATACCTTTCAAAAAGTGTAATAAAGGCTTAACAAGTAATATCAGAAAGTATTTGCTACAAACAAAAGAAATGTGTGAACTGAAACCATGGATACGTATTTTATAATCAAAACAAGATTTGTTAAAAAAATTCTGTAAGAGCCAAAAGAAAAAAAACAAACTTTTTTAAAAAAAAATCAAAGCAAAAAATCCATTAGAAATCTGCGTTTTAAACTTTGATTCAAAACAAAAAGTAGCCAATGTTTATAAAAAAAAAACAACAAGAAAATGTAAAAAGCTTTTACTGATCATGATCACACACTAGTATGATTAGGTTTGGCGCGAGGTGGACAGTTAAAATAGAAAAACACGAAAAAAGACAATTTGTAACATAGCTTTCTTGCATACACAGAAATCCAATTAAAATCTTTGCCAAAAATTAGTGCGTTGAACAAAGTTTATTGAATGAAATATTTAGAGCTAAAACATATATATACAAAAATAAAATGTATGGTTGGCAAAATTTCAGATTTCAAGCTGTGCTTCAAAATCCTTGTCGTTCACTTCACTAAAACAACACAAAAGTAACACGAAAAATGTCTAAGAAATTTTAGCATACGATCTTCCTAAATAACATAGTATAATAAAATAATAAATTAGGAAAGAGATACGAAAAAACATTCTGTCTCTCCCACTTACAGTACCATGCTTTGAAACGGAAAAAAAGCAAAGTCAGCTAATAATTGTATTCCACCGTGTAACGTCAACACGAAAGTTGGAGGATGATGATGATGATGATGATGATGATGATGATGATGATGAACAAAATCGGAAACTGACATTCGCCTATCTCGTGAAACTACTATGCCTCCTCGCTCGCTGCGGGGGCAATAAACATCATGTTTGATTGGGAATGCAACGCAATGGACAGATAAGGACATAAAAAACAGGATTTCTGTTGTGATCATGCTGACTTATCTTCATACATGAAAGTTTTTTTTAAGGTTTTACTTTATTAAAAGACAATAAATTAATAACAAGTGATAATAAACTATCATCAATCGAATGAAAAATCCAACTAAATCGAGTGTAACAAGCAGTAGATACCTTAAAAGTTTAAAAGAACGATTGACAAGTGGCTGAGCTCCAGAGGCCTCCAATAAACAGCCAACACCATTATCGTTAGTCTCTTCCTGAACTGCAAGAGTTAAAGATACATTATTACTTCGGAAAATTGGCTTCAACATTGCCTTCAAGTTAACTGATGATGACTAATCGAAATGGTTTTTAATAAAACATAAATAAAAAAATTCAACATGAAGCTTCTTTCTTTTATACTTATTTTAAAACTAATTGCCTGCTGCAATATTTTTTTGCCTTTCTGTTGATAAAAATCAAAATTACTTCTTTGAAATAAATCTTCATTCTTTCCATTTACAACCACTTGAGCACCCATTTTCTTTGCCAGTTCAAGTCTACTATCAACTATATCAGTGGCAATGCTGAAAAGAAATGATAAATGAAACAATGACAGACAAGAAAACTGTTGTCCATAAAATACATCCATAGACCTCACATTTTAGAACTGCCAAAATATTTGCATAAGCCAATTGCATACAATCCAATTGGACCACATCCTAAATGAATAATTTTGTTGATTTTTCCTCACAAAGAAAACATCTTCAATTTTTAAACATCTTATTATAATAATCAGCAATCGTTCATCCCACTACTATGGTCAAGTTCTTCATAAGAGCACATAAAACAACACAGAAATGATAAAGTATTTTCATGATTAGCATAATATATATAGTAGCAACTGGTTTGATGTGATATTTTTTTTATCACAGTTGCATTTCTTATTATAATAATTGTCATTATTTTAGAGTGACTATTTTAATTAAAATTTATGGTCAAGTTCTTCATAGCACGCAGAGGAGATAAGCATTTTTTCCACGATTAGTAGCTACAACTGACATCAGTTATTTTTAATCACAGGGAAACCATTGCATTTTATCCTCAATTGAACACGACATGTAGGCGCAAATATCTCAAGAACCAATGGGAATAACTGACGTTACTTGCGGTCTGCAAAACTGGCAATGGGACAACGATAAAAATAGGGTCTAAATTTGTTTGGAGGATGCGTTCTGATGTCATTGAAATTTTTTATTGATGATATCTTTGCAACAGTTGGTTGTAGCCAAACAACCCCATGTATTTTTTTTGCTCAGTTTTTTTAGCTCTACAACATGGGTACAATTTCCATTTAAGATTTGGTGATTTAATTTTTCATCATCTATTTTTGACATGGGGAATTGGTGCACTTTGTTTATGAAATTAAAACCAGTAAAAAGTTTTACCCAGGTTACTAGTGCCACAATATTTGTGGTGAAACCTTAAAATATTAAAAGTAGCGCTACAACCTTGAATTAAAACTGTTTCGTTAAGTGGCTGTAACTTCTCAACTGCTTGATGGGACACTCCAAATGCTGAAATAATTAAAAGACAATGAATATTAGCTGAGTAAGTTGTAACAATGAGCTACTTTTTCAAGATTAGAGAAAAAAGGAACGATTGAATTAAATTGTGCATACGTTCAAGAAGACATGCCAACTCAACATCTAAATCTGTTTTCAAAAGGTATGCATATCGTGCTGGGATGATGGAATATTGAGAGAATCCTTCAAATAACAGAACAAGCATGTAAAAAAAATAATTCTTAATTCATGCGATTGTTTTAATTTCCCATTCTTAATACCTCCATGCATGGTACCTTTGCCATGGCCATACTGACTTAAATTCTGGCAAATGTGTCGTTGATCTGCAGAAAAGGAAAAGAATGAAATTTAAGCTTCATAAACAAAGGGAAGTTGAATCTTAAGAACTTCCACAGTGTAGTGAAACTGTTTTTTTTTTTAATTCTTATAATCACACAAAATCAAAACATGTAGAGAGAAGTTATTGGGAATCAAGAAAAAGGAACAACCAGAAAATCATAACTTGAAACAAAAACATACCGTGGTTACACTGGTAGCATTTTCCACAAAAGAAATGATTCTCACAACAAATTTTGGATCCAACTTGATACTCAGGTGGACAGTTAGAACCAATTCTTATGACCTATAAAGAAAATTAGTGATAAGGTTCAGAAGTTTCAAACTGACATGTTTTTACAAATGTGTTTAACATTTCTTTGTTGTTAAATCATAAGTATATACAGGGATATGGAAATAAGGAAATTCTGAGCTGTCTGACATTTTTAATGAAACGCCAAAATACCCTCTGTCGCTCACCAAAAAAGAAGCATAATAGAATATTTTTCTGTCTGATTTTTTCTTTATTTTTTGAGGATTTTATGCCGGCCATTTCTGGAAAGCTCTCAGAAATCGCCAATGTCCTGCAGCTATTTCCAACCCTGATTATTATATTCCCCATTCAAGAATATCTAAAATATTCAAAGATTTTGCCAAATCTAAAGGGAATTTAAGTTTGAACATCGATATCTTGCCAGACTATGGATTATGGAAACTTAATTTTGCATAGACAATGTATATAATCATTAATTACAACTATTATATTAACAATCTATTTAACATTATAAACACATGCTAAATATTCATAAAAATTTGTTTTCAATTGATTATTCACAAAATTATTCTTTATTAAATTTATTTTCAAATGCATTCCGAAAATGTTAATTTGAAAAATTTTGAAGTTTAATGCCCAAGAAATTAAAGGTAATTTTAGTCTTTTTGAAAGACCAGATATTTCTTATTATATATAATAGTTCGGTGCTTGAAGACACTATTCCATTTTTTGTATGTTTCAGTGACTTTCATTGAAAGAATTGTGCTAGAGGTCACATCATTGAGAAGCCTTGACTAACATCATTCTAAAGTGATGTTTACTTGACATTTTCTTGAATCACATGAAAAAATATACCTCTCCTACACATTCATGTCCAGGGATAAATGGGAGTGATGCTATTGTCTTTGCAACTAAAAAAGTTTAAGAGTTTAATATTATACAGGTTCATTAAACAGAGTTTTCAAAGAAGGTTGCATTTAGAAATTGAACTCTACTAGAGCTTAGAACCTCAAGCTCCTATCTGTAATGGTTGGATTCTACAGTATCTGAGTTATTAGTTGACTGCCTGTCAGAAATTTACATAAATTTGCTTTAAGGTCAGCATTATAGTCAGTTGGATGGCTTCTAATTAATTGATACAAAAACATCAAAATGGAGTGTAAAGATACAATAGAATTGCCACTCCAACATGCAGGTTAGACCTTCATTAACATCTGCACAACTACAAAAAGTAGATGGACACTCACTGTCATTCCATGTATAAAGTGCAATATCTGAGCCACAAATGGAAACTCTCAAAATCTTTACCAAAATTTCACCTTCTTTTGGATCTGGAATTTCTATATCTTTATATTCATAGCCAGAGACTGGTTTGCTTTTCATTAGACACTTCATGTTTTCATTCATACTAAAATTTAAACTTGACACTCGAAAATGGGTGATCTTCGATTCATGCCTATCATGAATACGATACGGATGGTAGGTGGAGAATATTAGATTTATGTGTTATCTTGTTCTGTTATGTCTATAGTTATGTTGTTCTTTAGATCCAAACATTCAATAATTATAAATTAGTAAACATAATGTAAATGATTTTTATCTATGTTTGGATCTTACTGTGCATGAAAATATTTTTGAAAAAGCTCAACTGATTCAGAATGACTATACTGAACTGCCCAATTCCTGGCTGTGGATTCAGCACAATGTAGATGTTGTTGGAGCGGCGCCATACTGAACCTCCACTCCCACCGTCCATAACACACCACCAGTGCCTTTTGCTGCCACAGCCACCACTTCAAGGGCCCCTAAATTGGAGTGTCCTAAGATCAAACAAAACTCAACAACTGAAGAATGGAATGCGCCCCTCTATTTCCTTTTCGCACCCCCCTAACTGTATCTGATCCTAACCCTAACCCTGACACCCTAAAACATCCTGGACGGGAGAGTGGAGGGTGCGAAAAGGAAATAGCGCCTGGAATGCGTTCCTACAAAGATGGGATACATTTCGAACTGGCTCCTCGATTTCCATGACTCAGCAGCAGCCCATCCAGCTTTTCTCGAGTTTACCCAGTGAACAGCTCGGTGACATTGTACTCCAAGCTCATCCAACATTCACCTCACAACTATTGGCCGACGCACTCAAGATTTGGCAGTTATTCCAATTACATTGGGAGTCCTAAGATCAGAGCTGGCCTCCATGCATCAGGATATCCTGACGAGCCCCTTTTTTGCTGCTCGTGTGCAAGGCAAGGCAGAGACATGTGAATTTCGGACTGCCTACAATGTTGAATGCAATCACGGCCAGACAAACGCGAGGCTTAATAGATGCCGGCAAATCCAATCAGGGACAAATAACACGCACATATTCAAGTATATTTATACACAAAAACGTTATTTTCTTCAACACGTGAGACTTACAAGAGATAACCCTTATAACCGGTGCAGGTCTTTTCATGAACACATGAATCCGTGTGGATACTCGGTGGCGGTAGCGTTCCCTCCTGCATTTAGTAAACACAGGTCATCACATACAACAACAACAACAACTCTCTCAATATTCTGCAAATGAACCATGTCAGAAAACCAGAGCAGGGGCGGATCCAAGGGTGGTTAGATTGGTCGACCGACCTGGTAAAATCAAATCAAATTAAAAATTTTAAACGAGCGCAATTTAGTTTTTAGCTGTTGCACGCGCTGTGTGCCGATCAAATCTTCACGGGAATTAGCCTTGAGAAGTGATATGTCATGAAACACAGTCCATACTTTTTGATCACTCATTTTATGTGAAAATATTGAGAAGAAAATATTGAAAACTGACATTTAAACGTGAGAGGCCAAATATGATTAGCATCTCTGATGACATGACTTGTTTATTTGTTAAGTGTGGCTATGTGTAATGTCAATGTTGTGTTAATATTATATCAATCTTAATTGTGCTGTCCACAACTGGTAATTACACTATTGTATTACCGTATTTCCTCAAATAAGCGCCGCGGCGCTCTTTAAATTTTCGAGATTTTAGGTGCGGCGCTCTTTAGAGGGCGGCGCTTATCAGAGGGCGGCGCTCTTTTCAAATTATTGATTCCCACTTTATAAAGGCCTGAGAAATCAAGGAAACAACCCATGAAATTGAAAACTATGCTTTTGATTTTTAGACATATTTTCTTCTTATTAAAAGAATACTTATAATATTTCAATATCTTCGATCAAGTGAAAGGGCTGGCAGGTGTCTTCCACGTCTGATTCTGAAATCTCAAAAGGGTTGAGCGACGATACCTCTTCTTCGACTTGTTTCAACGACTCCTTTTCATTTTTTTCCCAAAAAGCGCCGCTTTGAGAGGTGCGGCGCTCTTTAGAGGGCGGCGCTTATCAGAGGGCGGCGCTCTTAAAATTTTCGAGATTTTAGGTGCGGCGCTCTTTAGAGGGCGGCGCTTATCAGAGGGCGGCGCTCTTTTCAAAATTATTGATTCCCACTTTATAAAGGCCTGAGAAATCAAGGAAACAACCCATGAAATTGAAAACTATGCTTTTGATTTTTAGACATATTTTCTTCTTATTAAAAGAATACTTATAATATTTCAATATCTTCGATCAAGTGAAAGGGCTGGCAGGTGTCTTCCACGTCTGATTCTGAAATCTCAAAAGGGTTGAGCGACGATACCTCTTCTTCGACTTGTTTCAACGACTCCTTTTCATTTTTTTCCCAAAAAGCGCCGCTTTGAGAGGTGCGGCGCTCTTTAGAGGGCGGCGCTTATCAGAGGGCGGCGCTCTTAAAATTTTTGAGAGTTTAGGTGCGGCGCTCTTTAGAGGGCGGCGCTTATCAGAGGGCGGCGCTAGATGGAGGAAATACGGTAACCTAGTTGTGCTGATGACGCCTGATATTGGCAGAAACAGTGCTGTTTTCCATGCCATTGTTCATTATTTCTACGACAATACTTCCTTTTATAGGTTTGGTGGCGGAGAAATCTAATGTTCTGCTTTCTTCATTTGCATAAAGAGGAAAATATGAAAATGAAAATAAGACAACATCGAACCATCTATATTCAAGTTATTACGGTTTGTAGTTTGTTTTTATTCAAAAGAAATTGAAGTTTCCACTTCGTTTTTTTACCCCCGAAATAGCACGAAATAGCGTTTTTAGACGATTCAGACTCGAAAATTTTCTTTGCCTCCTAACCATGGTGGGCGACGAGGTTAAGGCATTCACTATTCGGACCTGGTAGAAAAAAATCCTAGATCCGCCCCTGCAGAGAACACCAAACTTTGCATAGAGACTCTTGGCAGAGTAGCCAGGCATTTCAAAGGCCATGATACTCATAGCACAGTTTTGGAGGGCACATATACGGTTGATAAAAGTAGGCTGACCCAAAATTGGGCAGCAGTACTGCAAGGGTGAGTGAAAATTTGCATAATAAACAAGGAGCAAAACTGAAGATGGGACAAAATGACAGAGTTTGGCTCATGGGTCGCGGCGACGGGGGGGCCGGGGGGGCCCGGGCCCACCCACTTTTTTGATAAGATTTGAATTTTTTATTTTTACCTGTATTTCTGTGCTACAAAAATTCTGAAGATAAGTGCCGTGTCCGAACCTGCAGTTCCTCGAAAACGAAAACGACCAAATTATTCAATTCTGCAGTTTGTTGAAGGAAATCCAAAACCAACCAGGAGAAGCTTATCACCCTGAAACAGCGTATGACTTTTACGAAGCTACGATGCGATCGGAGCGGAACTTCAACTACTTCATACAGTTTTTAATGACGGTCAGCCAATTGTTTTCGTCGATGTTATCGAAAAGTTTAGGTCACTGTCTCGAGAAAAAGGACTGTTAATGTCAAACATTTGCAGCCTTCTCAGAATCTTGCTAACAAGTGGAGTAACGTGTGCAACTCCAGAATAATCTTTTACAATGTTACGTAGAATAAAAAATTGTATTGTTATAAAACAGTTTTAGATAATTTAAAATTATCAGAAATTGCAAACGAGTTCGTTTTGGAACAATCAAGTCAAAAAAATACATTCGAGATCTTCAGTGAAAAAAGACCTTTGGACTGGACTTACGTCAGACTTAATTAACCAGAAACGTCGTAACTAAAGCGAATATTTTACAACTGCTCCTAATTGTCACAATTCAAAGTTGAAGTGTCGTGAGAAAATGCCAAAATACCATATTTTCAGGGGAATTGTAATTTCAATGACTTTATTTGACATTGGAATATCTTTTTTGGAGCACATTGAGAATGCACAACATTTTCTGTTGAGAGAAAAGAAGTTCTGGGGACGAGACTACTTAATGCTTGCATATACTGACGCAGAAACTTACCCTGTAGACGCGAAAAAGGCGTATTTAAGACGCAACGTCTTTTAGACCCCCTGTATCTGAGAGGAATATTCTTATGTTTTATGGATTATTTTATGAATGTAAACACTGTAGAAAGCAGTTTTTCTACCTTAGATATATGCTTTTTCTATTCAAAATTTGAAGCTAAAATAGTCGTATTAGGGCCCTCAGAGCATCAGTGGATTAAAAAATTTTCTTCGTCACCCAACCATGGTGGGCGACAGGGAAGGAGTTTTTCCTTTATTGATGGGCCCACCCACTTCAAAATTCTCGCCGCGACCCATGTTGGCTAAGGCTCCATTGGCCCTCTTGAGCTTGATTGCAACATCATCGATCTGAGACTTCCAGCTTAAGTCAGCATCTAGTCAAACTCTAAGATATCTGATGGAGGGACTAGGGTAGAGCATTTTTCCATTGATTCGTAACTTGAAATTATAGTCAAACGGCTTTCGAGCATGTCTGAAGACGATATTATTCAGTCTTGCTAGCATTCAAGGATATTTTGTTGGCATTGAGCCAATGACTAAGGTACCTTAAATCCAAATTCATTTGTTTGGCCAGTTGTTTTAAAGAGACACTTGTGTTTAACAGGTTAGTATCATCAGCAAAATGATGTACACCACTGTATTTAATAGCAGAAAATAGATCATTGATATATAATAAAAACAGTAACGGTCCTAATACAGATCCCTGAGGAACACCATGTCCTGCAGGCAGAATCAGTTCCTCCAAGGGAGACAAACTGTTGCCAATCAGTTAAGTTTGACTTTAAAAGAGAAAGCGCATTACTACAACCTCGTTCCCAGGGCTTCTTGCCTTTTTGATATACGGCTGCCGTCCTTATATCAAAAAGGCAAGAAGCCCTGGGAACGAGGTTGCGCATTACCTCTTATACCATAATGGAAACGTTTTTTGAGCAAAATATTGTGATCAACTGTATCAAAAGCCTTTTGGAGATCAACAAACACACCACTTTCTCGCAAGCGGGAAACACACAACTCATCACCGTTCCATCTGACTCGACGTGTCCCACGCCACACTTGGAAAACCGCCACTGATGACTGGAGTGGACTCCATAGTGTTTCCCTCAGGGTATCTGATCGACCCCTTTACACCTTTATTACACCATTTGGTCGCTACCGTTACAAAAAGAGCACCTCAGGGGGGTTTTATCCTCTGGTGATGGATACAACCGCCGCTTTGACAGTATCTTAGCCGAGTTTGAGAGAAAGGAACGTGTTGTTGATGATACACTGTTTTACGACGAGGAACTAGAGCAACACTGGTGGAGGACAAAAAATTCCTCACCACAGTTGGGAAGTCCGGTATTGTCCTAAGTGCTGATAAATTCTAGTTTGCACCAAAGGAGGTGGACTTTGCTGGCTTCCACATCACTGAGGAGAAAATTGATCCTCTCCCCAAATTTTATGATGCCATTGAGAATTTTCCGACGCCAACATCCAACCACTGACATTGAGTTGGTTTGGGTTGGTGAATCAGGTCGCCAACTACGCGCAACTTCGTGTCCACCTGGAACCATTCCGACCGTTTCTGTCACCCGTCAGTCATTCATGTGGAACGAATCACCTGAAGACAGCCTTTCAAGCGTCGAAAACTACCATTGTTAAGGCTATTATAAAAGGCGTTGAGATCATTGACCTTGAACGTCCCACATGCCTTCGCACAGACTGGTCAAGACAAGGGGTTGGTTACTTCCTAATTATAAAACACTGTGAGTGCTCTGATATCAAACCAGGATGCTGTCCTGATGGGTGGCGGATTACACTAGCTGGCTCCAGATTGTTTTCTTTTGCAGAAGAACACTGCCCCAATTGAGGGTGAGGCGCTAGCAATTACTTGGGGATTTAAGCAAACCAAGTTCTTTACCTTAGGGTTCCACCAACTTAAAATCGCTACAGATCACAAGCCGCTCATCAAGATATTTGGTGATAGGTTACTTGATGAAATATCGAACACCAGACTGTTTCGTCTCAACCAAAGAACATTGAGATGGAACTTCAACATTATACATCCGCCTGGAAAGACAAATGCTGCCGCTGACGCCACTTCCCGCCACCCCTCATCATTATGGTTCCATGTCCGATACAGACGTTACGGAGATCATGGTCGCAGCTGCAATTCGTGAAGAAACAGAATCACTTAAATCCGTCACTTGGGCAAGCCTTATACAAGAAACCAGCAATAGCCCCAACATGGCATTACTCCTTTGTGCTATGCTACAAGGATTCCCTGATGAATATCGCTGCAACAGCTCCACAGCACCCTACTGGCGCTACAGAAACAATCTTTATGTTATGGGTGGTGTAGTCCTTTGATGACCGTGTAGTGGTCTCACCTTCCCTACGGCCTATCGTTCTGTCAGCGTTTCACTCCGCCCACCAGGGAGTTTCCATGATAGGGATGCATGCACGTTCAATAGTCTTTTGGCCAGTTATGACTGAAGACATTGCAAATGTCTGTAACAGATGTCACGACTGTACCCAAAACGCTCCGTCTCAACCCGCGCTGCCAGCAATACCATCAGAACTTCCATTTACCCCCTTCGAAAAGATCTTCGCGGACTTCTTTGATTTTGGTGGTCAGCACTACTTAGTCGTTGGATCGCTTGTCCGGATGGTGTGATGTATTCAAAGCTCCACATGGTTCAAAGCAGGTTGGTTCAGATATGGTGTTATCACCTGTCTTCGCAACTACTTCTCTCGATTCGGGGTTCCAAGATTCCAAACACTTGCCTCTTCCGGTTGAAACAAAGGACCCTGCCGTGGTATTTCAACATCATTTGGCTACCTGGGAAGACAAATTTTGCAGCCAATGCTACCTCTCGAAACCCATATCTCCTTCATGAAAAGAAGACGACACTCCATGGCTTGGCCTGAACGAGTCTGTCATTGCTGCTGCAATCCATGTCGACACCAACGGGCTGATATCTATCACTTGGGATTTGGTCGTAACATAATCACGCAACGGCACTGACTTTGTGGTCCTCCGAGAGAGAATTGTTCAAGGTTTTCCTGAAAGATACCGGATCAACCCAACAGCACCATACTGGCGATACCGTGATAACTTTCATATCACAGAGGATGTTGTGATTTATAATGACCGCGTCATCATACCACTATCCTTCCGGCCGATTGTATTGGACGTACTCCACTCTGCACACCAAGATGTATCCACCATGTTTCTTCGAGCTCGGGCCATCGTATTCTGGCCTGGAATGCCGGATGAAATTGAATACCGTTGTCAATCGTGTTCAGAATTTTTAAAGAATGCTCAATACCAACCAGCGCCGGTTCCAAGCACCCCGAGCATACCACCAGCTACACCGTTCGAACAGACGTATGCAGATTTCTTCGAGTGCACCGGTCAACACTACCTTGTCCTCGGAGACCGGCATTTAGGCTGGTCTGATATATTTCGTTCGCCAAAAGGATCACCACAAGTTGGTTCAGAGGGGCAAAATATCCCTTAACGAGAAATGGAGAACAGTAGTTAAGTAAAAGTAAAAGTCTTACTAAACAGAACGCAGAAGGAATGAAAGATTAGACGAGAGTAAGTATGTGTTCTGATTTAACAATATCTTAACTAGCAATAAGAAAAAACGACTCAGAAGTCGAATTTGGTAAAATTGAACAAAAATTGACTAAAAATAGCGATCTAGTTGTCGTTTGAATGTGAAAAAATCCTTTTTGATTCTAATTCTTTCTGGTAAATTATTGAAAATAGTTGCAGCTTGGTAATGTGATGATTTTCATCTGGCCACTTCCAACTTGATCTTTGGCATTGTCAATTTCGTACCATTGTTTCTCGTGTTGACATTTGTATTTTTGAACGAGAAATAATCTCCAAAAATTTCGTTTAATTCCTTTCCATGAATATATTTATGTACGAATACACAAAGACTTTTTTTGCTGATTGACTCACAAGAATCAATGCTTTCATTAATTCCAATGATGAACTGGACTCGATTTTCCATAGCTTTGATTGTGTCTTTCAAGTACGGTGGAGTTGAACCATATAAAGTTACTGCACAATACGAAAGGGTTGGTACTACCATAGATTGGTATATTAATTTGGAAGTTTTCGAATCCATGTAGCTTCTCATTTTTCGCACCAGGCGAATTCTTGAAGATGTCTTCTTTATGGCTGAATTCAGGTGTTCGGTCATATTAAGGGTGCTGGTCAGTTTTAAACCAAGGTACTTGTACGACTGAGTGTTAGTAATGACAGAGCCATTTAATTGGATGTCTATGGTTTTCTTCTCGAGTTTGTTGATACGTTGTTTGGTGCCAAAAATCATTATTTCAGTTTTCCCTTTTTTCGGGTTTATTACAAGTTCGTTATCATATAGCCATTTTGTGAACGACCGAAAATCCTTTCCAAGATTGTTTTCGATACAGTTGATATCCTGGTCAGAAAAATAGACTACTGTGTCGTCTGCAAACATTAGCATTTTACAAGTAGTCAGGGAGTGAATAGAGTCATTAAAATGCAATAGAAATAAGAGTGGCCCAAGTATTGAACCTTGGGGGACACCACAGGCGATAAAACTGGTGATGATATGGTATCTTTGTACGACACGCATTGAGTTCTCGAGAAAAGATAACTCAAAAATCATTCCTCGGCAATACCACTAATACCATAGGATGGAAGCTTGTTGACGAGAGTAGCATGGTTAATGGTATCAAAAGCCTTGGTTAAATCGATAAGTCGGCTGCTCCTTATCCATTGCTTTCCTTTTTTGGTCAGTGAAATAGGTGGTTGCCAGCTCTGTAGATCGGTACTGGCGATATCCAAATTGATATTGCGAAAGAAATTTATGTCTTTCCAAGTGGCTCATTAATTGTTGGTGAACACATTTCTCATAGATTTTTTAAAGAGCTGGTAAGACACTGATGGACCGGTAGTTGTCAAATGAGTTTTTCGTGCCAGAGTTTTATATTGGTGTTACACGAGCTACTTTCAATTCCTCTGGGAATACCCCAGTTTTCAAAGAGAGTTTGATCGCGTAGGTAAGTGGATTACTGATGACGAGAAGGCGACATCCTTTAAAAAACAAGTTGGTCGGGTACAATGCACAATCGAATGGTCGCGCTGAAGTTGCAGTGAAGACTACGAAAAGACCTCTGCGATCAAAAACTGGTTTATCTGGAACCCTAAACACAGACCGGTTCCTTTCGTGCCATTATGCAACTACGCAATACACCAGATCCAGACTGCAACATTTCGAGATTGTTTTTGGACGTCACAGCCGTGATGCGTTTGCTTTCATCAACCCACTGGAGAAGTTTAGCAACGACAACATCAACCCACTCTGGTGCAACTCTCGGCGTCAGAAGGAGGAAGCTCTCTGCGAACGGTTTCACCACATTGCTGAAGAAAGCCACTTCACCTTTCGACCCCTCCCTCCGCTTCAAATAGATGATTGAGGCTACAGGATCACGACCACGATAGTTACAACAGTTACGACATCTCCGGCAGTTTCAGCCAGCATCCCCAGATATCATCAATTGTCCACCGCTTCATAGACGCAACAACATTCCTCAAATCATCCAGAATGCATCTCAGGTACTACCATCTACCCAACCTTTGCCATCAGCGTCTAAAGAACCTGTTGTCGTCGATACTGTCCCGTCATCCTCGCCAGTTATCCTGTTGCATCCCCTTCACCAGTAATCCCTGTTGCATCGCCCTCACCAGCTGCTCTGCCCCAACCGAAGGCTGCAGAAGATCCTCATCGGCAGCTTCCCACGGGTACAGCCATCAGCAGGTACGACCCCCCCCCCCCCCCACCCCCCCCCCCCCCCCCCCTCTCCCAAGCTGAATCCACACTACAACACCATAGACGACCCCCGCCTCGATGCGAACCCGAAAGCGGGCAATGGAAGTAACAGGGGAGGGGGCTGGAGAATGACAGAACCTTATTTTTTGTTATGTTATACATAGTTCTTAATTTTTATACTTTGTAGAAACATTCAATAGAACTAATAAAATCAATGACTAAGGTGTTGGTTCATTTGGAGGATCTTTATTCTCATTTAAAGATTTGCTGTCCCTTTGAAAGTTTTGGTGGTGAAAATAGACTTAATCGATGTCTATTAGAACAATTAGTCGTCTCGTCGTCTTCTCCCGATGACAAATCTTTTTGTTTTTTTGTTTCTTGCACCCGATAAGACATTGTTGTTTTTTTTCCAGATGTAATGGAATCTTTTAGCGTTCGAACCAAATAGACGGGGGTTCAACATTTTTGAAAATAATCTTGCTACAAAGTTTTTCAATTCCTACAAAAATTACATCGCGAGAAAGACCAAAAAATAAGGATTCCATTGATATAAAATTTAAAAAAATTAATTGGATATTTTCTTCAAAAATGCGATGAAAAATGTTTGTTGCCAATTTTTTGAAACACACTGAGCTAATGATTGCAGCAAGTGCCTAATGCCAGCTAACATCAAGGACGCAAAAAAGGAGTAAAATTCCAAATCTGTGCTTATAATTAAGATTTCCATGGAATGGATAATCTTATTCATTTCGGCGGCGTATCTATTTCTCTAATCTATCTATCTATCAGGGTAATGCTCTAGCCTGTGATTTTCATATCTCCGCTGTGATGATTGTAAAATGTTGACAGGCTAAAGCTGAACCGAAAGCATGTAAAAACAATATGGTGGCGCGTGGAAGGTCGTGCTTGTGTTTTGTGCTTGGTACTTTTATCTGGAAATGTTGGAAAAGTTTACGTACAGATCATTTCATAATTAAAGAACTGCATGTGACTTGTAAAGAGACAGGACTATCGTTTGTATAACAAAATATACGTGATTTACAGTCGAATTTTGAGAATTTTATATACAGGTTGTTGATAATAATAATAACAAGAGAAGGAATATCATAACATTGATATTATACTGTGTATGAAGACTCATTTATCTGATGCCGAATCTCAAGATTTGTATTTAATCGATGGTTATGAATTGTATACATTGACATATGAAACAAATAAATTGGGAAGACAAGATATTGAATGAAAATATCATGGATTAAGATATTTTCACAAAAGAGAATTCCCATCCTAGTCTTCTTACATGCTGCATGTATTGCTTGGCTGACAACAAAATATCTGTCAAAAGCCTTCAATAATGATTTTAATTATGTTGTGCAGTCTTTGAAAAAAGAAACGATGTAATCTTGAAGAGAGTTTGTGTCGGTACCTATGATGATCCAGACATTATTTAAAAACAGTAAATTGATACACTTTGAAGCAGTTACGAGATGTCGATTGGTTTACAGTCTACAAAACAATAAACATTAACAAGACCATACCGAATTCATGAGATCATTTTTAATAACTATGCCCTGGTAATAGAAAAGAAAATTAAGTGACGTCCTTGCCCATGGCTGAATAAGTCATTTAAAAGCAAAATAAACAATCACGATGCAGTATATTAAGGAAAGCCAACAGAGTAAAGGTCACACCTATCCTGCCTTATTCTGTTTGTTGCAAATAAAGCAAAGCTCTGTGGCTGTGTGAAAACTGCTCTGTATTTTAGACCACGGAAGAACATAAGGATCAAAAAGTTATTACGTAATTGCCCAGTGAATTTGAAATTTTACTTCTGTCGACTTATTGAATAGTTCTTGACGATTTTTATTTTTTTAATTTTTATGTATATAAATTAAGCAATTTTACATTGTATATATTTATTTTCACTCTGCAAATTTGTTATTGTACTTAACAGGACTTATATATATGGAAAGAGAGAGAAAGCAGCATACATACATAATGAAGTGTATAATCCCTTAGAAAAAAGTTTATTTTTGACAATGAAAAGTAATCACAACAACATCTTTTATCAAATTAAAATTACAAGCATGTCATGCTTAAGTTACGGAAATCTTTTAACAACTTAGTTGTTTCTTGTTATAAATTCAGATACATCATTTTATGGAAATCTGTGCTTGAAAAAATCTCTGGGGACACAATTACTTTTTGTCTATTTAGAATTTTGTTGTTAAATTTTGTAATTTCCAAACCAACAAATACGGTACCTATCAGATAATAAGAAATTCAGAAGGATCGAACGAAATATAGCAGAAATTCAAATTTATTATACCACGATAATCACACAATGATCGAATGGTTCCAAGTCCATAAACAGTCACTACCATCCCAGGGTTCATATCTGCTTAGTCAATGATGTCAGACTGTCAGGCATTATCTGATAAGTAAGTATCATTCATTTACTGTTGGTAAGGAACGTAGTTATAGAGAACCAAGTTAATCCAGCCAGATCCAGCTCAATAGCGTATTTGTAGACCAATGCCCTAAGATGTCCGTTAAAGGGCTATGTAAATGTCTCCATTTATAAATTTATAATTCATTTAGATACAGGCGATCTTTGTAACTATAAGATGTGTCACTACATATATCGAAGTTTATGAGTTCAAAACTACAAGGTTTACATCCAGACGTGTGGCGCATGAAAGAAAAGGAAATATAGAACGTCAGAAATTTTACGCAGCTGTTCATTAAATTCGATATTTCCTAATTCGTTATATAGAACAAAGGTTTCCGATATGTGAATTAAAATTTAACTTGTTGTTGATCGTGGTCCCGAAAAGCTTCAGTTTCATTCCAGACTTGATTATCCTGCCTTTAGAGATTTGGCGTATTTATGAACGTTAGAATCCCCTAGAAAAATCAACTGAACTTTGCCCTGATTGGGAACTGTTAGTCATGATTAAAGTGAATTTGATAACCACAACTGTGCAAAGTCCAAAGTGTTATCATTTTGACAAAATTGCAAATCTCTGTCTGCTCAATAAACATAAGGAGAGGTCGTTTAAAAGTATATTAAAGAGAAAGAGGTCTTAAAATAGATTTCTGTACTACTCCCAAATATGTCCGAAACAAGTCACTAAATAGGACCTAGCTTTTATTCTTCTTTCTCCTTGAAGGTAACTGTGAAAAAGCCTAAGACTTAAGCGCAAAGACGTTTTTTCGACGTTGTTTCGATGTCGTATTCCTTCGTCGCTTGTTTAATAGTCGAAATGGAAACAGCAAAACAACGTCGGATTTTGACGTCTAAACGACGATTAGAAAAGACAAAAATGACGTTGTGCAACGGTCAAAAGACCGAAAACAACGTTGCATTGACGTTGTAGAATAGTGAAATTGACGACGAAAGGTAATGACAACAAATGAAAATTCACCAGCCAGGATTGAACCCTGACCTTTCGCATGAATCCTGAGAGTGATAACCACTACCTCTTGACATGTTCTAATGTATTTGACCAATATCAAAATCACCAACTTAATTTCGAGTAAGTTAAGATGGAAAAGAACGAAGTGACGAAATGGAAAGAAAAAATGCAATATAATTTTAACTTGCTTTTTAAAACATCGTTTTAAACTTTGTTTGGAGTGTGCAGTTCACTAACCATCGTTTTTCGTTTCTTTCCTAATCTTTCTTAATCTTGAACGTCAGAATTGGCTGTAAGTAAATAAATGATTTTACAATTAATTGCGACCAACCCCGACGTTTTCTTTACGTCGGTTAATAGTCGTTTTTGGTTGCGACGTTAGAACGACCATAAAACAACGTTGTATTGACGTCGTGTGTTAACTGGGTACGCATGTATACTGAAACTGTAAGCTTTCCATTTCTTCAATAGAAGGCCATATGAAAAGGTGTCAAATACATTCGATAGGTTCATTAGGCACCAACTTCTTATGATCTTAACATTTATGCCAATTGCAACGTAATCTGAACAAAGTTTGTTGCGTGCTGTGGTTAGACCTAAATCCACGTAAGAGTTTTAAAACTTTTTCACGAGTTTGTTCATACAGGTAAATAAAATATTCTCGTAGAGTTAAGAAGGTAAGGGGCAGTAAACTGATAATTCTATTGTTTTCTTGATCAAAGCGATCTTTCGATCTTTATAATACGGGTAGTGTCCGTACTTCCGCCAAGGAAAGTTCACATGGGAAAATTCAAACATTCTAAAAGCTTGAATTGATAGAGTCAATGACAGATTTACACATTCACTTAAACATTTCCGCAGCAACCGCATTATAATAGGTCCACTTTTAGCTTTGTTTAGTTTAAAACTTAATATTCCTTCCTTAACATCTCATGGAAAAGCCTGCGCTCTATCAAATAATCCAGAGTAATTTTCACTTGCAAGTTTTAAGATACGGCAATGATCTTCAAAATCCGGTAGCATGGATTCAAAACATGTATGAGGAGCCTCCCCGCTTTGAGCAAATGACCGGGTTTCTGATTATGCTTACAAAATAACTGTTTAAAACGTTGCTACTAATTTTGACACCTAAAATTAAACGTCTTATTTCAAGCGAAGGTAGTCTTTCCTCAGTGCCAGTTGAACTTTATTGAAAATAAAGGTTTGCAAGCATTTAAGAATGATTTACCGTTTTCAATATTTGGATGACCAATTTTCTATAAAATTAAACTTTCTTCTTTCTGATGAGATTAACAACACGGTTTCTTTGCTTCTAAAATACGAGAACATCTTTCGAGTCACCAGTTTTATTTGTATTGCATTTGAGGTTTGATCTTTCCGTGATTGCTTTATACAGAGTTTCGGTGGCATATGGGATTGATGAGCATACTAAATTAATAACTTTACTATAATTCCCACTTGGAACTGAACCTAATGAGATCTTTGCTAAAGCTATCATTATAAAAGTAGTCATAAGAGCGATAAAGTATTCTTTTGGGTGGTAGGTAACTTATTTTGAGCAATTTCAAAAAATGTGCTGTAGCTATGCAAGTGTTGCATCATATCAAAATTTGCGCTGATGTCATTAATTAAAATATGTATATACAGCACATTGGTTTCAGTATACAGTAGACTCCCGGTTATTCGAAGCTCCAAGGGGGATAAGAATTTACTTCGAATAACCGGGAGTTCGAATAACTGAAAAATTCGTTTTCCCGCCAGATTTTCAACTTAACCTTAATGGGATGGACTTTTCTGAAGTAATTGAGGCATTGTGGTTCAGTTGAGCGTAATAAACACAAAGAATTTTTACTTTTTGAAGAAAGAATAAATGATAATCAACGAAACACAGCCGATAGAAATCATTCTTATCAAGTATTATGAGAGTAACTCAACCGTTATGGGATATCATGAGTATCAAAAGAAATGGAACGCTGTTATTGGTGAAGTCCTAGAAGCTAAAATGGAACCAACAAACGACATAGACAAATATGCAGTGGCGGTCTGCAAAAAAGGAGATATTGTTGGTCATTTGCCTAAAGGAAAAACAGGAAAATTTGCCAAAACGATATTTTACTTTCTGAAGTCAGAGATGTTGTGTACTTGCAAAGTAAAAGTGACAGGGAAAAGAACTAACTTTGGAGATGATAAGGGATTGAGGATCCCCTGTTTGCTTCAATTCTCTGGACCGAAGGAGAATATTGAACTTTTGAAGAAATTGCTTGAAGAGTGTAAATAGCCATGAATATTGAAACCTGATTTTTTGAAGAAAAAAAGTGTTTAAATCGCAGAAAATCAATGTTCTCACTCGACAATCTCCCAATAAGAAAAATTCGAATAACTGAGGGTGACTTAGCCTATAATTGGCCCCAAGGGGAATAGAAATCACTTCGAATAACCGAATTATTCGAATAACTGAAGTTCGAATAACCGGGAGTCTACTGTATCAAAATTTGTTGGTTTTGCAAGGAGTTACACATGTTTGGTTTTTTCTTTTATCAGAGTCCTTGTTACGCTCATCAAATTTTTGTAGTTGTTACATCGTCGAATACTTTGCTAAGTTTCCTATAAGATGTTTTAGCGACAATTCCTGTTGCTCTAGTTGAATGCTTGAAACTTTTTTTATGTATGAATATCTATCAGTTGATTCTCTAGTGTAGGTGTGAGAGAGGCATTGCTTTGTTAAGAGATTTTTAACAAATGGCGACAACCATTAGTGTAAAATAGACGAATGGGCAACTAACGTGTTTGAGTTTGATTTATCGCTAGCAACCTCGCAGTTACAAACTTGTAAAATTATTTAGTTAGGATAGGTTCACAGACTGGGTACGAAATGTGACGACTGTGAAACAGCAAAGGGTAAAGTTGTCTGATTAACCATAGCACGTTTGTTAAAAACACATCTCGTGGCGTACGCGATATCAATGGTGATGAGACCCTCTTGATGAGTATCCTTAGTGATCTGTCTATGACAGCAGTTCTGGTGATAGCTGCATAGGTAAAACACTTTTATTTTTGTGTACGTGACAACGTAATATGAGAATTATGTGCTCATTCTTTGTTTATATCTATGAGTTAGCTAGATGAATAATGTTTGGGAAATCGAGGATTCATTATAAGTGAGGATGAGAGATAAAAATTTGACATGACACATTTCGTTTGAATGACGTGAGAGAACAACATGACAAAGTGTAAGCATTTGAAGCTGGGTACTAAGTTGGTACATGACACGAAAAATGCAGTCTGTTATTTTATAAATAGACACATTCATTGGCACTTTATGTCATACGTCATTGTGAAACCTACGTAGAAATGTCGGTTCTCACGCTGATGATATAAGCTATTAAATATTTGGTATGATTTTAATAATTCATGGCTACTTATTGAAATTTTATGTGAGAAGTCCTTCTGTGTTAATTCCACTTAAAGGCGAAAAAAAACATGCAGCCAGAGATTCTCACCGAAATCTCTTTGAAAAACAAAATTCTTATAATTCGATAAGCTCAAGGAGAGATTAAGAATAAGTTGATTTTTTGGGGAAAAAATGGAACCTTATCGGATAAAAAGTCCCGAGCAATCAAAGTGTTTGGAGAGAATCTTTTATACGTTGGATAAAAATTTTGAGAAAGCGAAAAACTTTAAGAAGCATGGATTCGGATTCGGGGAATGCATATTGTTCTTTTTGTGAGTTTCGCATAACAACAAGGAAAATACTTTTTCACGCCAAAATGCAAGCTCCGGAGAATCTCTTACACGCCTTTTTTTGTAAGAACAATTTTATAAGAACACGAGCCTCAGATTTGGCCAAAAAATAAGAACAAAATAAGAACAACCTGAGGCTCAAATTAATGTTTCAAAAATTAAGAACAGCCTTAAGCCTGAATTTTCTTATAAAATAAGAACAATTCATGATAGGAACAACTCATGACGTGAATTCTCTCACTGGCAAATGGTTTAGAAGTTGTTTTTTTTTTTCCGCCTTATACTCATATCGGGTCATTACCGAACAGCAACCATGCTTTTAAACAGTTGTTTTTAAAAAGATTTATTTTTATTTTACTGGAAGTTCCATAAATAAGAACAAAATGAGGATGAAATCTGAAACTTTGTTCTTAAAGCTAAGAACAAAATAAGAACAATTCAGGCTGAAAAAGGCTCCAGAAATAAGAACAGCCAGCCTCAGGTCAGATTTTACTGGTTCTTTAAAAAAAGCGTGTACTTCAGGAGAAAAATGAAACCTCCAAGACTTTTAATTGTCAGAAAATTCTTTGATATTTAAACGGCCTAAATTTAATGTATGAACAGATTCTTAGAAGATTCATCTTGGATGTTTGGATCCGTGGGTTTCATGTTCCCAAGCGCCCATTTTTCTATGAGAATATTTTAAGAGGCCTGAGATTGTTACAGAATTTCAAATGTCAAATGCAGGATTAATTTTTTTTGTCAACGAAATTTACTTATCGATTTCAACACGAAAAATGACGTCATGATATTTCAGTAGATTCGATTGTTTTCAAGTGGAGAATTCGCCACTTCCCTGAAGTTATAAAAACTCAAATCTGAGTTTAAAATCATTAAAAACACGTTGATACAAGTTAAAGTAATTCAATAGTGTTTTCATATTTTGGATGGCAATTTGAAATACATACTGAGGTAAGACTTCTTTCGTATATAATGGTTGACTTTTCAAATTGACGATATGTAAAATCGCAGATTACGTCAAGATTTATTAATTTTGGTTACCGACATTGTTTGTGAGAATCTGTTGAATTATTCCAGTAAGCTGGAGGATTTTCAAAGGGGATGATAATTGACTTTGTTATGTTTACAGTGCTTTGATAAACTACTAATTTAACCACTAGATAGAAATACCTTTGTTAATTCCTTTAAAGGTAATCACGACTAGAATAACATTTCAAAAAAATTCCCATGCCTTTTATAAAAGCAAATGTTAGATGTTTGTCTGCGAATTCATTACCACCTATTTGTGAAAATTATTTTTTATACCTTAATCGTTTCATAGTATTTCTGTTCGGGATAAGTGACATATAATGGACATCAGCTCAAAATCAGTTGCAAAAAAAGCTAACCTAAATTTTTAAGATTGTATCACTTTCTTACCTGCACAGAACTATTTAGAATTTTGAAACCCAGGAGCTAAAAAAAGAGAGATCATTTCTATAAAAAGAATGACTTTAAAGGAAATCGACATGATCCCGCTTTGTTGCGAAACTGACCAGGTTTACAACAACAACAGCACGTTTTTATTTTTTATTGTGATGTTATTTATGAATTTAGATAAATGTAAGCGTTCACAGACATATTAACTGGACAGAGCTGCATTAATATCATAAAAAAATGAAATTCAAGGTTGACGATCAAAATTACACTAAAATATATATTTCACTGTATATTTAGGGAGGGAGAATATTTTTGTTTTTAACGCTTGCTGTTCTGGTTGATCTCACCGATGATTATTCCAGAGTTAGCAGTGTTGATTGTATGATATGCAAGAAAAACAACAGAAGAACTCTCATGATACACATTTTCGGAAAACGAATAAAAGCAACAAAAAGGGTTTCCTTATTTCTCATTTCTAGCAACTTAATAAATGAATGAAATGAAAAAGAAAAACAATGAGCGCTTTTTTTAGAAATATAGTATGACGTCATGGTTGTTTTACAATTCGGGCAGGACGTATAAACTAAAACCTGAGAAGATCAATCAGTGATGATGCAAAGATAATATCAAGAATTTAAATAAATAAAAACTTTCACACGTGAATTTCTTAACCGACTTGTTAAAACAACCTGTCGGCAACTCTTTATAGCCTTTATTTATTTTCCTACCTTGGTATGGTGTATTTGACCGTTATAATGTTTTCATGGTGAAAAAACATTTGATAATTTCCTTTCGACGCTAAGGCCTGTTTACATTGTTGGAAAAGCCTAGTTACACTAGCTAAATTTAAAATTAACTTGACATGAACCGTTTTTGATATCACAAAAAAATACAATGTTCCGCTATCACTGGAAATGTCTAGAAATCTGTGTAAACAGAAATAAATATATTGGAAAAAAACACATTGCGAAGGGAAATTTGAGAAGCGTCACAAGGAAATATTCTTCTCCTCATATTAAAACGGCTTAAAATTTACCACGATACTCTTTCCAAATTTCTTCATCATTTAAATGGAAATGTTAATAACATTGATGCACATGTTTACACGAAAGCGTTAACTGTTTTTTATTCGCCATTGTTTTTTTAAGTGTTTACTTTTCGGGTAATAAAGAGATCCGAGTCCTTTACATATCACTATGAAAGAAGAATGTTTTTTATTTACACGAGCAAAAAAATATTTGTCATCTCATTATGATAAGAACGAAGAAGACAAGAAAATTGAGTTTACTATCAGATCTCAAATTTACAATAATTCGCTTATTCAACGTTAAATGACGATTTCTTGAAAATGTACTTTAGAGTATGTTTATGTATAGTGCGTTCACTATAACTTGGATAATCGTTAATGATTTTTATCAGACACGTTAAAGTAATGAAACAGAACGCTTATTAAAAGTTTAAAAATTCTTTTTCTACCCTTATCAAGACAAAAGACGATCAATGACTTTTAAGTGTTGTGGGAATTGACGCTCAATTTCCACCAGATCGTGCAAAACGACATTATCCAAGTTAGAGTGAACGCACTATAACAGGATTCAAACACTACATTATTACGGTCAAAACCTTTATAAAAGTATTTGAACAAAAGAAGCTAAGTCTGAACCTTACCCTCACTAACCCAGACACATTTCATAAGGTTTACACCGTAAAGTTTAATGTTTGAATCCTGTCCCATAAATTGTATGTTAATATACAGTGAATGTTAATTACCACGGAATGCTTTCTCATAATAGTTAGCAGCTCAATAGTAGCTGCTATTAGGAGAGACGAAGCTCGCATATACTGCCAGTCTGGATTTTAAAGATTTGTTTGGTTTAATGATTTTATTGACCTTGTTGTTTATTTTAAACTCCTATCTTGTTTACATGAATTCAGTCTTGCCGCATGCTTTTAGTCTAGGTAAATGAGTCAGTTTGGTGTGAAAAAAACGGTTCTGTTGACTCGCGTCGTATTTGAGTTGACATTACTTATATTATCACTGCAAATATAGCAGGCCAGTCATGTAAGCTTTATGCATTAAGCAAAACATAAATGGAACGTTTTTTGGCTAATATTCAGAAGAAATTTTTTATTGTCATGCTTTTAAGAACCATAGGAAATATTAATAATGAGTGTGTCAATAAAATATTTGAAACTATATGACTGTGGAAATGTTTCCCACTGAAGATTGTTATGATAGTTACAATAAACTTGTTACCATGACAATACTAACAAAACGTGGAGAAGTGTAAATATAAGTTAGAAAAATATGTAAAGCACACTATTGTATTGTTTTTACTGGAACGTGAGTAGCATCAGTCGTTCCGTGATTATCCAGTCGATTTTATGATGTCTTGTATGAAACGTGTTAAAGTTCATATAAAATCCATTGATGCTTTTCTGTCAGTAATATTTAATTTTGTGGTCTAAGATAGATGTGTGATTGGTTGTTTAAAGTTGTGGACATTCATTCAGAGTTTTTTATTTTTGTTTATAAGATGTAAGATTAGATTTGAAATGACGGACAGACGAAAGTCGAAGAATTGACCTTTTCAAAAGTTGAGTCAGCGGGAAGCAATCAATACTATTTTGCTTCAAATATCCACGGTTGAAATGTTCGCTGTGCATGGCTGTGGTGATAATCTTCGTCTTGCCAAAAACGCAAAGTGCATATGTTATGTTTTTGTTGTCATTTTTTTGTTGTTGTTTTTTTTATTTTGATTGAAAAGTTGATGCGATAAACAACAATAGCACAACCTACAGAAGAACGAATGAATGAAATGTATGACTGAATGAATGAACGGTCCAATTAGTGGACCAACTTCATTGTTTTTTTTAGGTACAAATAGCTATGCAAAAATATGTTTGTTACGCGTGCAGATGTAATTATATAGTGTACATAAATTCGAGAGAAAAAAGAAAGTAGAATTCAACTTTTCAAGGCAGCTCTGTTATAAATAATGTCATTGTAATCTTCTCATCATTGAGATTCTCAGAGAAAACATACTCCACACACTTAAGAGATTACGTTCTGATTGAAGGATACTTAGTTCGTGAGCTGTGACGACCAATGTGTTCACACGCTAATCAAACGTTACGTCACATACTTTCCAAACGCCTATAATCTATAGGCTGAAACCACATATGCACACACCTTTAATTTTGCAATCAAATGATATAGATGAAGAAAACAAAGCTTGAAATGCATAAGAGGGGGGATTCATATGAAATATGAATCGAAAACACAAAACAGTCTGGATGGATATAGTAGCAGCATGGATGTTAGAGTTTAGGAAGTCCAACGACAAGAAAAAAAAACAAAATCTTATTAACAGATAGCTAGATGTCATGTTTGTAAAGTCACTGTCTTTTTTTATTTATTTATTTTTTTTTTTCATGTGTTTTAGATATAAAAAGAAAGTTGACTTTTCAACAATTTTATATATATATATAAAAAAAAAATCATCATAAAAAAACCCGCACACATCATAGACGTTTTTTTGACAATTTTAAAGAAAAATGTTGTGGATTTATTTATTGATTATTGTTGGATTCTCGTCGTTCAACATAGAAGGTAAGATATTTTGTTTTTATTCAACGGATCTTTTACATTCAGCATATCTTTTGATTTGTTTATGCGTTCATTCACAGATCATAAATGACGTCTAACATATCCTTTTATAAACGGTTTATGTGTCAAACTATGCACTGAGACAAATGTAATACTCCATTCTCTCTACGTCACAATTTCGTAACTATCATTGACATTACTATTGTAGCTTTGTATTATAACCGTCAAATTCAGGGTGGTTTTCTTCAATACTCCAAAATTGTTGTATTTTTCTAAAATAATATTCCCAAAACGAATGTTCAGTGCATAAGAACTCAAATTTTATCGAATCAAAGAAATCGCCGTCATCTTGACGGTGTTTTCGGGTCGCCAAAAAAAAAAAAACAACAATAAAACAACGGCGTCGGAATGAGACGTCTCTTATATGAAATGAATCGGAAAATGTCTCTTTCTTATTAATCCTAAAGTCTTGCATTTGTTTTAACAATTTATCTTTGAAAGCGTAGGTTTGATGCAAACGGAAAAATCTCTTGCTTTCCTAAACAGATAAAAATCAATTGACAAACATTTGTTGCAACAATGACAGTTTGATGACAAAATCATGTGAAGTTTTTGATAGAGAAAACAAAGTGAATGAAACCTCACGAATTTGTTTACAAACCCAAGCTCGAATGTATAAAGAAACCCCAAAATAATGCCCGCCTAGATAATGGCGTTTGTTTGTGTGGCGGATATATGACGTGGCGTTAAGTTTTGTTCCTCAGACAAATAAGTGGTTTCCATGATGTCATTTATCTCCACTGGATAAAATTAGCTTAAAAAGACTTTTTCTAAAATATTTAATTCTTAAAATGTGGAGACCCATAACAAGCTGTATAGGAAAAATAAATAAACGTGTCTGAAATTAGTCTGAAAAACAAACATGACTTTATTGTATGAAAATGTTTCCTTTTCTTGTGTTGCGATGTGAAGGGCAATATTGTGTTTTGAACCATCTCCATGTTTCCTGTCGCTCACCTCAATCAAAGTAAGCCGATCGGAAAAAAAGTTGACATATCGGTATGATGCTTATGTTCGTCTTTTGATAAAAATTTTGTGGGAATACTTCTTTGACGTTTGTGTAAGCTGTTTTATGGATTGGTACGGATTGGTCGCAGCGTTTGAACTCAGTATGTTTTTTTTCGTTTCGTAAAAGGTTTTGAGATAATGTCGTAAAAGCTTTTGAGATATTATACGTAAGACAGATTTTTATATCCCCCATGTTCTCCTCATGTTCAAAAGCAAGAAAACGAAATCTGTAACGTGTAGATAGGTTTTTTTTAGGAGTCTTTTGTTTGGAGTTAAACTGTCTTAATGTTCAAATATAAGCTACTTCGTATGTCATGTTTTAAAACTGGAAATACAAAACAGCAGATGAGTAATATTTCTCAACGTCACTCGCCATGAGCTTCACTTGCGCAATAAAAATCCATCGCATCTCAAATCGCTTAAATTAACCACTGCGCGACGAACGTGAAACTTATTAAAGGTATGAGAGGTCATCATAATAGTGAAATATTAACAGCAAATAAGGTATTGTGTAAATTGATTAATCCAAAGTTCGTTTCATTGTTTCAGCTAGCGGCGTATCTAACCGATGTAGAAAGATTGCTCCAATCAATGGTGACGTCATTAAGTTAACACAAACACTATATATGTACACCTGCAAACCAGGCTATCAACTAGTCGGAGAAACATATAGAAAATGTACCGTCAACCGAGAATGGGTTCCTCAAGAAGAACCAAAATGCGAAGGTATACGATTTATAGTTGTCCTAGTTACCGATAGCACTAAAAAAAAAATCTTAATTTGTTTCTTCATTATTTTTAGACAAGAACGAATGCCAAGCGGCTGGATATGTCTGTGATAATAACGCTGATTGCATTAACACGATCGGAAGTTATGAATGCATTTGCAAGTCAGGTTATACAGGAAATGGTTATCAATGCCACCCAGAACAAAACCGCTTTACAAGTAAGTATGTTTACAAAAAAAGTTGAAATAAACTATGTTTGTACAAGATGAAACATGAAAACTTCTGCTCATAGATGATTTACGTGAAGATGACAACTGTGGCTTTCGTTCTGCAAAGTTTAACCATACCGGCAGAAGATTTCGAAGAATTATTGGTGGTCAAAATTCGCAACCTGGAAAATGGCCATGGATGGCGCTTATCACAGTCAATGGAGGTAAAGATTTCCTTCTCGATTAGATTCTCAGGATAGCTGCTTTTGTGGTAATTATTATTTTTTTTTTGAAGAAATTTAAGATGCAAATGATTTTTGCAATGCTTTTGGATTTTGGAAGGTGTAACCAGGAAGTACAGGGAAGGTTGGCAAAAAAAAAATCGTTGTGGTCTCACATACTTGAATACTTGAAATACTTTCTAACAACAATAACAAAATATGAATTTTTCAAACGTTTCAAATGTGTTTTCTCTCACGGTCAAAAAACTATCTTACGATGAACTGGATATCAAGCATTTTCATTCACTCCCGGGAAGTGTTTATATTGCGGCATTCTTTTTCATATTTCTTTTTGAGTGTTTCAACAACGCACTTAAGGAGCCATTACTTGCATGACGCCGCTTGCGTTTTCAAGTAGGGATAACGATATCAGCATTTTGCCTATTTCAGGTCCAGTACCATTATTTGGTGGAGTCCTGATCAAACCTGGATGGATTCTAACTATAGCCAGTTTATTACATAAAAGTGACAAAGAACTGGTAAAAGAGGAAGACATACTGGTGTCTTTAGGTATTTGAAGTTTTTTCTCCTAGCCTGATCGTATTACAGTTGTTTTGTGCAAGAAGATCGTCTAATGTTTTGGTTAAAATACTTTTTTTTGTTGCTATAGGCGAATATGACATCAACAGACCGAGTAGTGAGGAACAACAAATTCGAATTAAACATGGTGGCATTCACGTATATCATAAATTCGATCGAAGAAACATGAAAAACGATATTGCATTACTGGAGCTAGAAACTGAAGCTGACATCACAGATTATGTGAACACCGTAAGTCAGATCTCCTCACGTATATCAGCTTCTCGTTCAGTCAATAGTGATAACATATTGAAGTAAATGAGAAGGAGGCTACTTAACAGCAACATGGACTTTCCTGGCCCAAAAAATTGAAAACCATTGGTTCACATTGCCCTGGGGATACTAACTTTTAGGTCTCTCGTTTCCTAACAACAGAACATAGCTGAAAAATATTTTTCTATTCAAAAGCTAATACACATGTCTGTTTTTTTTGTCTTTTTGTCACGAAAGTTATTGATGCATTCTATTCAATTAGTACCAAGATTAGCGCATATCAAGTAAGATTTCCCTTCCTAGATATGTTTGGTGGGAAGAAAAAAATCTAGAAAATTTGAAAGGGGTCGTCACTTAGCATCCGTAGCAGGTTGGGGTTTGACAAAACCACTCAAATTGCACGATTTGGAAACATCAAAACCGCTCCTTTATTCCGGCACCTTGAAGGATATCTCAATTCCGGTGATCGGACCTTACAAATGCCGCACTTCCACGTCTTACCACTTTCATAAGAAGACCATGTTATGTGCTGGAGTTTTGAATGGGGAAGCTGCACCTTGCATCGGAGACGGGGGCTCGCCCTTAATGATTGAAGATCCAGCCACGAAAAGATGGTTACTTTTAGGGTTGTTCAGTTGGTCTGAAGGATGTGGACAGCCATCAAAATACAGTTATTTCACACGAGTTGTAAGGTTTAGTCATTGGATAGAAAATATAACCAAGTTAAAAAGAAGTTCACATAATAATGACATTTAATGTTGAGAATACGAAACAGCTGCGTCGTGAGAAAAGGCGAAAAACGGAGAGGGGAACCCCCTGAATTTGACGCTCTACCATAGAGGTACACCTGAAAAGAAGAGAAGAGAACGGGTGTAAATATCACTGCTGACGGTTGTTGATGGTAGCCTAGAAGAATGAACAAAACCTTCCCATACACCGAGCAACATATATGACGAAAAAAAATACGCAGAAAAAAAATATGTTCCTCATTCAATCATTCAACAGCTTCGATTATAATAACAGTAAAAAATGATGGAACGATTGTTACATATATTGTGAGATTCTTAATTTATGCAAATACATTTCTTATGAGTTCACTGAATGTTTTAAAAAATAGCCTCATCTACCGTCGTCTAGAACGTAGACTGTTGCTCGTGTGTCAGTGCGATAGCATTCGAGCTACCGATTCATCAATGCAGAGAAGCATTTTTCCTACTAGCAGCTTAAAAATGATTAATATTCAGACAACTTTCAACCCAGGACCTTTTTTACCCCTTTTGTGTAATTCTGTGTTCCGATTTACGTAATTAAGCACTTTGATTGTCATGTTGGTTCCAAATATCTCGTTGCTAAGACTTCTGAATACTCCTCCTGCTCTCTTAGTTTCCATAGCCACAAAGCCATGGTTCACAATGAACCAACTAAATAAAACAAAACTTGTATGCTTCACAGCTATTGATTATTTATCTAGATGGTTCCAGTCATAAAATTTCACGAAGAAGCATCAGAACGCCAAATAAAACATCGATCGAATTTGCGCCATTGAGCAGGGCCCACGCAGCGTTTTTGAAAGTGAGGGGGCCAAAATATCCTCTTCTGTGATTATACCAAACTCATTCTTGCGACCGGGTCGTCTGTCAACAAAATCGTTTGCAACATTAACGAGCGAGTTAATCCACAAGACTTTTGTGTGTGTTCAAAATTGCTAGTGCATTAAATCGTCGCTGCGTCATTGTTGAGCGCGTCCAAGTCTTAATTCTCCTTACCATTGAAAATGTTCTTTCGGGAGTTGCAACCGTAACTCCAGTCACAAGAAGGATGACTCTCACAATGCATGACGTTTTGCATCAAAGCTCTTTGAATAGCTGAAAGATCTTTTAGAATTGATAAGATATCGTCAAAGTGTGCAGGACCAGGGGCGGTGGGGCAAATTTAAAGTGACGGGGCTGATGATGATTTAGTGTCTACTAAGGAGGTCCCACCATTGTTGGGGCGACGGTCAAGAAAATGATGAAATTTCGGTTTTCTAGATTGGCTAAAGCGCACTCATAATTTTTAATTGTGTATAAAAAAATATTTTCATGGGTAAAAGGTGTACACACATGTCAAAAAGGTTTTCCTCAAAAATATCTATCAATTCGCACGAACCGTCCAACAAGTAGTTGAAAGTTTGCTGATGCGGTTTAGAGTAACGCTATCATCCCCTTCCTCAACCAATAGTTTGATTGATTCCATTTTTTGCTCTCTTTTCCGTGAGTACTCGAACAGAACAGCCACTTCGGCGATGACGTCCATGGTATCTCCCAGAAGCTTCGTTTGTTTTGTCGTTGCCTTCACCAATAGATTCAATGAGTGACAATGGCAACGGGTAAAAACTCCCGCCGGTTCCGCCGCGCCTGAGGGCTATTATGTGGGGAGATGAGGATTGCACTATGATGTCATCAGAAATGACATGGGAACGAGCAGCTGTTTATTAATAAAAAGCACTCAAACTCCCCGTAGAGTTTATACTAGTGAACATTGGAGTAGGTTATGTGACGTGTCGGATATACCGAAAGCGAGGCTAAGAGTGATTTTGGCCAGATAACAGATCTCTTTATTTGACATTATCTTCAGTCACAAGAAATAGACTTTTTCATAAATTACGTCATTACAAACATTGCCTCGTTTCTAAGTTTATAGTTTATAAAGGATTTCGTGAAAACGTTTTCCCCTTGAGATGTGGTTTCTCTTTGTGAACGGCGCAAACGTCATTTATGTTCAGTTTGAAAACGAGACGTTGCTTGTTGTGACGTAATTCATGAAAAGGTCTATTGATAAGTTCCTCGGATAGAAAGTAGATAGGCATTTATTAGACTCTCTCAATTTTAATCATTTATTGGTAATATATACAAGCAGTAACGAAGATATACATTATAGTGTGTATAACGGAGATAAGTTGTGTGAACTCCTGTCCTTTCCGCTTTCATTCCCTTGTTTCCATGGCGATAGCTAGAAATCTCAATAAAGTTTTAATTAATTGGTAACAGGGACAAAACTCAGCAATATCGATGATTAGCGCGATGATGCATAAAAAGTAATTGTATAACGTTCTCATGCCCGTTCTCATCTTTGTCCGACTGTCGGTGTCTTGTAAACAGGTGCAGAAGATTTCGGTAAAGGAGCAATTCCTTTGATGATATCCGCAGCTTTCTCCGCTATCATGATTGTCGGTCCGTTTAAGTTTCCAGAGGCGACAGACGGCATTATCGACGCGTCTACGATTCTCAAATTTTCTATTCCCTTCACACGTGTTTTCGAATCGACCACAGACATGGGATCGCTGACGTCACCCATCTTACATGTGCATGACGGATGGTATGCAGAATCGCCCATTTCTCGAACAAAGGCATCGATCTCTTCATCTGTTTTAACACTCGGGCCTAAAAAATAATGTAAAAACATTTCCTGATCGTTCAATGGATAGTTTTAACGTGCATGTAAGCTACAATGTCTAGTAAAAGAAAACTGAACAATGCTCTATTACTGTTCTGTCAGTTCACCAGCATTTGAATGGTAAGTTACATCTGTTTTATATAGTATTTTTTAGATGCGTTTAAAGTATTTTTCAAACTTTCTCGAGGAAGGGAGGATTTTAAAACTGTTTTATGGTGAATATTCTACCCAAAATCAGGCGGTTTACAGTTGGAACCGTCTTCAGGCAAACCTACTTAATTTAAAATCTTGTCAAAAACTCTTAACATTGGTGTAACGTTTTCTCAAGTTCACTTTTTTAAGTAATTCATTATTTTTATTACAACTGCAATTTCTGTCTTTTTACGATGTAGTTAATTCCCGTCTTAATGATATATCTTATGTTATACAGTGTGGTTCACAAAAAGCGGGACTCCGAGTTTGAGGGTAGATTACTTTTTATATGTAAAACATTTTTCAAACATTTTTACACCATTAGCCGCGAAATTTTCCAATAACCTTTCCAATGATATAAAAATTGCAAGGTAAAAAAAAATACCAGTTTAAAAGATTGAAAATTGGTATCTAAAGTTGGCCACTCCAGATATTAAGTGCCCTATCAATCTTGCGTGAGACTTACCGGGCTGCAGTTCACCCCCATTGAATTCTTTAAATGCATCTTGAGCGAGAATCTCGCGAGATAACTTCACGCAGTTTCTCATGTCCACCACATCTTCATGGGAAGACAGGTAATTCGGATCCATCAACGGATGATCAAACGGATTCTTAGATTGTAGCCAAAGCCTTCCCCGACTTTTCTCCCTTAATGTTCCAGCATGTACCTAAAACAAACAAACAAGCAAACAAACAACCATTCTTCAAAACATCTTAAATATACCAAGATGGTACCTGATAAGCGTGACCATCTGGAAAGACTCTACCATGATCTTTCACAGCAAACGGCAGAAAATGCAACTGAATGTCTGGATGAGTGAGACCTTCTTTTGATCTTATGAAGCCACCAGATTCCAAGTTATTGGTGCCGCATTCTCCCGTACGCGTAAGGAACCAGCGGCTTCCAACAATTGGCATATACCACAACCGGGTTTGCTTGTAGAGAGTGATAGGCTGTGTACAGTGCTACAATAACACGACAAAGGCAATAGTTTTAAACCTTGAATGTTTTTCGAAAAATCTAACAGAAAAGTTAACTTCCTAAAACTTATGGAAATTTGATGTTGCCTATATTGTTTAATTATAACAAACGCTATGACGACCACTTACATTCTGCACATAAACTTCGAGGTGGTCCTGCAAATTTTTCCCAACCCCTGGCAAATGTTGAACAACAGAAATGCCAAGTTGTGAAAGTTCTTCAGCATCCCCAATACCAGATAACATCAGCAAATGTGGAGAGTTAATGGCTCCACCGGCTAATATAACCTCTTTGTTGGCTTTTGCTCGCTTAACTTGATTGTCATGTAAATATTCAACTCCTATGGCTTTGGTTCCTTCGAACAATATCTTAGTAACAAATGCTCTTGATCGACTGTGCAAATTTGGTCGCTTCAAGGCTGGCCTTAAATAAGCTTGTGATGCACTCCATCGCTTTCCGTTGTGAACTGTCATATCGTATGGACCAACTCCTTCTTGCTGAAAACCATTCACATCTTCTGTTTTTGGGTAACCAGCTTGCATACCAGCTTTAATGAATGCATCGTGCAAAGGATTATCCATAGTTCCTCTTGACACATGCAGCGGACCATTTCCACCTCTGTATTCATCCGCACCTGTCAACATTATATATTTTTATGAAATGCATCATTTATCTTAAAACAATAAAACTCAAGGTGTCTTATACAGGTTACACTCTCCATTGTTGATAGACCTTACCTAAGGAGTGAGTCTGAGCTTTTTTAAAGTATGGAAGACAGTCAGCATATGACCATCCACTTGCTCCTTCTTCTTCCCACCTGTCATAATCAAATGCATGGCCACGGATGTACACCATAGCATTTAATGCTGATGATCCTCCCCATACCCTGCCACGAGGCCAATACATCACTCTACAATCAAAAGTATGTTTTATCCAAATTGCTATCCAAGCACCTGTCTGTAAAAATAACCATCAATAAAGAAATGCAAAACACACAGATTTGAAACTCCCTTTAATATGGAAATTCGTAATTTTAGGGTAAAGTTTATGAAATTCAGGGTGCGAAACAACGGCCGGACACTGGACAAAGTCGGGTAAAAAATAGACTTGACCGGCAATTTTATCACAAAATGCTCTACTAAACAGGTCATTGTCCTGCCAATACATTCCTCAAAAAAGTAGCTAACTAGTTGATTTTTTAATCTTGTGATATATTTTTTTTTTCTTGTTGCGCAGTAAAAAGTCGGTTTTCTTCTTTGTTTCAATTTCGACTTTCAACCTCTTGTTCGCGTGATATGAAAATAAACTTTCTGCCCTTCAACTGAGAGTTTGTTATTAAAACTTTTATTAATTACAGCGTATATATCATTGATTAGTAACAGAGGAGGAGAGCGCATGTAAAATGTGTGAAATGTTTTATCATTCATTTCGGCAGACAACAGGTGAAGCAAGAAGAAAGTGATGTTTTGCAGGTTGATGCGTGGTAAATTTGCCCAGAAAGTTTATTTAGTGTCAGTCTTTTATTCTACACAATCAATGTTGATGATTACATAAAGAAAAAGGTTAAACACAGACGACGAAATAAACGTTTATTTTCATAAAGAAGCAAATTGAAATGTCGAAGAGAAAGTTGATAATAATTATTCATTAGATATTCCTGCAAATAATTCCATTATAGACGATACCGCCCTCAAATATTTACCTTAAGGGAACTAACTTTTGCGGGTACAAATTTTCGCGGAACTTATTTTCGCGTTTTTTGGGCCTTTCAAAATAATGGCTTGACCGCGAAAATTAGTTCCATGAAATTTAAGATTTTTAAACCGTTAAATCTGTTTTTTTGTTTATACTTTTTTACTAATGTTTTTTTATAAATATTATTATATTATAATATATTATAATAAATATATATTATAATATTTTTAATTCTCAAATATGATATGTATATATTTTTTAACAGGCCCTCCATTAATAGCAATTTTATTATAAAATTGAAGGTAGTCAGCCTGTATAAATATGTCATTAATAAAATAAATAAATAAAAATAAAAGTGGTTCGATTTTTAGCACCACGTGACACTCTGTTTGCAACTTCATGATTCAGTAAATCGAAACATGACATCATTAATATGAAAGACTTAACTTTAAACTTATTTCATTTTTTCTAACAAGCACTTAATCAGTGACTTGTCACCATCTTCAATGAACGTTCAATTGACACAAAATTCGTAGAATCAGTCGGACATTGACCTGCTCAGATAATTTTCTTATTTCGCACCCTGAAATTGTCAACAAGTCATAATTAACCCATTTTCTCATTGTTTTATCATTCAAAACCAGCTGGTAACAGGGGCTGGCACTAAAACCCCAGTTTTCCATTATAACTACCTTAAGGGAATAAATTGATGCGAGAATAAATTAATGCGAATGACACTCGAAAAAGTTAAAAAAGTTGCAGAATTAATTAATGCGAATTGTTCCATTAAGGTACCACTTCTTACAATAAAATCCTAGGCTACGATCGGTGGTTGAAGAAGTTAAAGAATTGTGAGCACAGTGGCTCCATCAAGATCTCACCTATTGTTCAAATGTTTTTGTGGCACAGTATGATAGTACCAATTATAACGATCATTGCACAGATTATACGTCAGTGCTGCAGGCATATGTATTCTCCAATCCCACCACCAATCACGTGGTCCCGCTTCTAATGAGAATACGTTACTGCTTCCATCCTCAGACAGACGATTCGCAAGAACGCACCCTGCACTGCCGCCTCCAACAATAACATAATCATGAGATGTGCTAAATATCAGCTGTCTTGAATTAGCTGTGCAATCTAGAAAATTAGAATTAAATTGCGAAACTGTTAGTCACTCAAGTTAAAAGAAACATTAAGATGAAATAACTATTGATCAATGGACTACAATGTAGTCATAAAATAATAATGAAAATAAACAAACAAACAAACAAACAAAACAATGCAACTGAAAAAACTCACATCTTCTGTATAACTTTCCCAGCACTGTTTGGTGGTTCATACGACTCAATATTTTGATATTCATTCTTTAAGTTTTACCTGGAAAATAATAAAGAATTAGCAACATAAATCAATTTGCCCTTAGCAACACATCGAGAGACTTCAATAAAATTAGGTTGTATGGAGCTTTAACATGTTCTACTAATGAAATACATAGTTTACATGTATTTGAGTTATATTTGTGACAAGAGGTTTGATTGTGATTTTCCTGTTCTTTCTTAGGCACATTCTCAAGCAATAAGAAAATTTAATTCTCACATCAACTTCAGAATAAGGCATTTGTTAAAAGTACTTATGCTTGATGAGCATTTCATGGTTTTCGCTAAAAAGCAGCCTAGACCATAGTTATTTAATACTTCGTTCAGCGTAACATACTTAAGAAAAATAGCGATGCGGAATGCGGGCATTATTCATTATGCATTATTTTGCAAACGAAATAATGACATACAATGCGCACTTTTTAACGATAATGTACTATAAGGCGGATTTTAGAACAGACCTTTTCATAAATGTTATGTAGTATTACACAATATTAACGAGCCATTCTCTATTATTTTCGTTAAATACATCAGGTGTGTTTGTTTCTTTTTTCACTTCACGATATACTAACATGTACATGTTGCGACATCTTAGCAACGTTTATGTTCAAGATGATTATTATTATATTATTCTATTATTCTTTCAGTTTGATGACGTAGTTTTATTCTTCTTTTTTATAAAAGATATATTATTTCTACTTTATAATAAATTGTGCCGATTTCGATTTCTTTATACGTCTCTAACGTAAAAAAATCAAAACTGCTCCAAAAAAAAATGAAATAAAAATTTTTGAACAATGATGGAGAGCATATGGATTGCCGTCGCTAATTCTGATGTATATTTCATTTTAAAGGAGAACATAGAAATAGAAGTATAAAAGATGCATCAACTTGAGCAATGAAGAAAAGCACTACGGAGATAAGGAGACATATATGCACTAAAACATAAAAAAACATCTTTAACAAAGCTTTGCTAAAATGAAAATATGCGAAGAAATAACTATTTCGTAAATCTCTCCACCGTTGTTCCGATGAATTTGATTTGAAGGTCTATTTAACAATTCCGTTTGCAACGACAGAGGAAAGATTTACGGAACCAGGGCATAAAACTCTGAGGAGTCATAATTAAATAGAAATATGTATTAAAACATCAATGGCGAAGTACCTTTTACATAAGCATCGTAATATACGTGACGAGGTTCCTCTATAATGTTTTGTTTTGTTTTGGTTGAGTTTTTTAAAGATGCTTTAAGTTGTAAAAATAATGTATTTTAATGCGCATTATTTGTCCGAAAAATCATAATGCGGGCGGGTTACGCTGAACGAAGTATTAAATAACTGTGGCCCTAACATAAAAAATTATTTCTTCAGTATTACTGGGTTTTACCACTTTACTGTACCAAAATTATTCCCAGTTGTCTAAGTAATATGCCAAAATAGTTTGTGCTTCCTCTGCCATTACAATAATGCTTTGACCATGTTTTCTGCTAGATGCCAGATTCTTTTGCAAAAACAGAAAGTATAATATAAGTAGCATCCAATTGCACCTATTTTCCTGGTTAACTTTATCAGATTAAATCACTGCATTTGCTATTACAGTCATGGTTCACTGTGCTGCTTTTGTTTAGATGTACTAATCAGTGTCGTAATAACAATCGTATCATCGCTTGCCAAAGAATCCTTTCATTAAAAAGCAATGGCTTGCCGCAAAAGGGAGAATGAATTTGCCTTGAGAAGGCCAGGTCTTTCTTTGCTCCGAGCATTTTGAAAAAAGTTGGTTCGATGCTTCCTATTTGTTTAAGTTAAACCTTTGCCCTCAAGAATTCAATACCGTCTATCGTCCTAACTTCAGACATCCTTCCAAACTTCGGACATAAAAAAAACATATCCGCAAAATACAATCCACATCAGTAAAAGTCCATACTACACTGTGAATTAAACAATAAATCTAAAACTTGTCATAACTAAACTTAACAAAAATGAAACACTTAAATTAGTTGACTGTACCCTTGAGACGAACGTGATTTATAATTACACTACACGCTTAAAGGTGAATATCCACTACACGCTTTTTTTTTTATAAGAATGGTGTAAATCCATTTCATCATGGATATTCTTAACTTTTTGGTCGAAATCATCATATAATATTCTTAACATATTCTTAAGGTTAATTTTTAGATTTTACCAGTCATAGTCTCAAAATCATCGAAAAGTAATGTAAAAACAGAAGACTTTCTTATGTGTATGCATAAAAAACAAAAGCTAAATCAGCTAAATCAGCTCGAGAAGGCTTTAGATGCATTTGAAAATATATTCATAAAAAAAAAAAAAGAAAATGAAAATTTTCATGATGACAATATTCTTACGATATTCTTAATTTTTTGGCCATTTTCATCATGGACATTCTTATAAAGTGTATTCTTATAAAAAAAAAAGCGTGTATGGATAATTGTCCACGGACCAGGTTATATATGTATGGTGTATGGTATGTATATGTATGTATGTATGTATATGTATGGTGTATTCTCGAAGGGATAGTACCAAACTTCAGTCATTTCAATCCAGAATCGGGAGACCAGATTGGGGGAATTTCATCATATATACACAATAGGCACGGACGACTATGTTCCATACCTCCTGTTTTACGTGGAAGATTTCAAGGGGCCATGTACGGCAGCTTTCGCTACAGAGGGCCAAAATTATTCAACTGCTTACCTAAAACACTCAGGGACATGACCAGATGCTTGAAAGATTTATTCAAGAAAGAACTAGATGTTTATTTGAAGACAGTTGCAGATTATCCACAACTACCTGGCTATGCAACTGGAAATGAAAAATCAAATGCTATTTTCGATATGAATAGGGCTGGTTTCAACGAAATGGGCCGATGAAGATATCATCAAAACTCAACAATAGGTAACAATAGGTATAGGTAACATAAATACAAACATACGCAGGTGCTCATTACGTAGAGAAGAGTATTGTAAAATCATCATACGCAATTGATAAAGTATCAAAGAAAAAAGTCGAAAAAAAATGTATATAAACAAAATATTTCGCTCAATGATATTCAATGCTTGGTTCTCTGGTTACCTGGTTCTCATTCAGTTACATATAAAAGATTCAATATAAAGTTATTTCAAAAGTTAATACAAGTAGAAACCATCTGCTATAATACTATTTTAAGTTGTTCGACAGGATTGCTATTGCAATCCCTTGAGGATGACGTTTATTGTTATTTTCAAATCACTTATTTTCTACACGCTTATTTACGCTTCACGCTGACTTTGTTGCGTTTGAACACATTATTTTATCAGCTTTATCTAATATTTTAGTATTTATTGTGACTTGGTTTGATTGATTATGTGCATTTCGTTTACCAGACAGGTCTGTTTATTTAGCGGGTCCGAAGTTTGGAAGGATGTCCGAAGTTAGGACGATTGACGGTACCACCTCTGTGAAAGTCCGTTTAAAACCAGATTCGGTTGAAGGCACTATTTATTTTTTCTCAACTAACCTTTGGCCATTTTTAACTTTTGCAGTTTTTACAAAAATTCACAAAAGTAGATTCAGGTGCAAATTGTATTGCCTTCAAAGTACATGTACATCCTGAGCTGAGAACCTGGTAAAGAAACTTCTTAATTATATAATAGAAGAAGCTTAATAATTAGGCTTGAAATTAAGCTGTACCTTCTTTAACATAGCCACTATATTCATCTCCCTGGCCTATTCACATAAATTTATTTGATATTTTCTGTCAGTAAGTGTAATCTCAACATTTGAAAAATCAACTTATTAAAAGTAAAGATGTAGAATGCAGTTCTATGAAGTTAGATCGACGCCAAAATCTCGTTTATCAAGTCGTCGAGTCGTTTTAGATGTTGACTCGTGACGTCATTAATCGTTTTAGAAGTTAACGCGGTTCACAATAAGGCGACATACAAGTCGTCGAGTCGTTTTAGATGAACACTCGTTTTTCAATTTGAGGCGTCTTAGAAATTGGGGTCGCTAGATGCTGTGTAATTGAGGCGCTTCGGAAGATTAGCCGTTTTAGATGTTCAGTCGGTTCAGAAAATGAGGCGGTGCAACCTAATTACCAGTTTCTCTAAGTCAGTGTTGGCTTTTACACAAGAACAGATTTTTGTGTCATATTTACATAAGTCATGATGCTGGCCATCATGTTTTCTAGTAGTTGCATGAAGCATGGGCCATTGCATGGTTATAAATGAAAAAATGACCAAACTGTGAAGGATTCCCTTTTCTTTCAGATGCATTTGATTGTTTGTTAGTAGAATTCTGAAAGATCCCTTCTCTTTATCTTTATAATGAAATATGTACCTCACATTAATATGTTCATGTTCAGTTAGTGTGGAACACCTTCATTGCCTGATTTCAAGAAAGGGGCTCACGAATAGTGTCATTTTGAATAAACAGATCATGAAATTGTAGCAGTTTTTGATATGAAAGACCGACAAATTTTGAACAACGCGTCATCATCTGAAACGAACAAACTTCTAAAACGCCTTCATTTGAAAAGCGAGTGTTCATCTAAAACGACTCGACGACTTGAATATCGACTTACTGTGAACCGCGTTAACATCTAAAACGACTCGACGACTTGACAAACGAGATTTTGGCGCCGAATTAACTTCATACAGTTCCACCTTCAACATCAAGTCCACGCGCTACACAAAATGTTCATCCGATCGGAGATATAAACGATATCCGAAAATATTGACTTGATTATTACAATGCACATTGGCACTGAGAAACCAAAACAAACATTTGGTTGTGATGTATAAGCTTGCAATACACATTTTAGTTTAGTTTCAAATTTGAAAGCAGCACAATGCTCTATGATATATACATAATACATTCCATGTGCGAAGCCAATTTTGTATTAGATTTGGCAAAAAGTCTTCAAAGATATAATGTTTCTGTTAAGTACAGTTTTTTGCCCAGTCATCAACAACAAAATGGTCTTTTAAAAGACATTATTCAGAAAGGTGAGTCCAATATATTTACATGTCCTTTAGACACTATTTGCATTACATTTTTTGTGATCGATAGTCATTTTACAAATATATGTATGTGGATACAGAGACGTTAGTAATGTAATATATATTATTGTTTATTGTGAGTGTTTTGTTTTGTGTGAATTGCATCATAAAAATTTTGTAGATCATGGAATCTTTTGGATTAGATAATAGTTTTTATTATTTTTGTCTGTTAAGGATAGCAAAGCAGTGTAGAATTCATTAGTATTCAAATGCATATATATAATATGGATACACAGATTAATTGCTTTTCAAAAAATTACAGAAATTTTTGGGTAGGATATATCTCTGATGGACATAAGAAAAACTTTAATATAACAAATGGTGGGTTACCTGGGTGTTGCACATCACGGTGGCTTAAAACGCATTCAACCTGTCATTTACTTATATGTTTTACTGTTAAGTTTTTGTATAATGTTTTATTGTGCGTAATATGTTTTATTATAATTATATTCCTTTTTTGAGAAACAAATCAATCAACAACATTTATTTGCCAGGAAAATAAGTTAATGAAAATGGGATTACAATAAAGTCATGGCAGGAGACCACCCCAATAGTGAATACTAAACAAAGGGGGTGGCCACCAAATAAATAAAGAAATAGACTAAGTTAAGAAATTGAGGTATAGGACAAAAAACGAAAAAAAAAACAAAAAAAAAAAAAAACAAAAAAAAAAAAAAAAAAAACATAAAAAACAAAAATTGATGTAAGTATGAGAAACAAAACTACTGGAGAGAGAGACTAGGTGGTATATTTTTCAAGGAAGAATTTTGTGGTTAAGGTTTTTAGTTGAAAATGGTTTAGCAAAGCTAGATCAAGATTTGGATATTGACTTTGCAAATGATTCCAGCAAATAATTGATTGGAATTTCATTGAAGAAATTCCAAATGCTTGAGTTTTAACTGAAGGTTGATGTAGGTGCCCATGAGACTTACCTCTGGTGTTGAAAGTATGGCAGAGTTTAGTGTAATTGAAAGTACTATGAACGCTGGGAGGGAGTTTAAAATTTAAGGCTTGATGAATAAATAGAATATTCAATGACTTGACAAGGTCAAAGATATTCAGTAATTTAAGGTAGTTGAAAAGAGGCCGAGAGGGTGCAATAGGATTTGAGAAGGTTAGGATTCGGACAGCAGCCTTTTGTAGTACGAGGATGCGTTTAGTATTAGTTGACTCACGCTGACCCCAAATTTGACAAGCATAGCGTAGATGTGATGAAAAGATAGCATGATAGATAGAGATTAAGGTACGTTTGGGTACATAATGTCTTAATTTACATAGTGCTCCATTAGCTCTGCGTAGCCTAATCGCAAGGGTACTGACATGTTGGCGCCAGTTAAGATTTTCATCAAGGATCACACCAAGATATTTAATATGTGAGGAGGGGTAAAGTTTCCTACCACCAATTTTTATCTTCAGGTCATAGTTGAGAGGTTTTGTTTGGTGTCTGAATAGAATGAATTCAGTTTTGGTTGTGTTGAGTGAGATTTTGTTGGCATTGAGCCAATGGCAAAGAAGTTTCAAGTCTATATTAATTTTTTTGCTGAGTGATTTCAAGGTATTACCAAAATTTAGTAGATTAGTGTCGTCGGCAAAGTGGTAGACCTCAGAGTTAGGGATGGCTAGGTGTAAGTCGTTAATATACAGCAGAAACAGCAGTGGGCCAAGGACCGAGCCTTGAGGAACACCATGGCAAATAAATTTGAGGGTTGACTTAAAACCAGACAAACAGACAAACTGTTGTCTTGAAGAAAGGTATGACCTAAACCATAGGTTAGCAATGCCACGGATACCATAATACGAAAGTTTATGACAGAGTATTTCATGATCGACAGTATCAAATGCTTTCTGTAAGTCAACAAACACCCCACAAGCAAACTGACCAGAGTCAAGAGAGTTTTGTATGCGCTGGGTAATGTTTATGAGGGCATGAGCAGTGGAATGACTCTTCCTAAAGCCGAATTGACGTGCGTATAAAATATTGTATTTTTCAAGGAATTTTAAGAGACGAGAGTACATCATTTTTTCAAAAAGTTTCTCAATGTTAGAGAGAAGAGAGATGGGGCGATAATTACTAACTTCTTGGGGAGATCCCTTATTTTTAAAAACAGGTGTAACTGAAGATATTTTGAGGGCAGAAGGGAAAACGCCAGACTTAAAAGAGAGATTAATTAGGTTAGAGAGAGGATAGGAGATATCAGATTTAAGAAGTTTTAAGATATTGATGGGGATACTATAAGGGCCATTGGCTTTGTGATCAGGCATGGAAGAGATGTGATCTATAACTTCAACAGTAGAGACTGGGCATATGAATAATGAGCTATTAAAATCACCACGATGTTTAAGATAATTACTGAAGTGTTTTGAGGTATAGGGGATTTTAGCCCTTATAGTATCCGCAATGGTACAGAAGTAGTTATTAAAAGTATTTGAGATTATGGAGGGATCAGAAGAGATAGAACCATTGATAGAGAGAGAAATTGGAGGAGAGTTATTAGGAGAGTTGCTTGAGATAATTGTATTGACGCCCTGCCAAATTTTACGAATGTTCTTCATATTTGCTTCAAAGTAATTGGTATAATAATTTAATTTGCTGCGGCGACAGAGAGTAACAATCAAATTCCTTGTCCTCCTGAATTTCTCATGGTACGAGGATTTCAGAGTAGGATTTCAGAGCAAGGGAGATGGAAAAATGCTATATATACCATAGAAGCTGGTTTGTTTTTTACATTTTATTTTAGGTTTTGAGGAAGCATTTTTTGGTGTTATAATTATAAGCAAAAACTTCTTAATTGAGTATCTGAATGATGGCTTAGACGAGCTCATTAACTTTTTGTCAACGAAGACTCAAATGCTACACCCAATCTGGTTAAATTTGCGTAGAGAAGAAATCAATTATTGGAAAGTCAAACTTTTGGGAGCTCAAAAAGAACATGGTTTTGAGTCTCCACCTGAGACTGAAGAATCAATTGCAAGGCAATTACATCTGAAACTGTCAGGTCTGCATATTCTTTGTTGGTATAATCATGCGATGATCGATTTATTTGTTGTGATAATCTTTTGTTGGTTCTTCTAGGCTCAATAAAATTACAAAGAAAGGTTTTTGAAGGACAACAAATTCAATATTCAGCTCCTAGTATTCAAACATTCAGAAGAGCCAGTGCTTGTATGTATATATCATTTTTATGCAAAGTAATGATTAGTAGTGCAGTGAGCCTTAAAAGTTATTGAGTTAAAAGCATTATGCTATGAGATACTGAAATTAATATGCTATTAATAATTGTATAGAAAGAAACATTTTGTTTGTAATCAATATTCATGTAGGGATGTTATGAGTAGAGTAATATGAAATGTGCTCCACTTATCTGTGTCACTAATACACTAATAAAACCTGTTGTATTGAGGAGCCTGGTGACATAATTAACAATTTCAAACGAAGTATTGGTTTACATGTAAATCGAAATGATGGTAGTGGGACGATTTACAAGTAACCAGCAAAGACCACTTATCAATTAGTTCAGATTATACCTCTACAACATTTGGAATTGCACATGTATGAACTGATAAAAATATGATATAAAGATATTATTCTACAAAATTGCTTCTTTCAGCAGAATCATTTATGAGAACAAAACGAGCGTATCTCGCAACAGTACAAGGAAGCATCGAGAAGAATAAGGAGGACGGCGAGCGGAATGAAATTATAAATTCTGAAACTTCAGTAATGGAGCATCCTGGCGAAGAAAAAATATTCTGTCGTGACGACAGTGAAGGTTTGTTCTATTTGCTGTTATTTTGATTATGATTGTGATGGTGTTCTACGTAATTTCACTGAACATATAAAACAAAACTTTGTTACTATTTTTACAGATTTAATATCAGAAAGATTTACATCGAACTTGCGTGATGCTGTTTCAAAAAGGTTGGATGTGTATCTGAAAAAAGTGTCGAACTGGAAAGATCTTGCTAAGTATTTCAATATAAACGATTACAATTACTTTCAGTATTTATATGAGACAGGGACACCAACATTAGTATTACTCGACCTTCTGTCGTTCAGAAAAGTCAAAGTGAACGAATTTTTTGAAGCTTGTCGGCAAATCCATCGTTTTGACGTGATTGAAGAGATTGAAAGATGGTTTTACAATGACACACATAGCGTTAGTGAAAGGTGCTACATTTACCCCAAAGACTGAAAGGAAAGAAGTTTCTTAAATGTCTTCATTTAACTTTGTAAGCATCCATGAAATTTTATAAACACATTGATCGTTATGATATGGGTAACTTCTTCATATCGTACTAAAGTCATGCATACAAATGATTTCTTCGATCTATTGGTGAATTTCTTTGAGTTTTGTTACTCTTCTTCATATCGTGCTAAAGTCATGCATGCAAATGATTTCTTCGATCTATTGGTGAATTTCTTTGAGTTTTGTTACTCTTCTTCATTCTTACCTTCTTCAGTTTGCTCTTCCGTTGGAACCTCTTCTGTTTCTCCTATCACGTGTCTTTCTCTTTTTTGAATTCTCATATTAAGAACCTTATAATCTTCCACTCGGCTGACTGGAGGCTCGTAGATTTTTCTCCATCTCATACCAGCCCGTTTTTTAGCAAAAGGAGTAATAATCTTCAGCGTTATAGTTAAGTCTAAGCAATCGTAAATATGCCTGATGGCTTCTCCAATGTTCATCTCATTCACTTCTTGCTCATCAACTTTTACAATTTCGTCACCAACTGATAATAAACTACACGTATCAAAAACATGACCGAATTGAATCCTGGACACGAATATCCCATTTGTTTTTCCCCAACCGTCTCCTTCTCTTACAGTAAACCCTAGCGGTTCGCGTTTTGTGGCACGGGTAAGCTTTATCGTTCTTAGTTTGTACTCGTACGTCTTGGCGTAAATCTCACTCATATGAATGACATGTTGAAACGAACCAGCTACCAACTCAGGTGGTTCTTTCACTTTCGGCATCTATATGAAACTGAAAAATGCTTTTCCCAGTATTATATTTTATTTGACCTGATACATCTAGACCTTTTACGTTTTCCAACTGACCATCCCTAAAAATAAGCATGTGAGTTCTTCTTTCGTTTTTTTTTTTAACCTCTTCATAATTTGTAAAGCACAGTTTTATTACGGAATAAAAATCATCATAGCGATGTGTATTATCAATAGGGTAGAAGGAGTAAATTCAAGCTTAATGAATGAATTTCTAATATTTGAATTCCAGTGAACTGGTGAATCTGATAAAAAATTTATGTTGATTGTGTCTTCCTATTAGACATCAACGATTTATTTTTGACAACAAATACTGTTGGGTTTATTTTGTGTGGAAATTAGTAGGTCGAGATTTTTTCCTCTTTACATAAAAAAAATCCTACAATCTTAAAAATCCCCCAGAAAAATTAAGGCGGTCGCAACACGATTTCTTTTTCGACCACGCGGTATTTTTGTGAATTCCGCTACATGAAAAGTTAAAAAAATGACGATTAAGTTTGATCCAACACGTTTTACGAGTGCCGTCATGGAGATACACATGTTGGTGTTACTTTCCAATATGACTCATATGATACCCTCCTGTACACCTGCGTAAATATCACCGAATGAAATAAATTCATTTATTTAGTTATCTAAAGTCTGTTCATAAATTATATGCACTGATTTCAGCTTTTATATAAAAACCAGGCTCAAGGGAATTTATGTAATTTGTTAAATCTGGTTTCCACATGGTAACTGAAATTAGTGCACATATTTTTTGAACAGACTTTAGTCTGTTACATCACCTGTCTTCCTGCTCTGTTAGATAGTTAATAAATTGAACGATGTTTATAAGAACGGGTCAGAAGTTGTGATCAAGTTATTTTTTCCATAACATTGCAACTTTTTACAAAATCGCTAGCCTGTTCTTTCCTGCTGAGTACTTTTGGTATTTCCTGTGGCAGTTATTCGGAATGCTTGAACAAATTTTTAATCAACTGTCCCAAATTTTGCCTGAAAATGTTTTCTTCGTACACCTTGTGTATACCTCACAATTCAGGATTTTCTTTATGAATTCGACAGGCATGATTTTTTTTTCATCTTAAGTCAAAGAAATGGATATTACAATGTTTCTTCGCAAAAAATAACCCAATAAAAAGCAACCCGTCTATACATTATATGCAATTATTTTGCTGCACGCGCATACAAACGTGGCACGTGACTGCACATGACGACTGCTAGTTGCTGGGGATTGGGATTTAGAAGAAGAAAGCCGCTACAACGTCAATCTATTAACGTCCATGATTAAACCAATATTACAAGTCGAGATCTAGTACTTGAGAAAATGGATTGACTCGCATTTGTTGATTTCGGTAGATTTTTTCCAACTAAAACGGTTGGTTGGTAACGTTTTGTAGAAAGATAATGAACTATTATATGTAGAGCTGAGGGTTGCACTATGCTGATGTCAGTAGAAATAGAACAATTGGGAAATGGTCTGGGAACAAGCAGCTGTTTATTATTAACGGAGCGCTCAAACGAAGTACAAAAATGATTGGCTCTCTCGTGGAGATTATCTCACAAGAAAACTGCTGACACGATCTTACGATAGTTCATTATCTTTAATTTCGTATGAAGAAATGACGTAATCATTACCTCGATTAGTCAAAATAACAAAACTGTTACCATAAAGAATCAAGATTCCACTCCGTTTGCATTTACATTTGATGTGCAGGAAGGAGGCATCTTACACAGTCTACTTGAGATAAATATGGATGCGTCACATTTTATAAAACATCAATAAAACATATGTAGTTTCCATTCTTCTCACCAACAAGAAAAAATAAAATCGGACAAACAGGCCATTGTTGTGAGTAAGTCATGCAAGTGAGGAGTGACAGCAACAAAAAAGAGGGTTCACCACATCACATGTTTGTTTGGAGAAACAGTTTTCAGTTGACGTCACAACTTAGATCAGCTCAAAGGTAACCTATCGATTGGCGTATGGAATACAAAATCCTTGGGGAAAAGTTCGACAGCACGACCGATCAAGTTCCGATAAGATTGACGGATAGTCACATCAGCGACGCCAGCAATATCTCCGATTTCTAGGAAATGCAAACAAGATGATAGAATTGTTACCAGTTTTCAAAAATGCCAAAAAATAAGAATAAATGGATAAAGTTAATACTTTTGTGCAGAATTGTTGATGAAATAGGTTTATGTATATGGGACTGTTACCCGTGGGCAACCGTTGAAACAACATGTACAGTGGAATTTCCATAATTCAACTTTCTATAACTCGAACTCTCCATAATTCGAACTGAATCAGTGAGTTCTTTCAAGCTAAAACCTAGCAATATCACTTTCTATAACTCGAACTCTGCAGTAGTGCCCTTAGAATATTTTCACCCCCAGTGGTTTACGCTTATGACTAACCCTAACCCTAACCCTAACAATAACAAAGAAAACCTAACAAGTCATAAGCGTAAACCACGGGGTCATTATTTTCTACCACAACTCTCCATTAATTCGAACTTTTTTTTTCCCGTTCGAGGTTCGAGTAGAAACTATTCGAGAAGGAATAAGGAGACTGTGAGCAACCAAGGTGCGGAGTGGTACCGACATACAACTGAATATCGTTAACCAACGAGTGTCACTTATGTAGCAACTGGATCACTGAGTGAAGGTTGTAATGAAAGTAAAAGTATAAGACGATTAAAAATAGATACCTTTTTGTGATTTTTTATCTTCTGAAGCCTGAGATGCAAGATATATTGCAGCTGCTGCAACTGATACAGGGCTACGACTAAAAAACGCAAAGCAGGAGTTTATAAGATTCCCATCAAAAAACATCGATTAAAATTATAATGGTACTTACCCGGGGACGAGGTCAAGCTCAACAGCTTTGCGTGCGATGTAAATAGCTGCTTTTTGGATGGTGGAAGAAAGGCCAAGGTTTGAACAAAAACGAGACTGTGCAAATTGAAAAAAGAGAAAGTTAAACTACGAGCAACTCATGGATAATGAAATGAAAAATTTGGAAGGAGCGTGATACCATGAAGTCTTCGGAAGTAACAACGTCAACACTGGCTTCTAATGAACGTAAAATCAACTTAAAACATCGGCCGATTTCTTTCTTTGGTATTTTACTGATTGCGCAAATCTCTTAAAAGAAAATCGAAAAGTTACGAAATATCAGAATAATTTGAACCATAATTTGTTATGATTTTATTGCGAGGAATAGTGTGTTATATTCAAAGTGTTAAACCTTTGAAAGTTCTTGGAACTCCTTCTTGCCGACAAGCGATATATAGACATGCAGAAGCTATGGCATCATTACTGCGTCCTTTTAAGCTTTTCTGATCATGGACTTGCTTGAACAATTGATTAGCACGATCCTGTACGCAAAAAACGTTGTCAAAATATCAGTCGAAACAGTGATAGTATACCAAGTGGGTAAAACCGCAAAAAAGTCAATGCAACGAAGAGAATTTGCATTGAAATAGTGTGTATATTTCTATAAAAATTTACTCCTTTGTAGTGATTTTTCAACAAATTTGTCCACTAAGCGTAAATTGTACTTATGCTTACCGTTATTGTCTTGGGTAAGTTAATTCTGGAAGCCATGTTTGAGATTTCACGAATTGCATTTAATAGACTTCGATCAGATCCACTCATCTAGGTACAGACAGATATTTGAGATGTTGAATTTCTACCTTTAACATCATTTAACTAGTTATTAAGCAGTGGCTTTATGTTTACGGCAATTCACAAAATATTCAATGATTTACTCCACTCCTGTTTTGGTATCTCGCATAACCTTGCAGATCTATTCCAGACCCACTTGCACGATCAGAACCAACCATCGTTGATAAGTCTGTGCCACCAAGAAAGGGATTCTAAAAGAAGAGACAAGATATTGGAACTTTGAAAAAGCCATTCAAACATTAAGCTTTCTGAAGAACTTTAGTTCGCTCTGTTTCATGACTGACAAGATGATGTTTAAATGAAGTTCAATCTAATATTTTTTTATTTTGGAAGTATGCCTATTTGTGATTCTAAACTTCCCATAGCATTGAACAAACCTCTCCTCCTCCAACACGTGAACGATCGTTGCTGTTTGATTCATTACTAAATGTACGCCACTCACTTCCAACATCAATTACTCTGAAAACAAAAAAGGAAGATGATTTTGGAACTCTCACATTCTGTAACCCCTTCTGTAACCTTCAAGCAGAAATCCATACATTTCAAGTGCGTTTCATGGACTTTACCCAAAGAATCAGATTAAAAAGTCTATTCTAACTGTCTAATGTGCAAGACAGTCAAGAAAGGAAAACAAAAGGCATCTGCATCGTCCACAAGATATAAACAATGATTGAAAACAAAATACCTATCACCAACAACCAGTCCACATTCAGGACATATCATGTCACCAGCTCTGTAATCTTCTTGTAAGCGTGCATAAGGATGATTTGGACAAGTGAGTTTCGATCCACCTCCATAGCTACGTCTAAATAAACAACAAAAACAAAAAAACATTAGGTCACCTAACACAGGATGGGGCTAATGTTAAGAAAATATCATTGACCCCGACAAATTTCAATAAAGACGTAAGAAATTATTTACCGAGATGACATGCTCACAATGTTCTTTTACAGCAGGTGATACATATATATGTTTTAGATATATAATTGTTGAAACCACAAACAGGTTACAAATTCATTTCTTATATTCTAGAACATAAAGGTTCTTTACATCAATTACCAAATCTGGTGAATACCAGACAACCATTTTCCAGACAAAAGTTTTACTCAAAGGAAATAGAATTCCTTAAAATGGCAAAATCTATTAAAATCTAAGGATGGGAAATAAAGAACAGACATTCAATTTTGCTATAACCTACTTACAGGAGCATTCTGGTTTGTGGCAAAAATCTTTTTTCTCCATTGATCAAGAATATTATACTAGCTTTGTACACAGACATTATCAATGGATACTAACAAAATATATCTAGTAATCCCAAGATACAAACATGATTATAATATATAGTTCCACCGTTCATCAATAATAAAATACTATGATTCATCATGCAGTTAGAATTGTTTCAATTCAGGAATCAGTGATGGACATATTATCGAACATTTTTGTTAATGTCATTTTCTGGTTCTCGCTGACATTCACATCGAAAACAGACATCATTTGTTGTGCTGTCCATTGAGAAATCTGAACATTTTTCTTCTTATTTGTTGCTACTTTAGTAGATAACGAACTTGTTGATGCTAAGAATAAACCATACAATGCTCGGACATTGTTGGGATCTAATTTCAATGCTTGTGCAAAATATTTCTTTGCCTTCTCCATGCTATCAGCTGTCCCAATTGTATAATGAATTTCAGCATATCGCTGGTGATATAAGTGGTTATGGGGATGCGCAAGAATGAGTTCCTCCAGACAAAATGCAGCTTTCGAATACTCTTGCTGTCGTATGTGCAATTCTGATAATTCCATCCAGGCTTCTTGATCACTCATAAATTCCTTCAAATACTCAGTCAAGTCATGAATCGTCTCGCTGGTTTTGTTTTGGGCTTTCTTCATGGCAATGAGGCGTTTACGGACATGTAGATTTGAAGGATCATCCTCAATCATGATCTTGTAAATTTTTTCTGCATCTTCATACTGCTTTAAAGCTTCCTTCCGCATTGCTTTCAGCTTCAACACTCTATTTGCAGAAGGAAACTGCTTGCTGAGAGCCTGAAGACAAACTACAGCCAAGTCCATTCTGTTGCAATCATATGCAGCAACACAAACTTGCTCATATATTACCCACAATTCATCTCCCAGTTTATTAGCACACTCAAAAATGAGACATTCACCCAAGTCAACTATCTCGTCGCTATTACGATAACCTTCATCTCTCCATTTTTTCATCTTTCTTCTAGCAACTTCCAAATCAACAATCTCTTCAGTAGCCATTATTTGGTAAATAAATCTCTTACGTAGAAGTAATCATAGATCTGGAAAGAACAGTTTCTAAAGTGAAACACTCTTATAAAACATACATATCTATCTGTCAGCATGAAACAGGAAATGGGATATAAATATGATGGTAAAGCCGAAGCCACTACTAGGCAGAGAGAAGCACAACAAGGAGACCTCACCCTAAAGACAGGCTTGTCAACTAGGCGTTTTTATCGAGACACCAACTCTAGGAAGGTTGCCTACCAAAGCTAAAGTAGCCTTCCCCTCCATTGAGCAAGACTGACCCTGTCGAATGTCAACCCGGTATTTTAATGCCCCCGGGTTATTATATATTTCTATATACACCTTATATTCAATCTCTATGGCTTTATAAATTAAATGCAAAATCAAACCAAATAATAATACTGACTGTTGAAAAATGCTAATTGGAAAATTAAAAAACAGGCTGCCTGGGAAAAGAGAGTCTTTGAATAATTTGGATAAATAAGGCACATTTAATTGACATTATCATACTGATTATTCACATACTGATTATTAAAGCATTATACTGTTGATTACATTACTATTTTTATCACTATAATTACAATTACAATTACAATTCGCTTCTGGAAAAATAACTCACTTATGGTCTCGTGTTTCTTTCTCAAGTTTCATGATTAAATCAGATCTAAATCTGATTTGACCAGAAACAGATAATGGAAACTAGTACATTCATGAACATGAAAGAGAAATAAAGCTTAATTTATTTGCATGATGTTATTTTCATAGGTTTTATTCTAGTCTAGTTTATAGCATTCCTTGTCTTTTAAGAACAAATTCAAAATTGCAAACACACAAAGATTATTATTTTGTACATCCATGTTTTATATTATTTATTATATTTTTAAAAGGATTTCCAGCTTCTGACTACCTCGACTTGCCTGATGATGGAACTACCTTGTCATAAGAAGAGAATACAACAAACACAGCACATTCAGTTGCTTTACTTGAGGCTATACATGGATATATATAAATATCTACTTATAAAATCTGAAAATTAATAACTAAGAGAAGGCATATTGTGTCAAACTTTTATTTTACTTGAGTGTTGCTTAAATCAAATTTTACATTGAAGTTCTTTCATTGACTGCGTAAAACGGTGCAAAGGTGACAAAAGTTGTGGGAATGTCAGGGAAACCCTTACATGCACTATCGTTTTGATTGTCTAAGATGATAAAAAATTAATAGCAACCAGGTTGGTTCGTAAACAATATTTCATTTTACATCTTGAAAAGCAGGTAAGGAATGATACATACAATAATTTCAAGAAAATGATATTTTTTACCAAAGTATCATACGTTGCATTGATTAATTATCAATTATGTTTCACAATTTAAATTGTAGAAACATTTGAAAGGCAAAAAATCAATTAAAATTTTATATATATAATTGTTAAATTAATTCTTTTTATTCCATTCAGGCCTGGTTATCTTAAAATCAGACCTTCATAACAATTTACAATACTCTCCATTTTCAAATAATCGGGGCTGAATGATTATTAATTTTGAAAAAAAATTTTACCCAAGACAAGCTTTTTCCACCTATCCTATTTATTTAGATTTGAAAACTTTCCACTCACCCCAGCCAAAGATAATTTAGACATTTAATTAAAAAATGTGTATTGGAAAATGCACCACTTCTTTCTTTCCTTCTTAAAGGCCTTCCATCATTTTATCCAAGCTTTGACTGGTGTGTGTAGATTTGTTAGAGAATTTGTATCAAACAAACTGGGTGAAAGATAGACTTTTAAAATTAAGGGAGGGGAGAGGAGATCTCTGTACTGTAGTAGAACATAATGACCCCTTAGAATATTTTCACCCCCGTGGTTTACCCTTATGACCTAACCCTAACCCAACAATAACAAAGAAAATCTAACAAGTCATAAGCATAAAACCACGTGGTCATTATATCTAGTGTACACAGATCCCTGCTCTCCTACTCCTGTTCCTTGCTTATAAACTTGCCTCTTATTCTCTTCTCACTGTTTTATATGTTTGTATTACCTGTATTGTCCAATCCTCTTACCTGGTACTGCAAAAGTAGTTTCAATGAATTAAAAGCTGTGCTCTTGGCTTTTAGGAGGGATTCCCCTGTTGTCTTTCTTGTTGTAGGGTATTTTCCTGATGATATGACCTATTTCATATACTGAAGAGGGGACTTCATTAAAATCTCTGAATGGAAAGAAAGAGGGCACTTAACATTGGGGATTACAATATTCCTTATAGTCACAAAAATTTGTAAAGACAAAAAACTGTTAGAACCAAAGTCACTTCACACGAACGTTTCCATTATTACAAGAAAATAAAGAAAGTCTGGCATAAAACAAAAACTAAATAACGAAGGCTAACTTGTAATTACGCCCTGCGCCAAAATCTTCAAATTGAAAATATAGATCGTGCAAATCAAATATCATTTTGAGCATCAAACTTTTTATTCCATTTCAAATGATTTTGAATTTCTGACATACCTCCTTTTAAGAATAGATAGGCTTAAGAATAGATGGAGGCTCCTTAAAACCCAATAAACGCACCACCCTTCATTTCCACCCTTTAGGATCATAGAAGATTTAATTGAAACCATATCATTACAGTTCAGTAGTTTGGACAATTTTCATTCAATTAATCAAAAATGTTATCTTTACAGACATAAACTCGTTTAACGATGATAGCTCGATATGATATTTCTCAAAACTACCAGGGACCACATAAAAGGTTGTCGTATTTGCTTAAATATTCGAACACGTTATCTTAAGCTAGCGGGCTATTATTGATGAATCAGTTTGGCAGGCTAGCTTGGTTCCTGCACTAAACACAATATCAGAAAATGGGGGGAAAGGTTAGTTTGAAGTGTATGTGAAATGTATAAAAATATTTATGTTTATTAACTTTTATTTAGTTAAACAATTCCAATATTTTTTATTTAGAAATTCGCTTGCAATTATTTGTATAATATTTTCACTACAGTATAGCTAATAGAATAGAATAGAATAATATTTTATTTGTCAATAAATAAATTAGCTACAAAGTAATTAAATGAAACAGAGACTGGAGACCACCCCAGTAGATATATCTAAACAAAGGAGGTGGCCACCAAATACCGTAAAACGGGGTGACTTGAAACAAAATTCGCCGTTTTTTGAAAAGATTTGCTCATAACTTTTATTCTAAGAAAGTAATTACTATGAAATTTTGAGAAAAGGTCCATTCATCTTTTGTCTTTCAGATAACGAAGTGTTCAAACTAATTGTTGCATGCCATCTCAAGTTATTGCTTCACAAAGTACACCTACTGAAATTTATCGTGCGGGGGTGACTTGAAACAGTGCTGTTTCCACAAAAATGTGCTTTTATAGAGCGCCAAAACAGAAAACGTGTGATCTACGATTACTTTCGTATAAAACATAAATTAAAATAATTTGTTAGCACCAGCTCACGTTTGTTAAGTGATGGAGAGTGTTAGTAACTTTTGATAATTCAAAATTTCAGAATGATAAAGATTTTATAAATAAAATTATTGAATTCATTAAAATCATTAAGCATTTCTCTTAAGATAGCGTAATTGTTTCAGAAACAATATCGTAAGCATGCAAGATGAATTTCAATTTACCGCTACTTAAACACGGCCTTCCAAATTACTTGTAAATGTTGTTTTATTAAATTGTGTTAACTGACCATTAAAGCTTAACGCTATGTTGAACCGAAGGAATTCTCGATTTCCAGCCGGCAGACATGGTTTTCAGTTTGCAATTCTAATATTACTATTTTCATGGTTGTGTGAGTGTATTTATACCAATGAGGACATTTAGCTTCATTTCCTAGGGGAGGCTATTTATGCTTCACTCACAACCCCCGCCTCTTCATCCATCAGCACCAGCAGTTCCGTGGATAGAAAATTACGTTTATTGGAACTTCTAAAACAGTATGATGTGCCCATACTTTTTAACAGGGGGGACAACCTTCTAACAAACATTGAAACACTTTTGTAGTATGCAGTTATGCTATTTTGTAAAACGATTCCATCGGGGTTCATTTATGAATTAGAATACGTTCATGTAACGAAATTTGAAAGTATGGCTATTAAACCTTTCTGATAATTCAACTTATGATAATTACCTAATGACGCATACCATTATTGACGCTCCATCGGCTGAACCTTATCACACATCAATGATTAGATTGAGGTATAATTATGACAAATGACAAGAATATTTATGCAATAATCGAATAGACGAAGTGTATCGAGTGAAAAAAAACTAATCATTTTAATGGGATATATCTCTTTCAATTTTAAACATTTTTCAATAAAATTTTGGAATTACGCCCTTTGACCAGAATTATATTTGGCGATATGCTGTATCGCCGTGACGAGCTATTTTACAGCAGCACTGATTTTCGGCGCTTTTTTCATGTTCAGCTTCCGAAGAACTTCCTTGATTGAAAAACTTTTTCCATCGAATGTTGCGCTAGATAGTCTCCGAACGGAATCTGAAAAAAATTCGGAGTTTCCATCGAAAATCTGATAGCAATCAATATAAACGACAAGCTATGGACCCAGGCTGAAAGGGAGGCAATCATTGCAAGAGCTGCATCTAACTTCGAATCCTCCAAAAGAAGGGTTCATACATTTGATGAACCTGTTGAACAACCTGTAAAAATACCGAGATTGGAGATAAGTGATGACGATAATGGAAGCACCGACAACGATAGTGAAAGTGAAGCCTCTGATGACTAGATGATTCTAATGATTTCATTACTAGAAAACTTTGTTTCTAGGTTGTGTTTTGTTTGATATAATGGTTTATATTTGAGAAAAACATTTAAAAGAAAGATCTCAAGTTATCTTTGATAGATAGATAGACTCATATATTTCCATCAACCTTCCCTTATTGTTTTTGAAAAATAAATTCTCGTTTCTTACTATAATAACATCCTCATGTGTATCATATGTATATATAGTTAAAACACAGGTGTTTCGAAAAGAAAAAACAACAAAAAATTGTTTGTTGCGTATCAATTAAAAGCAACGGAAGAAGAAAAATTCGTGGAAGGGAAATCCCCCGTTTCAATCAATGAATGATAAAATAGGGAAATCCCCCAAAACATAAGACAAGTAGTGTACAAGTATAATATTAGTATTATAAAATTATGATAATTGGTCAAACGTCTAATTCTTCTTAGAATTAGATTTTTCATCGCGCACTTGAATTACTTGTACGGCCGCAGAGCTGGCACTCTAACAAACAGAAAATCTTGTGATTTGACGCAAGAAAGGATCGCACGCGCAAAATGAGTTTATGCAATCGAATAGCTCGCGTGAAGTATTTTGCGCGAGCGATTCAGCACTCGTGCACTATTTTATTCCAGATACAGCCTGAAGTTCAATAAATAGAAGGCTATGGCCACACCATACTTATTGTAGAATTAGCGATAGACGGGACTGCGTGTTGTTACTATTACAATTTCATACTTAACCTCATTACCAGGGCTTCTTCTTGCCTTTTTGATATATGGACGCCGTTTCATACTCCGTGTACATGTCATATCCAATGGCACAACAAATTCGCATAATCCTGATGAAATGATGAAGCGCTTGTGTGGAAAAAACAAAGATGATGGATCAATTTCTAAGTGACATCTCTATCGAAATGGTAAAGGAAGTATATCCTAAACTAAGAGAAGCACGAGAAAGAAAGTTGGGCACTCTGAAAACATTTATTATATTCAATTTACAAGTTTTCAGTAAGTACAGTCGTGTAAACTAGCTATAAATTCAAATTCATCTTGCATGCTTTTGATATTGTTTCTGAAACAAATACGTTATCACACGCTTAATGATTTTAATGAAGTTATTTTTTACAATCTTTTACCATTCTGAAATTTTGAGTTTTCAAAATTCACTAACACTCTCCATCACTTAATAAAAATGAAACTGGCATTAACAAATTATTTTAATTTATGTTTTATACGCAAGTAATCGTAGATCACACGTTTTCTGTTTTGGCGCTCTATACAACAACATTGTGCAAACAGCACTGTTTCAAGTCACCCCCGCACAATAAATTTCAGTAGGTGTACTTTGTGAAGCAATAACTTGAGATGGCATGCATCAATTAGTTTGAGCACTTCGTTATCTGAAAGACAAAAGATGAATGAACCTTTTTTTCAAAATTTCATAATAATTACTTTTTTAGATTAAAAGTTATGAGCAAATCTTTTCAAAAAACGGTGAATTTTATTTCAAGTCACCCCGTTTTACGGTACAACAGTAGAAAATCAGTTCTTAAGTAACTGCTGGTCACCGGTCATTGGCCGCCATAATGATATCTGTGACCGTCTGAAAACTTTAATAAACGGCCAACATGACCGGCCACTTATTTTGTGAGACATAATAATTATTTACTCCTGTTAAAACCTTTGTAGAAACTTCCTATAAAGAAAAATAACAATCAAATAACCATAACAGGTTGTGTTAAAATAAAATGTACAGAATAGATGGCGTATGTGATGTCTACTATTCTTAAGCGAAAGTGAAAAAAATTAACACTCCTCCCTCGTGATTTTATTTAAATTAAACAATTTAAGTGAAAACAATGTCGAATTTTTTTGTTACAGAAAAACTCAAACACATATTCTCTTATTTCTATTTCGTACAGGTGTAAGTGTTTATTATCTTAATTAAAAAGATTGACGTGTGACGAAAGTAAAGTTGATTCAATTTGAAAAAGAAAAAAAAGATCACTCTGTTTTGAAACTTAACAAAAAAAATAATAAACAATTTTTTCTTGAAATCCCAAAAGGGAATTGTTCTTCAAATGATTTTAATTTCGAGTTTTTTTGTGTTATGTCTATTTCCGGTATTTTTAAAAAGTATCACGAATCATAGGAATTCTACATAAAATACATCAGCGAAAAGATTTATTTTGATAGATCAAAAAAACCTCAAAAGTGCAGACCTCCCAGAGTGTCCTAAAATCCTAAAATGCCCTAAAATTATAAATTTTAGTAATTTTGTCCTAAATTGTCCTAACTTTTGGTATATTGTCCTAAATGTCATAAAATTTAGGATAAAGTTCAAATGAAAAAAAAAAACAATTCCTGTTTTTGAGTGTAGCTAGTTACTGAGATATTGAGATTGAAAATACATTATATATATATTTTGAGTATATTCTGTTTCAGCTTTTGTTGAATTGTCTACTATCATTCTGATTTTTGACTGAATATAACCTTGTAAAGGAGATATTTTTTCAGTGGAATACGGAAAATGCCAAAAGGTCTTCTCAGTTAATAGAAGTGGTATATCACAAATCAGGAGTCTTACAAGTAGCAAGCTGCATTGTACCAGTGAGAAGGAGGGAAAGAGAAAATACCACTTGAGACAGGACAGTGACAATGCATTACAATTAAAATGTCCATAAATAACATTAACTAGTGTTGAATTAACCAGGAAAACAGAGATTGTTCCGGCTTTAAAATGTGTTGAGTGTAACTTTTTATTCTCTTCAACTAAGATGTTTCCGGATTCAGAAATTGTGAAGCTGTAAAACAGAATACACTATTCAGTTTGGAATGTATGCTTATTTGAAAGATCTTTTACTAGAAGATATGAGAAATTTAGTTTTGAAATCTGTTTCGGAAAAAAGAACTTGAATAGATCTCGTTTCAAGTGTAAATAGTTTTTGAGAGTTTTTGTTTTCATTTAGCTCCAGTATTTTTAACAGTTGAAGTTAATAAGTTTCTTTTGTATCACTTTTGATTATACCTGAGTTATCTAGTAGACTTTACATTGAACAAAACAAGACTACATGGATTGATAATGAACAGGAAGCTAAAGAACTAGCTTTTAACAAAGTCGAATCATTTGCACCTTCATACTCAAAATGTAGATAACAGACAATCATTTGTTTTCTTGTTGTTTTTACCCTAACTTTTAGGTTTTTCCACACTTAAGGTATACAAGGTTTGATAGTTGTTTATGCTTATTTACACTCATTAAAAGTCAAAGCCAAGGGAAACTTTATGTTGTTCTTTGTTATTATATATATCTAATCTTGATTTTCTTTTGATGGTTTAATTTAATGATATGCTTAAATAAAGATATGTTTACTGTAACAGGTCCATAATTTGGGAATTGTCCTAAAGTTGTCCTAACATTTTAGTCTTTGTCCTAAATTTTCTTAAATTTTGCCCTAAAATGTCCAAAAATACTATCTAAAATTGTCCTAAATTCATAAAAAAATTACTTGATTTTGCTCTGGGAGGTCTGAAAGTGAAATGAATGCACCCGCGAGGAAGAGTGTATCATTTAGATTAGTCAAACATGAATTTTAAAGAATTTATTTACTTATTGATTAGGCAAAAGAAAAAGGCAAAGAAAATGTAAGTTCTTAACTGTTCTACCTGATAAATACATTATTACGGCCATCCTCAAACCCCGGGCACTCCTAACTGCCCTAGCTTTGAGGGTGTAATACGAGGCTTTTTAATTTCATTGAATAACACGAAAACGAGTCCTGCTGGTACCACTCATGCTTTCATATTCTTTCGTTAGGTAAAGAAATGAATGTGTGACTGTAGGAACTGTAGGAAGAACAGTATGTTAATATGTTGAATATTTTTTACTGATTACAGCAAACCTGTATAAATATTATTTAAATAAATAAATAAATAAATAAAATGTGTATAACAAAGGAAATTTCAAAATTACCTTTAGCAACGGTGGCTGTTCTCCCTAGCAACAAAAAATTGGTGAATAATCAATTAATATACCTAAGTTATCCTTCGTTGTCAATTGAGCACGGAAACTAATATAATAAGTTGAGCATGTTCTAGTTCATATAAATAGTTGAGCATGTTTTTAAAGAGTACCTTTGTGCGCGATCAAAAGCGTGTCTTGCCTAACTCTAGGAGCGTTATATCGATCGCTATCCCTTGCTATCAAGCAATCATCGTATTTCACAAAATCTGATGGTCCTTTCGTTTCAATAAAATTAATTCTGACCGGTCAAGTTGATCAACCATAACAAAAAATACATGATCAAGTGCCTTATATCGCCAGTCATTGACCGCTGACCACCCGTTAGTTGCAGCGCTGAAGAGGTGTCCAAGATAGCGTTTTCCAGTGATCTGGAGACCCTAAAATCCAAAACTAAGCAAATTACTTCCGGTCACAACAGTGGCAATACTGTTATTTCAAAAACAGAGAGAGAACTAATTGCATATTTTCTTTAAGTTTAAGTTTAGCATCTTTACCATATGATAACTGTTCAAACGTTTCACCATTTAGATTCATGTTGTTATCAGTTGTCCAGGCATAGACCTTGTTAAGATCATGTTGGAGTTGGAAATTGTCCATATTAGGTAGTTTCCTAGAAAGAAATCAGTGACAAGCTGTTTAAGATGGTTATATCAAAGAGAAGCTAGATCAATGTGTTTATAGGTAGACTGGAGATGATTCCACCAAGATATTGATTGATATGTAAAAGAATTCATACCATATAAGCTGGTGTTTATATTAGGTTCACAGAGAAATCCTGCTGACTTACCTCTGGTGTTGATGGAATGGGGTAATTTGGAAAAAACGAAAGCACTATGAATGTGATCAGGAATTCTGTGATTGAGAATTTGATGAATGAAAAGGATAGGGTTCTTGTCAAATCAAAAATCGAAAGTAAACCAAGTTTAGAAAAGAGTGCAGAAAAATGAGATCTAAAGGAGGAAAAATTAGTAATGTTCTACCTCTATTATTGTTTGTGGACTGTAGTAGACTGTAGTAGAATATGATGACCCCTTAGGGTTACGATTAGTCATCCCCAAGGCCAGGATTCTGTTGTTTTTTTTTGTTTGCTGTTAAATGGCATTGACCACGCCATATTAATATAAATATAACACTTATGTATACAACTTAAGCACTGTGAAAAATGCTGAGTAGCTTATTCCTTCATTTGGTTCCATTTGCATTTTGCTGAGAAACATCACCAGCAGCTGTCGTGTTATGATTTTCAGGTTGTTGTTTTGCATTAGATTTTGATTAGCTGGTTTTTTTAGAAAATTTCTCTAGAATAACTCCAGTATCTGCAGTTTTAGACTAGCTGTACATAAAAAACTTCTAGGGAAGAATTCGCAGAATTATTTTTGTGTTTCAGGGTTAAACTTAATTTTGTGGAATTAATTTTGAAAATAAAAGTTCATGACCAAATGAAAAGAACGTAGAAGTCATAGATGAAATAAAAGTGACACATTCATGGACACATTCTTTTATTATTGGTAGGAGCTTTCAACCATAACTTTTGCCATTATCATCTCCATTATCAATCCATCCATGATAATGTAAGCCTGTGTCTTACGAAAAGCTTTGTATGTTTAAGTGGAATTTTTAACATGTGTTTTTTAATATAGTAAACATCTCCATTTCTCTTTGACAAGCTTTATTGATCAGGCTTTTTTCCAGTTCATTACCATATGATGTTATTTTATAAAAAGTGCTTGTATCAAGTTTGATGCTTTGTAAACTTACTACATTGTATTGATAATGGCCGAAGTTATGGCCGAAAGCCCCATGAATAGTAAAAGAATGTGTCAATGAATGTGTCGTTTATTTCATTAAAAAAATTTGTGATCAAGCAATTTTTCTTCAAAAATTTCGTCTATTAAGGTAATCTTAAAGCAAAGATCCATGAAATACCTGCATATACAAAAATGAAAACTGTGATTTCTGAGATGAGTAGAAAAAATATTTGCATATGCATGATTAGGCAATTATGTCCCAAGTACTAAAGTACTCAGGTAGAGTATTCTCACACAAATAGTTTTGTAGTTTCCCCCCCAAAAGTCCTTCATTTGTCAGTAACAGGGTTCCTACACTTCTGAAAAATCAGGGAAAACTGGAAAAACATACCAAATTCAAGGCTTGTCAGGGAAATTCAGGGAAAATCAGGAAATTTTTTAATTTATTGGCAAGAAATCAGGGAAAATCAGGGAAAATTTGTGACTATATACCATTTTTGTGTAGTATTTTAGTGTATTTCTTTTGGAATCTTTTTGACTAGAATACCTGAAGATTTTAACAGTACTTTTTGCTGTGCCTTGTACTCCCTTTTGTATGAATTCGTAGTTATTAAAGTGCAGTTTACTAGGGAAATCATTCTCTTTTCAAATGTGTAATTCTTCTGTTGTTTTATGGTAGTAAATATTGTAGAAGTGTTTATAAAATCTGGAAAAAATGTTCCATTTTCAGTTCTAATCAGGGAAAAACATATGTTTTTTGAGGAGGAAACTCTGGAAAAGAATATAGTAAGATGAAAAAAATCAGGGAAAAATTTTCACCCAAATGTGTAGGAACCCTGAGTAATTTCTCAGTATCCTTTGATATTTCTTTTTTTCCCTTTGTTTGACCCTCCTGAACTGAAGTCATAAATGTTTCCTAAAAAACATGCTGCACATGCATGCGTTTTTCTTTTTTTATTGAAACAGGAAATAAGTATGATTAATATTTAATGGCACATTTCTTTTTAAGCTGTTAAGGATAGTCCATACCCTCCGAGGTGAATTTTTTTGAAAAAAAATTTTTTTCAATATTTCCTTTCAATTTTTTATTTAAAAACAGATTCTGCAATCAGAATTTTAAAATTCCAAATAATTATGGAGTTATTAGCAAAAACCAAAAGGCAAAAAGGTTTTTTCATTTTGTTCAGTTGGCCTTTGCGCAAAAAAGTTTGCCACATATTTTGAAAAGAATCAAAGTTTGCCCCGTGAGGGAGAGTTGAAGTTAAAGAATCAACGTTTTTATAGGGTCATGAACAAAAAGCTTTATATTGTTGGAAGTAATGAGTTTTAAAAAAAACTGTGGCAAACTTTTTTCGACAAATGATCATGGATTTCAAAAGTGCAATTTGTTTGAAAAAAAAGTGTAATGGAGGGGAGTTGGAACTTTTTAATTCAATGCGTTCTAAATTTTACTTTTTTTCTTCTAATTCCTGTCCTTTTCATTTTTAATAAACAAAATATGGATCATTAGACAGATAATTAAATAAGGATTCAGAAAATATATACTTTTGATAAGAAAAAATCAACACATTTCAAATTATCAGGGAAAAACTGAAATCATGCTTAGGAGGGTATAGGACTATCCTTAAGCTTGATAAAACTAATATACGTCTGTAGACTCCCACCCAGATGTTTGTTGCAGATAGATAATCTCAAGCATAAAAACTCAATAGTTTGATGACCTGTTTTGCATACTTCAAGAGAGTTTAATTTTTGTTTTATTTTCAATTTTGGTCACAAAGATTTTTTTCTTTCCGTAATGAATGAACGTTATTTTCATAAAGATCTGTCATGTTAGAGTAACAAAGAAAACATAAAAATCAATCTCATCCCCCAGCCTTTCTCTTCTTTCTTGAATCAATCGGATCTAAACTGGTATACTAAAGCGGAGAAAGTCCAGGAATGAGATTGATTTATAGAGCTCATTTACGCATCACATCAATTCGTTTGCTTCACACACATTCACTGTATTGTAGTCAATCATTTTGAGTTTGAAAGAACAATTGATTACATTCCTCCTCGTAAAAATTACTGTCATCACCAAATTACTCGTGCTTGCACGGATTTTGAACCCTATAACAGCATTTTGAAATATTAGCTGAAAAACAAGTGTTCTCTTAGGGGAGGGGGTCTGTATTAAACAAACCAGCAAGGAGACCTCCCCTCCCCTCAAAAAGGGGCATACATACTTTTTTAATGGTGTCTTAAAATGCAATTACTCATGATTTAAAACTGCTCATCAATCAAACTTATTATAAAAAATATAAAGAATACCTACTTTTTTTGTTTACAAAACGAATGCAGTCATTTTTATATTATTTTATTGATTTTATATATCTGTAAGGAGCCAAAAAGTTTAGATTTTTTAATCTAAACCTGAAGATGTGTCGGGAGACACGAAAAGCTTTGTTTTAAATAAATAAAATTTAAAAAGAAACTTGCGTTTTTAGTTAATTTTATTGATTTTTGTATTGTAAAATATCTGGTTATCATTTGTGTGAGTGTTTTCAAATTATGTTATAACCTATCGGCTGAGGTGTTTACTGTTGACTTCTAGGAGACCAACAAGGAAATCAAAGTGAGTAAATGGGATGGAAACGCCCTCAAACATGCCATAGATGATGCTGTGCGAAAGGTTTGAATTTTTCAGCCTTTTATGTTCACGAATAATTATATATAATGATGGTACTCAAATCTGTGGACCTGTTACTTGCAAAAAAAAATTGTGATTACGTTTGGCCAATGGATTTTTAGATCTTCACAGATGATTTAAAGTATGCGGAAAGAAACGTTTACGTTGATATCCGATTGCTGTTGAGCGCCCTTGGATGTGGTGTAGCTTTGTATGCACTATTATATGACTGGTTCCATCCTTTTCCACTATCAAGAAATGTTCTTATTGTTTGTGTGTTGTCGTATCTTTTCCAAATAGCTTTCTGACTTGTTAAGTGTTTAATAATCTGACATGATCATTGTGCTGGGAGACGTCCATGTAACTTCTACTGAAAAGCAGGAAATTTATTGTAGAAACTAGGACTGTTTCAAACTGGGGCTATGTTGAATGATAATTTTGAGGCTTCAATATAAACACTTGGCCATGTTTTTATACTTAGCATTATATTTGTCGCCTTAACGACACTACTTATAGATATTTCACCCTCATGTCTATTCTCACTTTTTTCATGACGTTCATTGAAAAAAATATTATTTTAGTCGCCAAGCAGAAAGAGGCTGCTGGGCTGGTAGGTATACTCCAAATCTGTTAAATGCCGAATGTTATGCTGTTTTGCGGTTCAATTGTTTAAACGATACCTGCATGGTCCTTTTAGGATCCTGATTCAGAATGGAAAATTCAAACAGTTTTAAAGCGATTTGATAATATGTACACTTGTGATATGCAAAAGACCGATGGAACCACGAAAAAAACCTCAAGTAGCTCTTTCTCCAAGTGAGTTGTATTTCTTGGCAATTTTTGAAGTTTTGTTTCACGTCTGTTATCTTCGTTCTTTTGCCATATCTCATATTCGGTTGAATGTGGCATCAGCAGTTATTTCTCATCTTTTTTAGGTGTGTTTCCACGTGGGTAAACGAAGATGGTGTGATCTCGATGGAAAAACTCCGTAATGACGTCATGGCAGTTCATAAGACTGTAATTAACAGCAAAAAGGACTGAGCATACCACGTGTTGAGTGACGTAGCTTGTCAAGTATTTAACCAATCGAAAATCATCAGAAAATATTACAATCTTCATACGCCATTTTTTCTTCATATATCTTTTTATGTTTCTTTTCCAGAGATCACGAAACATCTCGGTTTAAAAAAAAATGAGACATAACCATATGCTAAGCCTCATTGACTCAAACAAAATCCACAAGGTTTGCGCAGAGAAGTATTGGTATGGAAATGATAATGAATTATCTGTAACCTTTATTCAGTCACAGAGATATCATGTAATGTGAACAAAAGTTAGTGACGCCTGCTCGCTCTTCTACGCCCTTCACTGTGTAGCAAGTCCCCAACAGGTCTCCATTAACAGTCTGAGTTTTCCGATGCGTAAAATTCCACACATAAAAAACTCGAATTCCGATAGGTTGTTGGTAGGGCGTAATATAGAAATGCTATTTTTGAAATTATTGAAAGAATAGAATCCCTATTTTATCCGTTCGGAATTGTCCGGTATAATTCGGTCGTTGGTTGAGGATAATATTCGTTCGTTCATACCAGAGTTTTCAGACCTGCAATTCCTAAAGCCTAGTTCCCAGGCGACGAAAATTCGTCGTTTGACCTATCGCCGGCGAAGAGCGCAGTAGGAATATGATTTATCTCGTCGCTTTGAGTTCATCGCCGGGCGACGAATATAAAAAAAATTGATATTTGTCGCCCTCTCTCGTCGCCCTCATCTGTGACTTTCTGACCTTTTTGAAACTATCAAAGGATTGCCAATATTTCAAATAATGGATATTTAAATTTCGCTGATAATCTTTTGTTGTTTGTTGTTTTTTTTCACGTGCTTCTAGTAAGTAGAATGAAAGTATGAAAACACAACTTGAGAAAAATTTTGAAAATAGAAAAATAGGTTTTGACTCAAAAGAATGTCTGTCTGTAGAAATTCAGAAATATCCTTGTCTTTATATAAGGTGGAAACAACCTCGTACCCAGGGTTTCTTGCCTTTTCGATATACGGACGGCGGCGACATACGATTATGCTTCTTCGCCGCCGCCCGTCTTTCGAAAAAGCAAGAAACCCTGGGTTGAGGTGGCAAGAAAGAAAAATACTTACCAGTAAACAAGCCTTAAAAACACAAAAGCCTTAAAAACTACAATGTCGCTATAAGGTACCCTGAGCTCATAAAAATTGAACAATGAACGCAAATATCACTTTATATCATTGTCAAGGAATTGTTTTAACAGATAAACAGGCAAATTCTGAAAAAAGTTTTAATTCCACTATAAAAATCATTTCATGTATAAAAAAAAAATTCTAAAATTCCGCTCACGTAGTACCAAAAAAGAACGGCGTAGGGAAATTAATCGCGTTAAGTCTGTATTTTTAGGATTGAAAATGGTATCTTTAACTACTTTTAAACTTATACAGTGTGTACACGAGAAAGTGGGTCACTCATTTTAAAAAACAAATAACTCTTCGAATTTTCACCAACACAATGCAGTTTTTATACCGTTGGAAAGAAGATTTTTTGAGCTTTCCAAAAATATAAGTTGTTATTTGTAAGAATGTTTGTTTTAAAGGATATTAACTATTTTTTGTTTCGACACGGTTGTTAATTTTGTAATGATCAATAAAACAGACTTTTAACGAGCAATTAATTCTTTGTTTCGTTGAAACAACCGCTGTTGGTGGTGTTGTGATAAGTTTGTCACGAAATATTTTTTGACTTAATTGCGAGGTTTCATGGTAAAATCGATTATATCTCCCTAAAAATTTATTTTTCTAAACAAACACTTCTATAATTAGATTGTTGAAAATTGAGCACGATAATTACCTAAATTTATGATTGTAGTATTTAAGGGTTGATAGCCAAAAAACGCAATAAACATTAAACTCAACATAACGTCTTTCCTAACGCAAACTGAAGTGTCTGATGTTGATCAAATAGAAAGAGGACTATATTAATTTAATGAAGCAATTCGAAATCCTCTTCAGATGTGTTCATTAATGTATTATCACGCGTCATTTCCTTCTCATAGGCAGGAACTTGTTTTGTTGATCCGTGTGTAGTTGTAGAGATGTCGCTACGGGAACCATCTGTGGTTTTTTACCGAATACAATGCAAGCTGCCTCGGAAAAAACAGAACGCATACTCGAGTGACGTATGGGACATTCTTTTAGACGTTTTGCCACACATTCACCTTCGCAACGCATTTTGAATTACAACAGTATTTTATTTGATTCTTTTTGTTCAAGTTTGTATAACTTGTTCTTTACTTTTTCAGCTTGAATCGTATTTTATATTCTACTTTTCTAAAAAAGATTCCTCTGTAAGTAGACTTTTGGTTGTAGATTCTGTAGACGATCTTGTTGTTAGTCTTGCAGGTTTTGTTTGAGGTTGATTTATCTCCATGCATCTGGCTGCCTTTTCAAACTTTTCTTGCTGCATTTTACAGACATTCAAGCCAGTTTTAGCGATTTCGACTCTTTCCTCTGCATTGATGGTAACATCTTGCCCATAAATGTTCCCCATTTATCTCAAGTTTCTGCCAAAATAATTATAAACCGTTCTTTGTTTATTTTTTGAAACGGCATTAGCATTTCACTTTTGTTCTTTTCATAACTTTGATGTAGTTTTTGGTTTGTGCTTTGGTCTAGGAGTTGTGTTGTACTCCAGCATTTTGTTCTTTTTTTTCAAAAATTTGAGTACTTTGAAATAAAACCTAGAATTATGCCGGAAAGAACTACTACAGGACAGTTATTGATATATGAGTTGTACAGAAACATTTTCTATGTGTAAATAAGTTTGAAAAGTACCCTTGACTAAATGACAGTTCAAAAAGAAAATCATTCTTTTTGATGGTGGTTTAAATGCAAGGCTTTCTAAATTGTAGTTTTTAAGGATTATGTATTGCAGTTTTTAAGGATTTTTTTGTCAATGAAACTAAGCAGACTTTTTAAAAATTTGTAATTTTAGCATTGTTTGAGCGAAAAATACAGTAGAAATCATCACTCAAAAACACTTTGCGGAATCATCATTCAGTCAAAAAACAAAAGGTAGTTTGTAATTGTAGTTTCAAGGCTTATTTGCAAAAAAAAGGCCTTTTTTAAATCATTCATATTTCAACAAAAATGCTTTTATTTTCAAAACTATTTTCCGGGAAGGAGTCTTCATAGTACAAGGTATTAACGGACAGAAATGTAAAGCGAAACTATTCAAGAGTAACGTTGCTAAGAACTTCATTGTAGTTTTCAAGGCTTCTTTACTGGTAGTAACTAGCAGCTAATGTTTGGAAAGCTGTTAAGGAAGGTCTCGACATAACTGAAGGTTGTCATATCTTCAAAATAATAAATAGCAAAGTCTAAAAGTATTTTCCTCCTTACGTCGTTCATATCTGTTACACACTGCCACAAACTTTAAATTGTTTCTTATTGAAAGCGATGGGAACACATAAGCGACAAACATGGCCGATGAATTTCGGGCGACGAAATTTTCATCGCTTTCGGCGACAAGCTTCGTCATCCAGTGGGAACCTGCCTTGAATAAATGAATTCTAAAGTTTGTTATTGTCTCGTAAATCTCGTAAAGTTATTTTTGAAGTACCACAATCTCCCAAACCTTCTAGTAAAATTATCTAAACTCCGCGCTACGACCTCGGTTTGTGGTTGCTCTCCCCTACGTACCTATAAACCCATCATTTATTATGTCAGGAAGAATCGAATGGAACACTTAATTAACAGTATTACTGTAATGACTACGTTTCTGTCTGTCAGAAACTTTCGCGGGAAGAAAATTTCACAAATTATCAGGATTGCTTTGTGAACCGCCAAAATAAGTTTTGCGAGTTTATTTGAACTACCCGTCGGCGAAATTTAATAAATTTTCTTTCATGACCGAAGATTCCCCTTCATAAGAAAATAATTAGAAATGAACTGAATAGGCATTATACAAATCTTTGAAAAAAGTGATGTTTTTGAATGAGACATCCTAAACATTTGTACAAAAAAATTCGTTTGAATTTCTGGTAAAATACAATTTTTGTTCATCCGCGATAATAAATTCCCACGATATCAACTTTACCTTTTGGGGAACTGCGAAAACTAATTACGCGAAGTTTTTTCCTAAGCGCAAAAATTTCTGACAATAAAGTAAACAGTGCCTCGAGATGCTTCATTTGTGTGGTTTTTCCTTTGTTTCAAAGATTACAACTTGGAGAATAAGGTTTTCTGCTAAAATCTTTTAAAATCTTGCCTTAATTTTCGCTTTTCCTACTAAAAAAAGTGCATCCCCCCAAATTCTATACACCAAAACTCGACACACACTTATTTTTTAGGTCGATCTGATTTTTTGAAATGCCGATAAAGTCTGTCAAGTGATCATTTCGTGATCTGAAAAAAAAAGTAACAAGAATTCAAAAAACGTTTTCCCAACGTTATATATTAAGCCGTGATGTATGAGGGCGAGATAAGCTCACGTGATATTTATAAATTCTAAGTCAATGTTAGATGAAATAAAGTATACATCAATATCCCAAAATTGATTCGTTTTTTACATGGCGGCATAAAAAGTTTTTTCTCCCAAATTCGTTTCTACCTTGATTGATTAAGTCGATTCTCCTGCCTCCATCATAAATACCAGAGCATCTATCTGGTTTGATGACTTTGTTTACTTCAGATTAATTTACAAATATTAACATCAACTATAAGCATCATTTCGTGGAAATACTTGACAGGTCCAATGTAGTGGAAACACGAAATATGCTTGGTAACATGTTGCTTAGCGAGATAAATAGATCTTCAGAAATCCCCTGAAATGAAATTGTTTCAAGAGTATTGTGATTGACAGGTCCAGTGTTGCGGAAACACCAAATACGCCTGGCAACATGTAGCTTAACGAATCAAATAGTTCTTCAGAAATAGAAGTGATTAAAGAGACATCCAGATGCGAAAGAAAGCCACTAACGATATAAAGACGCGGGATTTTCAAATTAAAACGCGGCACGAGATCAAATCGTACAAAGCAGTTACCGTGGGAACAACGAATTGCAAAGTTCTTTCATCATGCCCATCCCAGGACAAACTTTCCATCATGAAACCTTCAAGAAAACAAATGAAAATTGAGGTGGAGATGTGAACAGGTAATTTGGTGTGTTTACTTATTTTCAAAGTTTTAAATTTGAAGATGAAATTGAATGGCAAGATAATTTTTGCGACGGACATACTTGATGATTTTAAAGTTTTCTCTTAACAGTCTTTCGATGCAGGTTTTTCTGCAGAAGACTTATCACAGTCACAGAGACAGATAGATATTCACCGCATCGCTAAATTTTCGAGCCCAGACCACTTTTGTGGCACATCAGAGACGCAGAGAGAAGACGAATTCAAATGGCGAAGAAAGTCAACAATTGATTTGTTGATTGGCTTCTTGTGACGAAATTTAGCACCTTCTAAAATTATTGACTCAGAAAGGTATAAATTAAACAACAAACTTCAAAGGAACGATCTTTTATATGCACGATGATTTCATGTAAAGGAACACGAGGGTTAGTCAACTGACTTGATTGTCACTGATTGTAATATAACCACACCACACCTTTAACACATTTGAAAACCAACTCTGCTCTTTTCAAACACCATTGGACGGTCATACCCTGAAAAACAATTTGAACAGATACAAACTAACCAACATATTTTCTCGTACTTTTAAATTTAATATGAAAGGGTACGTATACAAAAGTGATGGACACACATTCTGATTTTCTTAGTCGGAATGATTGTAGAAAAAGTATAATGGGAGTAAGGCCAGGATAAAAAAAAAGATGATTATTCCGCGCCTTCACATGAAAATAGAACAGAAATATAAAACATAGAACAGGGTTCACTTTTACGGTATAACGGCATTGAACCTTTTTTGTCCGGTATAAAAAACGACGGGATTACGGTATTTCATCTTCTGCCGGTGACAGTAAATCGCCCGTTTTTTGTGTTATTTATGCACAAAAAATCCGGTTTTCGGTATGGGGTAGTTTGTCATACACGTGATCATGATATGTCGATATTTTGAATAGTGCGTTTTGGCACAATATTTCGAATGTTTTCATCCTTTTGTTTTTGTTGTTGTTGTCGCGTCTTTTTTGTCTAAAATAGCTGTTCTTCTACGCAATTCATAGCAGCTAGTAAGTTATACATTGTAGACAGGGTGATGGAGGATGTTGGAAAGATTTTTCTTTGCATTTGTTTTACGTTTCAAAAATTAAATCAGAAGAACTGTGTTCAAAAAACGGGATAAGTGAGTGAGAGGTGTTCTGTCTAACAAGTTAAAAATGACCGTTTTAAAAACTACCGCGCTTTATTTCATAAAGCTGGTGATTCCGGCAAATCTTATTAGGAAGCGTTCAACTTCAAGGTAAAAATTGATCTAGAGACTCTGGAAACCAAAATTTTCTTCGTCGTCCAACCATGGTGGGCGACATTTTAGGCAAATTACTCTATTTTTTAAGAATTATTTGTTTATCTTGTATACATGTGGAAAAAGTCGTTATTAGGATGTTGATTACTTCTTAGCGAATTTAATAAGAACGCAGTATAACGAAACAAAAATTATTAAGTGGTTTCGAAACCCTTTGAGCAATAAATGGTACTTGCAAGCATTGCCATTCAATCAAATCGCTAATTCGTTCTTGGATTCATTTAACTATTACTCAGTGTCTGTGACACTTCGAAACAAAATTTGTACCTCAAGTAACGACAACATTCATGATAGGTACAAAACATTAGTGAACGTCCAATATGATCGATTCAAAAGAACTCGTGCAGGTTAGAAGGAAACTCGCCAATCGGATGATAGCAAACATGACAGTAGAAGTCTTAGTAGAGAGGTAAGGGCACACCTCCCAGGATAAAAAAAGGAAAATGGATTAGGAAAAATAGTGATTCGTGAAAACTGTAGTAGAAAATATTGACCCTTTAGAATATTCTCACCCCCCGTGGTTTACGCTTATGACTAACCCTGACCCTAACCCTAACAATAACAAAGAAAACCTAACAAGTCATAAGCGTCAACCACGGGGGTGAAAATATTCTAAGGGGTCAATATTTTCTACCATAAAACACAATAACATTCAGTTGAAATGCACTCTCGTTTTCTTTCAATCCACCGATCGTTCAAAAAAGAATTCAGCATGTGTACACGGAGCCTTATAACGAGCTATGAGCATGACTATGAACGCTTACGAAAATACATTTACCTCATTCATTTCGTGGACTAAAAATAACGGTATGGCAACATTGGTGATGCTGTAACGTGTGGCGGCCAACATGATGTTTCGTATACCAGTCATAATCGGATGACGGGAATTTAAATTTGATGACATCAGCGAATCATCTGAGACCAAGTGAAAAACGCAGTGCACTTCAGCAAGATTCGAATGTTTCGTAATGTAAAAGTCACCTAATTAGAGAAGCGTATATCTCTCATGATCAGTTGAAAGAAATGACGTAAAAGAAACCAATGCGTTACCTGTTTGAAGAAGTTTGGCTGGATCACGTGACTTTCCCGAAACTGTTGATTGCGGCTTATGATTGGACAGGTTCTGTTCCACCAAACAGATCTGTTTGTCGATGTCAGGGAAATGAAAGTCTGTCGACTCGTGACAAATTTCCCGAAATCCTAAATAACAACAACGAAGGAGAACATTATGGGTAGTTCGCTGACTTTGTATCAACGGCCTTTGTGACTACCTAGAGAACTTTGTGATTTCGTTTTTTTATGGTTTTCTTACCAACATTGCAAGTTATACATACTTTTCTTTATCCCTAACGACGTATGTAATCTGTCATCGACCAACAACAATAGCGCTGATAACTTCTCTGAGTACAACGTTAAAGCCGTCTGCAAGCGTTGCGGTTGAGGAACGATACTGCCACTAAGCGAAAATACAAGAGGTAGGTATCAGTTGAGAAAGAGAGGAAGCTTATTAACACCAGCAATAAAATAAAATAAAATCGTTAAAAAAAATCGATGTTTTAGTACAGACATAACTTCTTAGTGTTTTTTTCATTATACACGCTTTATATTTTATAAGAACACTGAAAATCAAGAAAACCTTGCGATGGTTTTAACCTTTTCCATTCCAAGGCTTAAAATGTTCTTAATATGTTCTTAATTTATACTAATTTACTTAATTTAATAATGTCATTTTATCTTTAGTCGTATAGTTTTTTGAAAAAAGAAAGTGTAAAAACAAAAAGCCTTATGTTCTTAGCATGTTCTTATAAAGTATAAGAATATGCTTTATAAGAATGTTCAAGATGAAATTTGCCAAAAAGTAAAGAATGTCTTAAGAATATTGCCATCTTAAGATTTTGTGAGCTCAAAATTTATTTTGTCAGAATTTATTTTGTTTTATATTTAGGTACTATTTTTTTTGTGTAATTTATCAATAAACATTCTCTTACGTGGTTCCCCATTGCTGAAGTGGCTATATTTTTGCAATTTTAGCTGTGAATACCCTTCTATTTTTTGCCTTTAGAGTTTTATCTTTTGTTGGGCAGGAAAAGTTAGGAACGGCCTTAAGAATGTCTTAAGAATATACTACGATGATTTTGACTAAAAATGTAAGAATATCATGAAATGAAAAAACACCATTCTTATAAAAAAAATCATGTAGTACTTTTTGCCGATTAAGATCTCTTACACACTTGAAGAGAACAAATTGCCATTTGCGCATGTTTATTGGTGCGAAAATAAACTGCTTTTCCTTTTTGAGAAAGTTTTTTCTGTGCGTGCGTAAAAATTTGTCTAAAAAACCGTCATTCGCGAAAGTTTTGCCGTAAACAGTTGCCAACTTAATGTTAAAAATCCAGGCTAAAAGTACTTTTCAATAAACCATGGGTATTTCTAACAGTGAAATAATGTCATCAAAGAAAACATACTGTTGCAAGCATCAGAAATGAAACAGTTGCATAAAAATTATTCTAATAATTAGATAGACTACGTAACTGACACGTACATATGCATAACGTAATTCTAGAGTAAACATTATACAAAGTATGGTTACCATGGTTACTAAAGACACACCAGTTTTAACATTCTTTTAAAAAAGATTTCAATGAAGGATGCAGAGATGAGACAGACTTACGAAAGCTTTAAAATGGATTGTAGAAGGAAAGAAGAATTTTTTTTACCCGACAAAAGTAGTTTTACATTGGCAATAGTCTAGGATATCACGACAGATTAGCCTGATGTTGTGCATACTTTTCATTTGATTCCCTAAAACAAGAATAGAACCTCAACGAGTTGAAAATTCAAGAGAAAAACAAAAACGAGTCTACTGAAACATAAATACACTCACCAAGATAAATAGTGAAGCTTTCTTCCATGTATTGCTCTTGTGTTGACGAAACATCATAGCTCACTTGATAGCTTTCTTGAGAAGGACTTCTTAATACTCTAGGAGAAGGACCTTTGTTTCTGTAGCTATCATCAGCAATCGTTCTTTCATGGACAGTCACCACCCACTCTCTATATTCACGCTTTTGAGTTTCTTGGAGTTCAGAAAGGGCACTCGACCAATAAATTTCTTGCATCTAAAGTCAATCACAATTATTTCAGGGAACTACAAAAAAACCATACTACTAATGGCTGGATTGTGCACCGATGGTGTAGTGGTTAGTACCTCTGCTGTGACCCGTGTTCGAGTTCAGTTATGTCGTATCCCGATACTCCACTCCGATGCGCTTTAAAAGCAGGGTATCAGTCCATTAGGTACCACGACTAAATCATGGTTATGGTCAAAAATGGGACAAGTTAGAGCAATGCTATATGTATCTCTGGCGGTAAGTCAACTACTACCGGGTGCACCAGAAAAAACTCCGGACGTTTGAAGAGATATTACGTGAAGTAGAAAACATATTTTTCAAAAAAAATTTTTTAAACGTGTAGAGGAAAGATTGAAAAAAAATTTCCTTTTTAAATTATTACTTTTGGTTAAGTCGATGAAAAGTTATTAAAAGAAAACTAAAAAAGCAATTTTCAAAAAAGTGCAAAAAAACGCTAAAAATGGCTAACAAAAGTCCATCAATGAATCTGTAATAATATAGTGCAAGTGCACGAGATTTATGAACTTTTTTACTATAAATGATGATAGTAAAGAAGAATATTCATTCCCGAGGGCTTTCGCTAGAAACATGATTTCAAAACGTTTCAAATGTTTTCTCCTTGTGAGAACATTTTTTACAGAAATATTGATGTATTTTTTTCAAGATGCCTCGTTTAACATTAGATCAACGCGTTTGGATATGTATCGAATTTTCAAAATGTAACAATGCACGTGAGGTTATTAGACGTTGGGTGAACCGTTGGCCAAACGATCGTCCTCCAACCGATAAAACAGTTAAACAAACATTTCTTAAGTTTGAAGCAGAAGCTACCTGTCACAACCTAAACAAGGGTCGAAGTGGCAGGGCACGTACAGTGAGAACTGCTAGAAACATCAATAATGTTAGAACATCACTCCAACAAGACGGTATTCGGACATCGAGAAGAAATGGATTAAACTTATCCCCTTCCTCATTCCTACGTATTACGAGAGAGTTAAAATTTCATCCATACGTTTTAGTGAAGAAGCAGCGATTGAAAGACGGTGACTCAGCTCGACGACTAGCTTTTTGCAACTGGTTCCAAAATAGTTTGAACAACCAAAATGTTTTACAGAACTTGATCATATCTGACGAGGCTATTTTTAGTCTGAATTCAGATGTTAATTCAAAAAATGTTATTTATTACTCTCCTTATGGACAAGGTCATCCACAAGACCACTATATTGAATTTGAGCAAGGTGCTGATCAAATAATGGTGTGGATGGGCCTGACTGGTACAGGACAGGTGCTAGGTCCTCACTTTGTTCGTAATCGACTTGATACGCGTGAATATTTACGAATTGTTAGGTACCATGTAGTTCAGGGTGATTTTAGGAGGTTAAATATCAACAGAGCAACAACTTGGTGGGTCCAGGATGGGGCTCCTGCTCACACCAGCAATGCAACAATAAGGTACCTTCAAGGACAGTTCCCAGGTAAAGTAGTGAGTAAACAAGGTGATGTTCCATGGCCTCCAAGATCTCCAGACTTGACAGTTTGTGACTTTTTCTTGTGGGGCTATTTAAAACATCAAATTTGGACACAGCCCCAAAACCATCTGCCTCAAAATATCAGAGATCTGAAAATAGCCCTACAAAATGCATCGAATAATTTGGATCCAGCTATGATAAGAAATGCATTTAATGGTATGGTAAATCGTGTAAACAAGTGTATTTTAATAAATGGAAATACATTTGCAGATGAATAAAAATTATGTTGTTCTTTATTGTTGTTTTTCACTTACTTCTCCATGTCGCTATTTTGTTAGCCATTTTTAGCGTTTTTTTGCACTTTTTTGAAAATTGCTTTTTTAGTTTTCTTTTAATAACTTTTCATCGACTTAACCAAAAGTAATAATTTAAAAAGGAAAATTTTTTTCAATCTTTCCTCTACACGTTTAAAAACTTTTTTTTGAAAAATATGTTTTCTACTTCACGTAATATCTCTTCAAACGTCCGGAGTTTTTTCTGGTGCACCCGGTAGTTGCAAGTCAGCGGGCAGAATAGCCAACCATTACGGATGGAAACCCAAGGACTTAAAACTCCCAGTTACTTAGATTCCTGTAAATAAGACCAACAGACGTTATGCTTAGAAAGGGACCTAATATCAAAAACGGGTATACGTAGCCATAAAAATAAAACCAGGAACAGCTTTGGAACTTTCCAAAATGTGGTTTCATCCTAATGCTTGAATAAAATAACATTACCTGTGATTCTTCCAACTGACGGGAAGCCAAGGTATTTACGTCATCATCCGTTTTTGTGACACCTACTGAAGAAACGATTTCCTCCATTTCTTGAACCTGTCTAAACCGTAAAATATAACCAGGTTGATGAAAATCTGTAAATTACTAGCAGTGAAGTAATATGTTTGTTTTCAAATTTTTCAATTACTGCAAGAAATTTTTTAAGCAAACAATTCCCTACCTTTCTGTTAATTCTTTCAAAGCGTTCTCCTTTTGTTTTATGAGATCTCTCATTGCTTGCCCAAAACTATATTCCAATCGCAGCAAAGTATCAAGAGCCGGTGAGTGGATGAGAGTATGGTAGATATCTGACCAAGCACTGCCTGCAGAAGCTTCATTTGAATTTTGGAGTTGACCTTTAGAAAATTCCTGAGTCCACTCTTTACTTATCTCTTCTCTCATATTAGGTTCACGCAATTTCTTGAATAATTGGCTATATACTTTCTTTTCAAATTCTTTTGTTGCTTCAACAACAAAAGCTTCCAAGGATTTATATAATTCTAAAAAAAGTAAATAATCTATAAAAAAAGATTCAAATATATATGTTTTGACTCATTTCAGACACTTAAGTGCAATTCCAGGGGATTTTGATAATAAAGATAAAACAATACATGAATAGCATTACCATTAGCACTACCATAGAAAAACAAAACAAGACGCACCTGCAGATAGAAGTATTTCTGCAAAATGACTGTAAGAACCATGAATGTCATTCAGACATACAGTTCACTACATGTAACTATTCTACACTATCAACATGCAAAAAAACATTCCGTTGTTGTTTAATAGTTTGACAAGATATTTTAAACTTATAATCTCATTTCCTAGAGCATCAAGAAAGCTAAATTGACACCTGAAAAACTCAAGAGATCAAGCTTAAAGAATCATATCAAGTCCATTAGCCAAAACTTTTCTGCAGATGCTTAAAAAACTTGCGATTGTTTGGACAGTATTGCTACGCACATGGCTTGTGTATTATTCGATATAAGAAGTATTCCAAATCTATTATCTACGCTAATAAAAAGTTTCTTTAAATCATATCATAAAATCATTGAAAAATAAAGAAAGATCATTAAAAACAATTCCGTAAGTAAAGTGTATGTAACAAGTCAGAGGCTGAAATAAAAACACAGGTATTGACAGCTGAGAGGGATATTCAATGTACATCCATACCAAACTAAGCCTGACACAAACTGTCGACAAAAACAGTTTCTTATTCTGATGTAGGCTGATAAGGACAGATGTAGTAAAAGACTTTAATCTGACACAAAATGTTAACAAGGACATCTTCTTTGTATGATCCCAACTTTCAAATAGGACAGATGTTGTTGAAGGCCCTAGTCTGACCCAAACTGTCAAAAAGAACAGTCTCCTCATTAATTAATTATAGTGCAACTCTACTGAGGCTGTTTATAGTATTATACCATGTCAATAGCACTGTAGGTCCAAAATATATACATAAATATGGATAGAAGGCTGAATTATATGTTGACCACATTGAAGGAGCCAAAGCATTGCCTGGTAAAAATTCAGTATTGACCAAATTAGAGGGTTGACCATTGTTGTTGCAGTTTGACCTTATAAGACACAAACTGAAACCAGAGTACCTGTAAATAATCAACCAACGTAGAAATCTACCACCTGGCTTCACAACCTCAGCAGCCAAACTCCCCCTTGGTATATTTATGCCTATCAACCCACCAACGTAGATGAGTGTTCAGATCATTAAACTTATCAGCAGTTAATCATTATAGTATATGTGGTGACAGCAATTTCCATCCCTAAGTAAGTCAATGCCTGGGTATGGAATGCCCAACTTGATTCATATGGACTACATGCTTCTCATGTCTTTCTCCACATAATGTTTCAATGGACCAAAAATCAAAAAAGTTACCAAAGGTAAATAAAAATTCAACATAACAATTCATCAAAACAGTTAAAAATGAGCTGGGACAACTCCTAAATAGCAATGAAGTATCCACAAAATAAAAGCCTTGACCAAGAACCTTTCTTTATTGATTCTTTCATTGACAGCATTCTCCTGGGGTGAAGAGAGATCTAAGATGATCCTGAAAGTCCCATCTCTTTTAAACGAAGAGAACAATGAGAAGAGTCTAGAGAGGTTGCCAAGAAGGGACTGCTGTATGACCTACCCCGTTGATTTCTTGGGCTATCGCCCCTCAGACTGTTAAGGAGTTACTGCGAAATGACAATAAATTCCTAGGTTTAGCAACAACCCTTTATTAAATTGAAACATTGTAGATGATTGCCCAATGTTGCATAAGTGCACAGATACGATTTGGATCCAAAACAATAAATGAAATTGTTCCATGCTGCCATCCAAGAAGATAAATTGCAAACCTTGGGGTGGCTTAACTTTAGGAGCAAGCAATACTGAACGCTGCTCCACCCCACTGATATTGTTCACTGGTCGACCTCGAGGGCCTTGAGGTCAAGTTTTCTAGTAAATGCAGCATGGTGAGAACTTTGATAAAGCACATCATGTGAAAGACAAATACAACCACCAGCACTACTTTACAAGAAGAAAATTGTCACTACTAATAAATGTACTCCGAACATTTACCAGCAAGAATCAAAAAATCTGTACAGTTCTAAGATATTAGATATAACATATGAAATCCAAAAACAATAACTAATCCCCTAATTATTCCTTATTCTACTTGATTCTCTGATCTAATGTTTGTTAAACCAGCACTAGGGAAAAGTTATATTCTGGGCTCGATCTTAAAATTTTAACCCGACAGGCATTACAGCAGGACGCTATTTTCCTTCTACAAAATCTTTGACAGTCTTGCACCACAATATATATTTATCTGGCAGCTCAGAATTCAGCTTTACTCAACCTAAGGAAATGACCTCCTTTTCTATTGGAAGTTTGTACACAACTGTACCGCAATTCTTTTTTTCCTCTTTGTATGGCACAGTGGAACAACCTGAATAGTCATATAAGAGAACTTCCACCTATTTTGTGTTTCAAAGATGTTATTTTTGAATTTTTGAGACCAAAAGCTACACCATCTTATGATCTACGAAATAAACAGGGTCTCAAATTGCTCACACAGATGAGAGTTGGTTTCAGTCACTTACGTGAGCACAAGTATAGACATGGTTTTTTAGATACTCTTGATCCTTTTTGTTACATGCTGCACTAATGCCATTGAAACCACTGAGCACTACCTATTGCATTTCCCCGATTTCTCTAATGAACGGCTTTTTCCTTTCAACAGACTTCACAATCTTGACGTAATGTCTCTTCTGCTCAATCCTCAATATTTTTGTCGGATCTTGTTATATGGTTAATTCAAATTTTGGCATGTTTGATAATGATAAAACAAATTTGTTTTTATACTGAAGATGGTGTAAGCCGATAAGCTTTCATAATTAATAAAATTTTGTATTTTATTTATCATTGTTACATGGTGATCCATGCCTCACATGGAAATTAAATTTTGAGATTATAAAGTCTACCATAAAGTTCACATCAAATTCCAATTCATATTTGTGTGTCTTATAATAAAAATTTCATAAAAAAAATGTTTGTTAAAGGCAGCATCTTAGTCTATCTCAGTCCATTGCAGCTATGCTATTCATTGAATAACTGCCCTCCTGACAAGACAAGACAAGTCAGAGGAAAGCTGTATTTCTCAACTATCAAGTATAAGTCAGCAGGCAGTAAAACATATGAAATCTCAACAACTTGAAACTCCCGTTTACTATTATGTATTATGGTTTTTCTAAAGGTATATTGTATGTATCATAATTCATTTTGCTACACCAAGATATATAACAGTTGAAAATAAGAAAATAAGAAAGAAAGAAATGGAAAAACATCTTTCTAAAATATATACACATGTATATGTAAATCCCCTGGAGTAATGCAAATTACAGTCCTCATTCTTCCATAACATAACAGAATGTAATAAATTATATACTAAAACATACCATCGTGCAAATAACATGGAATGCCATGGGATGCAATTAAACGAAAAGCTAGTTCATGAATGGCACTTTTTAATGGAATATCAAATGACACTTTCAAGCAATGCTGCATATCTCGTGAGCTGAAATTAAATGAAAATTCAACTTCTTGTGATGGATGATTCAAAAGATTGCCAGTATCCAAACAATGACTTCCAACTGGAGACAATGTCATGTTGTTTCATATATCTGCTCTTTGTAATATCTAGAAAGAGGTAAAGAAAAGCTGAGTTTCTGATGTTAATTACAAGCCCTGTAATATCAAACAAACTTCACAAAAATAGATTTCAAGTGCTAATATTTATTAAAGGAGAGCAGAGGTCAAACATTTGTATATTCGGCAGTGTATATTAAAATAAAAAGGCACAGTAGAGAGCGGCCTTTTAACCTCAATAATTATTCAAAACTACAAATCATACTAATCATAAAAAGAAAATTATTTACCAAAGGAACTTTGAAAAAAAACAAACTTGTACAAACTCTGCTACAAAACTTGTTTTACTAGTTTCATCTCACTGAAATTTGCAGAGTTTAGCCACTAAACTGATTTTTTCACAATAATCTTTTATCTCATTATAATAATCCGCAATCAGGTGTAACACATTTAACTTAGAGAGTGATGGTTTCTTTAAAAATTTACGGTCAAAATCTACATAATCGTGGTCATATAGCGGCAGTTAGACCACGCAAGACACATTCATGATTAGTATAATAGCACGTGGCATTTGACGTCAGTTTTTTATGATCACGGGGAACCATTGCATAGCATCCCCAATAGAACGCGACGTTTTGGGGAAATATTTTGAGAACCAATGGGGATAACTGATGTTTTTTAGGGTCTGTGATACGGGCGATGTGGTGACGCAAAATTTGAGACTAAATTTTATTTTTATTTCATTAGATTTCTTTTAACTGTACATATGTAGTGATAGTTGCCTTTCATTGGTTTTTAATATTTTAATGTTTTATTGTTTTCTTTTATCACTCTGTAATTACCTTATATTAGCTTAATAAATTTATCTTACTGAACTTTGTACATTTACAACATGGCCTGATGATGACAATATAGTCGAAAAGCTTCGCATATAATTCTTGGGTTTTTTTTCTTGTTCTCTGCTTATGTTTAAATTTTATTTGGTACTGCAGCTATGATGTCATCAAAATCTTTGATCAACAATATCTCAGCAACAGTTGGTCGTAGCGAAACGATCCAATACATTTTTTGATCAGTTTTTTGAGCTCTACAACATGGTTACACTGACGAGTTGTGATTCCTTAATTAAAATTTTCGTAACAGCGTTCACACACACGGGGAACGTGGCACATCATATTCGACATTATTAGCCGTAAAAAAAACTTTTACGCGGGTTACTTGTTTTCTTTATAACAAGCAAAATGCAGATGTGACGATACACGGAATGGTTGTACATGACACTTTCAGCAGAAACATACTTAGAAAATATGCAAAAACATGCACCTAAGTTTATTGAATTGCCATGTAATTATAAAATTGAAAGAAAGAATAAAAAGAAAACATAGGAAATATTGATTAAATCGGCTGTTAAAAGTTACACCTAGCGTAGTTACTCTATTACGTATACTGATAATGATCCGACGACCTACGTCATAAAAAGTGATAATCATACGTCAACGACAGAAAAGATCTGAGTTTTTAAGCTTTGGGTAAAATTATAATTGTTTGGAAGAAAAAAAGTTAAGGGCACAGCGTACGTTTCAAAAGTGAAAATTTTCTTTTTCAAATTTATTTTGACAAATGCAATCATTAGGTTATTATTACACTACATTTAAAGTTATAGCGAAAAATAATGCTTTTTGAGAAAGTTATGGGCATTTTTGTTATTCAACATTTCTAAGTTATGACAACCTTTAATACAATCTGTTATATACTCAAAAGGCGATTAATTAAATTAGCAGCTCACTTTGTGAATTTATTAAAGGCTGTCATATTGTCGTTTATGCAATTAAAAATTGTTAGTGTTCTACCTTCTATGAGCTCCATCTTTCCAACAAGTGGCTCATTTCCTTTAAAACTTTGCACAGCAGTGGATCAAAGCCTGTTAACGAAAAGTGTGCCCGCGATTTGAGAGAAAATTCCTGATTGGCTCAAAATCCGAGATTGTTTTCAACTATCCAATAGCGCAAAAGTATGGAAAAAACAGAAAACTGTTTTTCTCCTGAACAAAACCATTAATTGAGATTCGCGGGCACACTTTGTTTCCACTAATTGTGAGGAGTCTCCACAAACAAAAAAAAAAATGTAAAAAACCTTTTTCTTTGGGAGTTGGAGCTCAAAGAAGCAAACAAAAGTCCGTATCTTTTATCGTTTTCACAGACTAATTTCTTCCTTATTATTTATGTAAATATATCCTTTTATACACCGTTGGAAAGAAAATTTATTGCTCTACACGAATTCACGAAATATTTGTACTTAAAATGTAATGGTAAAAAGAAATAATGGAAAAAGTTATGCAATGTATATGTGAGTAAAAGGTACGCTGAGCCCTTAACAGTGATTTTGTGATAATAAAAGGCAATAATTTCAAAAAAAAAATTCAAAAGTTAAATTCATCTTATTTTCTTAAAGGCAGTCTTCTCCTTTTAAAAATAACATGCGTGTGGTAAAATGCACAGTTTTCTACGTGTACGGTTTTAATCATTTTGATTTTTAATCATTTTCATCGTACCTCACCAGTGTGATGACAAGTTGTTTGAAATTAACGTGTGTGATCTGATATTTTACACGATTGGAAAATATACCTCCTAATAATAACTGGGAAAACCAAACAAGTATATAATACCATTACATAATAATCATACGCTATGCCCACAAACAACAGATTTTTTCACACGATGATGACAAATTGACGCATGTGATTAAATGTAGGCTTAGGACTTTTGACGCGTGGGACAGCCTGTGCAATCGTACTCGTCAAAAGGAGAAGACTGTAAAGGGTCTCCTGAGAACCAAATAAGAAGATCATATTGAAGTGCATAGAAAATACATCTGCTTATCGGCAAAGATGTGTGCATATGTTCACAGAAAAATGACTTGATAAATAACATTCAACATGATCGTATACATCAATTATCGAGCAAAGAACAGTAATGTTCATAGCAGTCAGTGCCGGGAATTGTCATTCGGTAACCCATCAATATAAAACAAAACTCTATATTGCACTTTAAAACCCCACCACCACAGAACCCATGTTAGAGTGCCTGCTCCCCTTACCGCTAACTTTTATTATAATGTTACAAAATTCGTCAATGCAAACGTAAAATACAGTTAAATGGATTTAGCACCACAATTGGTCATTCTAGATACTAAATCAACAAGAATAAACAAAGAGAATAAGATTGATAACAAATACTGTAATTGTAAACATAATCGGGGTGATATTCCTCTTTCCGCTAACTTGTTCCTCTTTCCACTAACTAATTTCACGTTCGTCAAAAGTGATGCAAATAACAAAATTGTATGGAATTTAGTGTTCATAGCAACAGTTTAATCCCTTTTCTCTCAATTTAAGTGCTTTCCTCCTTTGCTTCTGCAGATATAAGACAATCACAGGCTTAATAAAAATGTTTACTGTTTACAAATCGAAGGCAGCCATATTTTTATGAGCGAAGTTTTTTAGAAAACAATAGTGCCGTCTCGACAAGTCAACTTTTGATCGCAAAAATCTAGACACGTGATGGGAATTGCCCTATTGTGATAAACACAGACATCGTTAATTTGTTAAAAGCATGAACCGCGAATGTAATTATCAACATGTATTGAATTAATTCTTACACTCGCAACATATGAAATCAATTGTTTCTATACTTGTGATGGAGATTTTTAACATGTGGAGGATTTTTTACACGCTAGAATGATCTTACAGAATTCAAGTTGCAATTGCTAAAAAGTTTAAATTGTGATAAAAAGCGTTAACGCAATAAAGAGTTTTTAATGACAATGGGTCCTTTGGGCGAAAAGGTCTACAAAACAAGTTTCACGTTTTCTTGAACGATAAATCTATGGGTGATATTATCAATGTGGGATTTCGTGCTAATTGAATGTCTGTAAAAAAAATTTAACTGTTTGAGTAATCAAGCAAAAATCAGTGCTAACAAGAACAAATTTTGTAGCTATAGCGGAGAAAGGCACCTGGTTACAGAATTACCTTGCTGTAAACTTTAGATGATTTACTCGCGTATAAGAAAACTGTTTGTGTGGATAAAATCTCAGATGTTGGTAACATTTAAGACAGCAGAGGAATAACAAGGATTCGATATGCTCCGTTATTTATGACACTGAATTTTGAAGCATTTATTTTTCGAGGAAGCCATTTTTAAATTTTTTTCACAATGATCATGACCCGGTGTTAGATTTTACTCTATTAATCAGTTAGTATTTGGCAATTCACTTTGAAACTTTCCATAACGATGGCTGAATGAATATACTTTTAGATAATAATTAGTTTGGTTTGATTTGTTGTCTTTAAATGAAGGAAATAAACCATCAAATTCAAAGTTAGCGGCAAGCGGCACATAGCGGTAAGGCCACAATCACAAATACTTTACCTTCGCGTCAAAATCACTTAAAAAATCGGGTCGGTCGGTCGGTCGGTCCATAAAATCGTCGGGAATTTGTTGTTAAACCAGGCAGTTTCGCCTGATCCACCAACTTCAGCCATTTTTAAAGAAGGCGCGAGCGGGAAACGGCTATCCAGCT